>OX453072.1:13506639-13710172 GCA_949699795.1 Spicauda simplicius | reverse complement strand
GACCCTTACGAAGAAAGAGGAGACGACGGTAATTATTTTTATATATATTTATTCTTTATTTTTTATTTAACGAGAAAGTCCAACAATTCGCAATTGGCCAGCGCGGTGGACTATGTCCTAAACTCTCTTATTTTGAGTGATGACTCGTGCCCAAGAATGGGACAACAATGGGTTGATGAGACATATATATGTTGGTATTGGATTAAGTTCAATGCAACGCAAAACGGACTGCTGAATAGAAGCTATTTAGAGCAACTGAGCAACGTTGTTAGTATTTATTAATTTCACATTAATCTATCCAAATTATCCGAATTCTTACGAGCATTGATAAATACGGAATCGTAATGCCTCGTGTTAAAATTCACCCCAAATTTTCAAATTACACATATATAGGTACCATTATTGTAACGTATTGTTGATTTTAACATAGAATAAGTTCAAATTATTTTCTTACTTTAGAGAACAATACAGCTTATCACTGGGTAACTATAATAGCATTCTAACCTTGAAAGCAAGCAGGAAACTACTAATATATTCTCTTTTCGCACACAAAATATATTTGTTCTTGCATTTGCGTCAATTGTAAACAACATCTTAATTTTACAGTGGCGATTGGTATGGAGAAGGAGGAGGAGGAAAGGACCGTAAAGGGCGATAAGGGTGAACGAGGTGAACGGGGTGAAAAAGGCCAAAAAGGTGAAAAGGGAGAGAGAGGGGAGAAAGCGAATAAAGGAGATAAAGGAGAAAAGGTATCAACAAGTTACGATATTACAAGATAGGAAATTTATAAGTAAAAAATTAATAAGTAAATAATAAATTAATTAATTAAATTAATTAATAAATTAAAAAAATAATTATTAAATTAAAAAATTAATTAAATAAATAATTAATTAAATTAATAAATTAAAAATTAATAATTAAGAATTAAAAATTAAAATTAAAAATTAATAAAAAAATTAAAATTAATTAATTAATTTATATTAATAAGTCATTTCACATTAATTCGACATATAGTTTATTCGGGAATTTCTTTTCAATAATAGTAGAATAATTTAACAGATTCATTCTTATTAGATTCTTGCAACATCATTTTAAGATCTATTACTAGATAAAGGTCTTCCGTAATCGTGTTTTTGCACATAGTCCTAACGACAGGTTTACGTGTTTGTGACCACATTGGATTTTGATGGTGGTTTCCATAAGATGCTGCCGCCCATCTCCATCGCCCTGGGTCTTCTATTCACTTGCTACAGTATCCACGGGACGAGATGAGAAGTAATATTTCTAACTGGCACCACACGGCAATTCATTCCCATAAAGTTGGAAGTACCTAGTATACTTGAAATATACAAAAACGGTGTCTACATAATTTTGAGTACATACTCAATGCCATATACTAAAGTTTCTATGAATAACCCGTCCAAATAGTAGTTTCATCGGGTTCTGAGATAAGCACATACAGATTAACGAAAATGTTTGTCACATGGTACAGAGGAAATAAGAATAAGCTTTAATATCTTTATTTTCTTTAATTTTATAAATTGTTTTCATAGTATTAACGTGTAAATATGGCTTTTTATTTTAGGGAGAACCTGGTGCATCTATACGCGGCCCTCAAGGTTTAACAGGTCCAGCTGGAGACAAAGGCCCAATTGGACCACCTGGTTTGAAAGGTTTGGATGGGGTAAGTATAGGCTATATTGGCATATTTGTTAATACAATAATAATAGAGTAAATATAAACAAAGATATCTTCTACTGTCATATTAAAATATACCTATACATAAAATAACATCGTTTCTGCTAGGGCACATAATTATGTTTTCATATCCTTATAACGTTTTAAAAGATCTTATAGTTGTATACATTTATTTTTTGGGTAAATGTCATGATTATATTGGAAAGTGAGAAAAAAAATTACGTAACATTTTCGTTTTTCTTTTTTAAAATTAGAAAATCTTGTCATACGTTTCCTTACTGTATATTTAAGTAGTGATTATTATATTTACATATTTACCTATGTTAGATATTACTTTTTGTTCCAGTCCTGCCAATGTTCAGAAACTGTGGTATCCAACTTACTTAGGTCGATGAAAGAAATGAGAGGTCCTAAAGGAGATCAGGGGCCTCCAGGCTCAGATGGCGAAGAAGGGAGGCCTGGAATTACGGTAATTTCTTATTTATATAAGTAATTTTCATTGAACATCATTATTTTATTGTGATTTTATTAAAATTAACGTAAATCTCCTTTTTCAATGATGACACAAATACCTTATATATTTTAGAATAAGTGATTCCTATAAATAGATTTAGCCATTTTTAAATTTAATCACTACTGAGAATCACGGAAAAAACATAGTCTGTTTTAACTTTTTATAATTATTTTTTAGTAGATTACTTCAGCTCTTTTGAAGTTCCAGACACACTTATGATTTTAAAAATAAAAATTGTACAGAAATAGACTTATAAAATATTAAAGCTGTGTCATTTATTATTCCATATTTCGCAACAGCAGTAAAATTACAATAATTTAACGAAAACATGTATTTATAGGGTCCAACAGGAAAACAAGGCGAACGAGGTCCTGAAGGTATAAAGGGTGAACTTGGAGAAACGGGTAAAGATGGTATTCCAGGAAATGATGGCAGACCAGGAGACAAAGGGGAACCGGGCAGAGATGGTGCACCAGGTCTTCAAGGACCTGAAGGACCTATGGGACCACCTGGACCGCCTGGTCCTGTTACTAAGGTGATTTTTATTGACTACTGTCAGAACCATGTTGATGATGTTTCGCTATCACAGTGATACATATAGATATTGAAGTACAGCGCCGTTATCTAAAAATGATTGACCATAAGGCTCATCTAAAATCACCTTCAACAATCGTCATAAAACGTAATTATGATTATTGATAAATTATTAGATAGTTTATTGTTAAAATCAACGATTTTTGTACTGATAACAACTAACATTTGATGTGCTGTGAATAACAACGAAACAATAATAAACATCTTGCATGTTTATGATTAAGCTGTCAATATCTTAAATGAGTAGTGACAGGATATACTTTGACAGGAAATAGAAGAGGCAAAGGAGGTGGCAATCCCTGGAGAAAAAGGTGCCCCGGGCCCAATAGGACCGCAAGGAATACCTGGATTGCAGGGTAAAACAGGTGAAAAAGGCGAGAAAGGGCAGAAAGGAGAACAGGGAATACAAGGAAAGCAAGGTGATCGGGTATGAAATAATTGTAACATTTTTAGTTGACAATTTTATATTACTTACAAGCTGTCCCGACAAACGTTGTTTTGCCATATAAAAAATAAAAAAAAAATGTTAAGGGCGGACAACCCTTAAGGGGTATGAAAAATAGATATTGGCCGATTCTCAGACCTACTGAATAAGCATATAAAATTTGGTAAAAATCGGTCAAGCCGTTTCGGAGGAGTATGGCAACAAAAACTGTGACACGAGAATTTTATATAATAGATTACCTTAACTACATTGACAGACTTCAGTAGAATTAAAAAAATATGGTTCACTACATATAACGGAAAAATAATTACAGGTGTGCTGAATATTAATAGATTTTTTATATCATAGGGTGATGAAGGCCCTCAAGGTCGTGAAGGTGAAAAGGGAGAAATAGGAGCGACTGGATATAATGGCCTACCAGGGACACATGGAAAACATGGCACACCAGGCAAAAGAGGAGATAAAGGTAAAATATTTTAAACGAGCCAATGAAACTAAAAAATAAAATTGAAACTGGCATTATCTTTTTCTTAACACATTTATACGGTAAACAAATTCATTTTAAATTTGATGTGTCCCATGAAATCACAAGCTTTAGTTAAAAAACCTTTAGATTATTTACATGCTGATTTGCTATTTATATGACAAATCTATAGCAACGTTTATTTCTAGGTGATCGAGGAGAAAAAGGTGAATTAGGTCCACCAGGATTACCTGCCAAATTGTCATCGATCCTATATTCTGACATGGATCCAACTGAAAGTAAGTTTTAATAGAAAAACACCTAGAGATATTATCTCATGTTAATTATAACAATACCTGAACAACGTTGGTGATAAAATTCTACGTGACTATTTTTTCTTCCATTTAAAATTATCAACATCAACAACCAGGTCCAAGTAGAATACTTATCTAACAGTTCGATTAGAATACATTGTATGGGTTTTCTTTTACTATGTAGCTCCAAACCTATAAATACTAAATAAGACGGCTTGCTACTTATATAACGCCAAATATTTTGTTATAACCCAAAAATTGTTATCTGTCATAAATAACCCACTCCACTATTTGTCGATGACTCAATTCTTAAGCACCAGATAATACCTTGTTTACTTCATTCATATGATCGATGGGTAACCCAAATAAATTTCAATATAAAGAAATCTGGTCACGTAAACATAATAACATAAGGAGATTGAATCCTAAAATATTTTTTGCTACTATTACTTTATTGGCTTTGATCCTTATCTGGGTCTTATGTGGGTCATTGTTCAAAGGACTTCCAATATATACGGCTCTTTCCATCGATATGTGAGGAAAGAGATAAGCCTACAGAGACTCTTTTGTCTAAACAACCGTGTGCCGTGTCTGGCCGTGTCGGGTTTCAGCTGAGTTGGACGTCTTGGAACGTTTTTATCTCAATCATATTAAGTTTATGATGCCCTTACCTTTTTGATTTATTTTATTGTAATGGTAAAATTGTAATGTCTTTATTTAAATTTATACGAAAATTTCAAACTAGTACGATTCATCTATTATCTGGATGGATCTATTATCAACAACAGATAAGGTTAAAGTATTATATGAGGATGGTTTAGGATTGGGGATTAAAGATTAAATTTTGACATCACGTATAGGTATATTTCTCTACCATTCTCTTTAAAACAGAATGAAGAAGCGCTTAGCATTGCTATTATTAGTTTGTAGTAAGTCTGGGGGTAGTGCCATTGAAGTTAATTTACCAAGGGTTTAATCGCCTTTATTATTTAGAGATATAGTAACTGTAATTATTATATAGTTCCGTTTTATTTTGGTATTTCGCGAAGATGTCAATATCTTGAAAGGATTTTTTATGGTCCAAATAAGACTTTCTTATTGTGTGTATGTAAATATTTTTATATCATATTATGATGTTTATTGCTAAACATAGGCTTATAACGAGTAATATGTCTACCAAGACGTTATCTATTCTTCAAGAAACGCGGAGCTCAAGAAGTAAATTATCAGAAAATTCAATATTTTTTCTTATCTGTAACAATTGAAAGCATTTGGAAGCTAGAACGGTTTATCTTTAGACCATGTATAAGGCGTCTTGTCTACTGACCAAAACCTATATATTTTTATTTAAAATATTTAAAAACCATACTTATACTTCACATGGTGGTAGAACCAGTGTAGTTCGACCGGGGAAGTACCATCGCCACACCTATTTCTAGCGTGAAGCATTTCTAGTGTTTCGATGGAAGGGTGTGGTTGCCGGCACACTTTTATATGAGGCGACCAGCATAGTCCTCGCGAGCGACTTCAGATAGAACCCATGTTTTGTATGAAGTTGATTACATACGTCCATGATCGGCGGTGACCACTTACCATCAGGTGGACTGCATGCTCGTTTGCTACTTCATTAAATAAATAACAAAAAATTGAACGCACTAAAATGTTTTTGTTTGTGTAGTAGTCAAACAAGTGGCATAACTACAGGGTGGCAAGTCGGTAAAATGCCACGGGCCCCACCCGGTAAGGGCCCTCGGTCAGAGGTGAATCCTAACTCCCAATATTTCCCAGAAAATGTATATATACTCCCAAAAAAAGGTTTGCCTTTGATTTATTTTTGTTAGCTTCTCAGTTGCATACACAAGTAAAAAATGAGTTAAAATTAAAAGCATTTGTAAAAAAAATTGTAACCCAGTTTTACAACTGTTACAACAACTTTTAAAACATTTTTATATTGGTTTTTATATTGGAATGAGGGGGCCCATCCGATGAATTTGCCGGCCTCGAACGGTATAGTTACGCCACTGAGTCAAACCCATAATTTGTTTACCTTAATATTTAAAAATCAATAAATAGTAAATCTACATTCATAAAATGTACGTCAAACTAGCTTCTATGTATTTTTTTATAATAATAATAATAATAATAATAATATACTTTATTGTACCCAACAAGGAAAATAATACAATGAATCTTAATATTAGAATACAAAAGGCGGCCTTATCGCTCAACAGCGATTTCTTCCAGGCAACCTAAGGTTAAGGAGTTAAGACTAAGGTGAAAATAAAGAATAGGTAGGGTGCAAAAATCAGGTTAATGAATTTAAAGCAACGTACAGATTAAAAAAAAAAAAAAAGTAAAAGCGAAACTAGTTTTTTAAATAACAACAATTGTGAAAATAATACAGTTTAAGGATAGCAAAAAGCGTAAGGAGAGGATTGGAAAATTAGAGCTTAAGGTAATGGGACTTCACAAGATTTTTAAACGAGTATAGGGATTGGGCAAGACGGATTGAAACAGGAAGGGAGTTCCATAAATGTATAGCTGAAACAGTAAAGGAGTTTTTGTAAAATGAAGTTGAATGGGAAGGAGTGTAAAGAGTAAGGTTATGAGTGGAGCGAAGGGATCTATCATGTGATAGGTGGAGAAAGGGGAAACGTTCCTTGAGGTATGGTGGAGAGGTCGGATTAAATAATATACAGTACAGAAGAGATAGAATGTGAGCATTTCGGCGAAGACGAATTGGGAGCCACTTGAGTTTAGCGCGATACTCTGACACATGGTCATATTTCCGTAAGCCGAATATGAACCGTATACAAATGTTTTGAAGACGCTCAAGCTTATTTAATTGCTCCTCGGTAATATCAGGATAACACACATCAGCATAGTCAAGTATTGGTAGAAGTAGAGATTGCGCAAGCGTAATTTTTGTGGGTATAGGTAAAACATTTTTCAGTTTGCGAAGGGAACCCATAGCAGCAAAGAGCTTTTTACTGACTTCCGTGATCTGTGGTATCCACGAAAAATGTTGGTCCATATAGATACCTAAATTCTTAACCTTATTACTATAGGGAATTGCAACATCATCCAGTGTTATAGGCGGTAACAGGTGCCAATCAATGCTGGCAATCAAACGCGAACTCCCTATAATAATTGCCTGGGATTTAGTGGCATTTAATTTTAATCCGAAGTCTTTGGTCCAGGTCGAAATACAAGTCAGATCCGCGTTAGTAATCTTGATGGCGCTGTGCAAGTTGTTAAGGCTAGCGTGGTTGTAAATTTGCAAGTCATCCGCATATAGATGGTAGTGAGAAGTTAAGTGAAGACTAATAGAGTTAATGAAGATAGTAAAGAGGAGAGGAGACAACACGCCACCTTGCGGCACGCCAGCAGTTGTACTCGACCAAATGGAAAATTTGTCATCGATTTGAATACGCTGCCGGCGCCCGTACAAGTAACTACGAAACCAATCAATTGCCGTCGGAGATATGTAGAGAGAACGCAAAACCCCCAAGAGGACGTCAAAATCAACAGTGTTGAAAGCATTGCTAAAATCCAACAGAGTTAACACCGTTAGCTGTTGATTATCCATCCCCATGCGAATGTCATCTGTAATTTTCAGCAGGGCAGTAGCCGTACTATGACCAGGGCGGAAACCAGACTGAAGAGGATTTAGTAGGGCTTGAGAGGTAAGAAAGGAGCTAAGCTGAAGGTGGATAAGGCGCTCAAGGACTTTGGATAGGAAAGGTAATATGGATATTGGTCTGAAATCAACAAATTCGGTTGGATTGGATTTTTTGGGTAGGGGAATTATGTTGGCATCTTTCCAGGAGGAGGGGAAGGAATTACTTTGGATAGAACTATTAACCATGAAAGTAATAGTAGGAAGGAGTAAGTCATAATAATCTGTTGATAGTTTTATTTTTAGTATTGTGTTTTAAATTTGTTGGAGGTAGATCCTTATACATCTAATTTAAAGGTTAAATGCATTTGACTTATGTTACCGAAACATTATCATGTATAACAATTCTAAACAAGTATCATCTAAATAGTATTCGAAGCGATACTATGTATATTGCGAACTTAAAGTGCCTTATATATTTGATTATTTTTACTCAATGTTAATACATTAAATGTGTTTCTTTCTTTAGACACGTGTAAAGCATGTACTCGTAGATATGACGAATTGACAACAATCGTTTTATTTGCATGGTTGCCTTTTATTTACCTTGTATCATCCTGATATATTAAGATAAGATTATTATAAATTCAAAAATAAAAAAATGTATCCTAAACTGATTCTTAGGAAAGTTAAAGTGTGTATGGTGCCTTATCTCATGTTTTGCTAGATAATCATTTTTTCAATATCCTCAATTTCGCACGGAACTACCGGAAGCGTTTTATTTGTCAAATATAAATAATAATTTCCATGTCATATTGATAAATTTGTTGATATCTTGTTATGTTATTTACATTGCCTGATACTTATGTGATCGAAATAAGATAACATGCTAAGTAGATCAAGCGAAATTCGAAACGCCTATTATATTTTTTCCTGAAAACTTTTTATTGCTGTTCACTACCACTATATATATGAAAGTTCACTACACCAGATTCAATGTTATTAACCTAGTATGCAATTTTTGTAACTTTCAAAGATATATGGAATAAGTTAGAACGATATTATAATAAATGTGAGTTAAAACATATTTTTATAGACGCTGCAATAGTGGAAAAACTAAGAGGGAAGAAAGGAGAAAAGGGATCGGTTGGAGACAAGGTAAGAAATATAGTGTATTAACACTAGAAATTGTAGAAATAAACTATATCTCCTATGTTGAGGTCGTGTTTCGATCCGATGGTAGTGTAAAAAAATATATGTATATGTAACTGACAATTTGTAAGTGCCTCCGTAGGCCTTTGCAAAATAAAGACACTTAACTCATTTCATTGTCATTTTTGATGCAAAATGTGTTAAAAAAATAGAGTATTAGAAAAAATTAAATAACACTCAAACTACTAGGTATAAATATATGTCAATTTTAAAGGAAATATAATAAAAGTTGAATAGCATGACTTTAACGTAAAAGCCCCTATTATAGGTATTTTCTTACTTTCACAGGGAGACAAAGGTGATATCGGACCAATAGGACCTCGAGGTCCACCAGGTACAGATGGTAGAGATGGGAGCGATGGTGAAAGAGGTCCTCAAGGTCTTAAAGGTGACCAAGGTGTCCAAGGACCAAGAGGCCACAAAGGAAATCAAGGAGAACCGGGCGCGCCTGGAAATGTACCAATGTCTGCTATAAGTTTAATGAAGGTAATTATTATCTTCACTAATAGTATAAAACAAAGTCGCTTCTCGCTGTCTGTCCCTATGTATGCTTAGATTTTTAAAGCTACGCTACAGATTATAATGCAGTTTTTTTCAATAGATAGAGTGATCAAGAGGAAGTTAATTATGTATCAATCATATTTAATATAGTAGAGAAACACTGATCCTTTTAGATTTTTGACTTTTGGACGGAACAAAGTTCGCCAGGTCAACTAGTGTTTCATAAATTTTAACATGGAATTTTAGTTATACAAAAATTCTGCATCATGATTAAGCTATTCTAAGAAATTACTAAAGATAATTATAATTTAAAAGTAATTGAAATTGTGTATTACTATCGACTAGACTCTTTTAATCGTAACATAGGTTTATGGCTAAAATGTTTTATGTATTTTAAAGTGACAATATAATTATTATTAGGGTCCTAAAGGTGATAGAGGTCATGCTGGTCCAGCAGGTCCAAGAGGTGCCAAAGGTTATAAAGGAGCACCAGGAAGTAGGGTAAGATTTTAATTTTTTTGTAAAGATATATAAAAATATATGTATATAATTTTGGAAAATAAATGTTACTTATGTTCAATTTAAGGGCCCAGTTGGACCGAGAGGTGGACCAGGGAAACCAGGAGAGAAAGGTCAAAAAGGAGACACACCAAAAATAGATTTTGTGACGGTAAAAAAATTATTGATTTTGTGTATACTTATGAAATTTTGTTACTATTATAGTAGTGATAGTCTAGTAAAACCAGAAACTTAACTTGATTGGTTTTAATTTTATTTACTTGTAACATTACATTTTATTACAGCGTGTCTATGTTTAACCAACTCTTTCAGAACCAAAACCTTTCAGAATAAGATAATTACTTCAAGACCAAAATTTCTTATATTATACATATGTTTTAGTTTCACCTCTCTCACTATGATCTCTCAGAAAGTTCTTGTAATACAAAGTACAGTTGACTATGACTATGACAATAAAACGGTAACTTATATTGTATGGTAACCCTCTTAGGTCAAAGGTGAAAAGGGAGACAGAGGAGACAGAGGAGCACCTGGTGATATCGGGAAACCAGGGCTTTCAGGTTCCTGCAATAAATCAACCTGCGTGTCTCTTCCTGGTCCACCAGGACCTCCTGGGCCCCCGGGACCACCCGGGACGTCCTTAACGGGACCTAAAGGGGAACCCGGTGGAATAATTGCACGAAACACATACTACGCTTTTGATACGAACGATATAGGTAAATAATAATAAATAATTTTTGATAACATAATATTATTACAAATACTTTATAGTTATGAACCTATTTTTTTTTAAGATTATAAGAAATTATTATAATAATCAAAATTTGCAAAGGTGTATATAATAATTACTTATTTATTTTTGACATAATAATTTGAAAATAAGTCGTAAATATATAGGATGTTATTCTATCAGGATAAAATGGAATAAAAATAATATTTTAAAATATATATATTATCAGGTTCTAAAAATGAGGAGGACGAAGACTTCTACACAGCTACTTCAATTATTTTTAAGACTACTAAGGCTTTGTATCGGGTAAACACTTTATCTTTAAACATAGCTTTAATACTAAAATACTAAATTTCTTAATTGATTAATTAACTAGTAGGTATTTGTTACTTGAATTCAATATGTTGCATTGGAATTCGCTAGACTCTTTTCTCCCTGGACTCTTGGTTGTTTTCCTCTGTGTATTAATTAATACTACATTCTTAAACCTTAAATACCACTAATTTTTAAAGCTTGAACTAATCTTTTGGTTTTTTTATTCAAAGCTGGTTATAACATATATTTTTAATTACATTCTTTTATTTCTATATCGCAGAGAACATCGAAGACAGCATTGGGAACACTAGCGTACGTATTAGAAGAGAAAATACTACTGTTGAGAGTGGAAAATGGATGGCAGCATGTTGTTGTAAGTTCATTTTTACTATACGCTTTAGTTTAGACAGATTATTTACATAATACAGATTATTTTAACGACCCGCGTGACGCAGCGGTTACCGTACCGGTCTGACACGCAATGGGTCCCGGGTTCGATTCTCCGCCAGACAGGTATCTGATTATTGAGTTTAGATTCTTGTTTTGGGTCTGAGTGTTTGTGTATTCGTCTTTGTGTGTGTCCATGGCACCCACAATACAGAACAAAATACTACTGCGGAGCTATGAGTGTAGAAAGCGTTTTATTTACAGCCCATATTGTCTTTGCCTAGCCCGTGTTGTCTCTATACTATAAAATATATATATTTTTTTTTTATTTTGTGTGGTAGTCTTTAGCTTTTTAATTTCAATTTGTTTCTTATAGATGGGCTCATTAATGGGTGGCAGAGATTTTTATGGTGGTATGCCAAATAAACCGCTACATACAAAACCACCGACTGCTACCCCGCCGCCATCCGCAGTGTCAGAAAATCTCCAAGAGGGGAACTATGTAAGTTTTGTGAAATTTTTAAACTACACATTAAGCCTACGTTTTTTACGATCAAAGTGTTGTAGCAAACATAAGCGCAATTGTTTTTCGGTTTTCAACAACATTATGATTTGCGATAGATAAATACATTACGTCACTGTTAAGAAATTACATTATGTCACTGTTAAGAAATAAGAAAATGAATAAAATATAACAACAATACTGATATTATTAAAAAACAGGTCTTTATCGTTCTTTGTGCTTCTACGTATGTCCACACAAACACATGCTATCTCACACAAATAAAGGGAGAGTTATACACATATGCAAACCCACTTTTTATTTTGCTCTGATGAAATTTTGTCGAATTTAAATATATTTTACGAATAAGTAGTATTTCTCATTGTAAGTGACATTGTACTTACTTATGTCATAAATGAAATAAATATTCTTTAACCCAAAAACCGTGCAATAAAAGAATCTTTATAACCAACGAGGCATGAATTTATGAATAAAGGTGCGATATGTCGACAGAAATACATGCTAACTCACACAAATAAAGGCAGAGTTATATATATGCAAACCCACTTTTTATTTTGCTCTGATGAAATTTTGTCGAATTTAAATATATTTTACGAATAAGTAGTATTTCTCATTGTAAGTGACTTACTTATGTCTTATAAGAAATAAATATTATTTAACCCAAAAACCGTGCAATAAAAGAATCTTTATAACCAACGAGGCAGAGAGAGATCAAACTTAAAATCATTTTCCTATCACTTGCAACGAGAAAGCAATTTAAATTCAGTATGGAAGCATAAAGCTGACAGGTACTGAAATGAGATTTCGTGCTGAAGACATTTACACCGGAAGTACATTAGAAACAACTCTAACTTACTTATACTGGGTAAACTAACGAAAATGATTTAAGAAATGAGTATAATGATATTTTTTATTAAATTGATTTCAATTCTATTACTTAATTGATCGGAATTATTTAAGTGTGAAGACTATAAAAATAGTTTTAAATAAATTACTGACTTAAGTGTAAATCATTTGGCTTCATGTAATGCTAAAAAGAATTTTAAAAATAATACATATTATTATACGATCTATATATTACTACGTGAAGCAAAAACTTGTGGTGCATTTTTATTTAAGTAATATGCCGTGGACGGATTAGTATGAAATTTTGCACGGTTATAGTGGACGTAGAGAAGGAGTGCAGAATGTTAATATTTTTTTGAAATAATGCATATAACATACATAACATCGACTAAAACACATAACACACACTGCCGTGCATTTGTAACGAACACATAAATAATAAATGAAATAGAACATTCAATGTCATAATATGAAACCACATAACGCCAGAAACGTCAGTGTCTTTGTCAAAATACCTGTTAATGCTTTTAAATGCGGCTTAGCCAATTAAACCTCTTTTTTATATTTAACGGGTGCGTTCAATATAACTTGATTATTATTACAATTAATTTGAATTTGAGAAATATTCTAGTTACTTTAGACAATATGAAGTTAAGTTTTTTAATTGTAACGACGGTTTAATCGACGGGTGACTAGTTAATACAAATTGCTTAAATTTAAATGAAATATCATAGTTAGAAATTTGTATGTATATTCTTATGAGCTGTTCATGTTCAATCTCAAGGTGATTGATCATTTGAAAACCTAGGGACTATGTTCTAAAATGTACGAGTCTAAAGGTAATAGCGCTTATTATTATTGAACGCAAGAGATGTGAAGGCTGCATCTGGCCAAAATGAGCAACTAGAGGCTAAATCCTCATTTTGAAATCAGACCATGGGCATAGAGAATTTGTAATGGATTTCTGATGAAAATCAGTGTCCATTTGGACTTTTTTATATCTGACAGAAGTAGCAAACGAACATACAGTCCACCTGATGGTAAGTGGTCACTGCCGCCCATGGACATCTGCAATCAACTTCACACAGAACAAGGGTTCCATCTGAAGTCAATCACAGATGCGTTGCTACTCCCGAGGACTATGATGGTCGCATATAAAAGTGTGCCGGCAACCAAACCCTTCCATCGAAACGCAAAATAATGCTTTACGTTAGAAATAGCTGTGGCGGTGCACCTCACTAATGACTTCAAACTAATGGAATCTTTTGTACTTCCAGATACGTCTTATAGCCTTGAACGAGCCTTACGCTGGTAACATGCTGAGTCCAAGCAACAGAACTGGTCGGAGTGCGGTGAACCAGGAATGCTATAACCAAGCTTTGTACGCCGGCTTCAGAAGCACCTTCGTTGCTTTCCTTGCGAATAAGTAAGTAGCGATAAAGAAGTGACTAATTGAAAGGCGGAGTTATAACAGTGTCAGAATTTCTTTACAAAAATACCATAGCGATTTATGTATATAGACAGATAAATATTTAATACTGTTTGTTTGTATGCTCTATGATAAGCTTGAATATAAAATTAAAATTATATTTCTATTCATATACACCGATTTGGTATATAAACTAAACAGTGATATTGAATATAAAGTAATTTCCACTGTAAACTTATAGAAGTTCTATATTGTACACTAAGAATATGAAATAAAGCTATCTAAATAAGCAACTATTTGAGCAAAAGTGGCATAAAAAAATTTCTGGAACTTAGTAAAATCTTTTTTATGATTTATAACAGTACAAAAATTCTGAGTGTTGTTTGAACAGTCAAGTAAAGCAGTGTCTCTTGTCTCTTGTTTTATTTGGGATCTGTTGCTGAATATTCGTTATTTGAGTTGGTATGAGTTTCTCGAAATGCATCAGTAAACAACTTAAGTGCTATATGCTCATGCTGCTTACATTATAGCTAGGTTATTCCCAGAGGTTCGCCCACTTTGAACGTTTATCATGTTAATGAGTATCCTATGTGTTAATTAAAGTCATAAAATGTGTGTACAAATAATAATATTTGTGTGAAATATCAACGAAATGCGATTAGTATCAGGGCTACAAATAAGTTTCTGCCGTTTTCTATTAAAAATAAAATAAATATTGTAAAAGAATAGTACATCTCTGTCATTTAAAGTTTTGCCCATCACTAACCACTACTTTTACCCATCTTTCGGGAAGCAGTCGGATACCTTCTCTGAAAAGTCATCAACCTTGGAGGCAATCTACGAATTAACCCAAATTTTGTTGTATTTCGCTATTCAGACAAATCATGTGCCATCGGTCGGAATAAATGATAGTCAGATGGCGCAAAGTCTAGTGAATAGGGCGGATGGGGTAATTTTTCCCAATTAAGTGATTTTTTTTTTTACCTAAGGCAGATTTTGGTACACAACCGAAATCTGTATTAAATCGCCAGAAACTTATTTGTACACCTAATTGTTATTGCGTATATAATATTAATAAAAATTAGTAAGACGGAATAAACACCGATTCTTCCTTTCAGAGTTGAAGATTTGAAGTCCGTTGTGAAGATTAACCAGGATGCTGATATTCCTGTTCTGAACATCAACAACGGTGTACTCTTCGACTCCTGGACGCAGATGTTTGATGGTAGAGGAGCACCGTTAACGAAGAAACATATTCTCAGCTTTGATAGAAGGAATGTGCTGATTGATCCTACTTGGTAAGTGGCAAATTTAATTTTTGTCTGTACTAATTATGCAAGGAAAACGAATAATGGAAATAATCCAATTACAGTAAGACTTATCCATTAGGTACATACCTACTTGGTTTTGAAATTCTAGTTAAATATACTATTAGGTTATAAGATATAGCCTATAAGTAATCCAAGAACAATTCTAATGATATCGTTAATCCTGTAGAAACGTGCTACGAAGAAATTCACATACATACCGATCCATTAAAATCAAATCCAGTATATCAATAAGGTACTAAAAGTTTTTGAAGTGAAACTTCTTTAGGCGCATGAGGGTAAAATTTTTACAAATGAAACGTCACGCCGGTATGCAACGGAAGTGTCGGAAAAGAGAGAGAGAGTGATCGAGACCGATTGAGAGAGAGTAAGACAGGGCGAACGTAGCATGAGCAACTAACCGTGGAGTGAGAGTAGGGAGCAAGCGAGTGAGAAAGATTGAGAAAAAAAGTGAGACAGAGCGAACGTCGTATCACGCCTTTTTCCCTTCCTCATAATCTTGGAAATTTAAAGTTTTAGATTTGTATAAATATAAACAAGATTTATAAATTAGTTCGCCAAAGAAGTTTCACTTCTGACATGTGTACTTTGTACGCACGCATGTTTTTTTTTTTTGACATTTAATCAAAAAAAAAATACATCTAAAAATTCTTTCTGCAGGCCAACTAAAGCAGTGTGGCACGGAAGCGATGAATTCGGCACTCGGTCTCCGAAAGCCTTCTGTGATGAATGGCAAAGTGACAGTCCGGCTAACTTCGGGGCAGCTTCCTCCCTCAATAGACATAAGCTGCTCGGACAAGAACGGTAAGATGAAGTATTTATATACTACTTTCTTAATAGTACTCAAGAGCAGTGATAGCCTAATGGTTAAAACTTGCCCTCTCGATCGGGAGGTCCGAGGTTCAAACCCAGGCACGCACCACTGATTTATGTGCGTATTATACATTAATTATCACTGCTTTTCGGTGAAGGAAAACATCGTGAGGAAACCTACACACCCGAAAGTTCTTTAAAAAAAAAAAGTTCTCGAAGGTGTGTGAAGTCCACCAATTCGCACTTGTTCAGCGCGGTGGATTATGGCCTAAACTCTCTCATTACGAGAGAAGACCCGTGCCCAGCAGTGGGACAGTAATGGGTTGACAACGACGACGACGACTCAAGAGTAGGTACTAATCATGTCTCAGTAATTATAACACTCATACATTAGCTTGTTTCTACCGTGAGGTAGTTCTTGCGTTTCGGTGAATGATGATGCCGGCTCGCTTTCATTTGATACGAACGACTCGGGTGTAGATTAATTAGGTATTATTATAACATTTGATAGAACCCCGGATATAAGATTCGAAATAATAAATGCAATATAGTACAAAAGTATTTATAAAATTAATTTAAAAATATTACCCGACTGCTTAAATAATATTAACTAAAAAGGGATGTATACGTATGTTCTGTATGTAGTTGATTACAGATGTCCATGGGCGGCAGTGACCACTTATCATCAGGTAGACTGCATACTCGTTTACTATTTCAGTCAGATAAAAAAACATAGATATATTACACATTGTGTAGAACTATATATATTGACCTGAGACCATGTTACACCAAATTATTGCAAATAAATATATTCAATTCTATTATATTCTATTCGAATAACAAAGTTATCAACATGAACACATCCGGCATTCAAACGATTACGTTTCAAATGAGTTTCATATCACTCACGACACCCATCGTTGACAAGCGTATCACACTAATGCAATGTCATAAACCGAATAGTTTCAAAACCACGCGGGATCCGAACTATTGTTTCCTATTGTTCAGATTTAACGAGAATGTTACAATTAAGTGGGATATCTTCAACTAGTGATGTAGCGAATATTCGCATTCGCATATTATTCGTTTCAAATGAGTTTCATTTCACTCATGACACACACTAATGCAGTGGTTCCTAACCTTTTGGTGACGAAGGACCATTTGGCAAAATATCTGTCGACACATGGACCACCAGTATGAAGGTGTAATTTAAGATAGAAATAAATGTTAAAATATGGGGCTATTTTTTTAATAAATCAGTAAATAACGCGTACATTATTGTTCAAAGCAAACAATATTTATAATTCCTGATCCTTGGTTCAGTCACGACTGACTACCATTGTGCTATATTACAATATTTTGGATGGCTTATCGGATCACTTCGGGTGCTTCCAGGGACCATCAGTGGTCCGCGGACCACCGTTTGGGAACCACTGCACTAATGCAATGTCATAAACCGAATAGTTTCAAAACCACGCGGGATCCGAACTATTGTTTCCTATTGTTCAGATTTAACGAGAATGTTACAATTAAGTGGGATATCTTCAACTAGTGATGTAGCGAATATTCATGTTTGCATTCGCATGGAATGTGCGAATGATTTGCGAATGCAGTTTGACGACCAAGGTCGCCAAATCTATACAAATTTAAGTTTAACTGCAGTTTGACTACCAAAAAAAAAGTTGCCAAATCTAAATTTGACTGCCCCCTTCACTACTATGGCGGCTCCCATGTTGACGTCAAAGTAAAGATAATCAGATGAGAAGGAGTCGGACTCGCGCACGTAGGGTTCTGTACCATTATCTATAAAACTATATTAAGAATAAATTCAAGTTACACTTCTTGAACACCTTGATCATATAGCAATGTTTAGTTCTAAGCCCCTTATTAGTTTATATTCAAACTTGTACACGAATCGATGTAAACCCAGTTCTACCATTATATTACAAACTCCTGTGGTTTCTCTTAATGCTATTTAATTGTAATTGTTAAAATAATTGTTAAATGATAAATAAATTAAAATATATATATATATATATATATATATATATATATATATATCGGTAGGAGATATTCGCATTCGCAAATATCGGGAGGAGACATTCGCAGTCGCAAATATCGGTAGGAGATATTCGCATTCGCGTTCGCGAATATTCAAATAATAACGTTACATCACTATTTTCAACTAGGTCAAACGTTGACATACATTTGACGAGTATCCCTTTGTTGTCGCGTAAAATAATTTGTTTTGTGACAGTTATAATAATAATTTATTTTATTTCGTCCTCAACTGTAAATTGTTAATTTATTTTGCATAAAATTCATGTTTATTACACAATGATTGTTTTTTCTAATACTGGATTTAGGTCCCTACTAGCACACTGTAATGTGATGAAAATAAATTGATGATAATAAGTTGAATTAAAATTATTATATAATAGGTCTTCTTCGGTTATGTCATGGATGCCACGGACGTACATGAAGATGAAAACACTCTATTATAGAAAAACGCGCGGCATTCGTAAAGATATTGCTTTGCATTTTCTATAAACTTATGCAATTATATTTATTTAGTTTATTTTTTAAGTTCTTTTTCCTTGATACTTTCCCACAAACAGCTGATTACATATTCGTCCGATTTCCGAGCAGCTCGTCTCGACCCGTGCGAGCTTCGTACTGTCATACCATATACATACACGTCAAGCGCGCTACATGGTAGGCGGAGTAGGGGTACCGACTGTTAACAAACCCGACTGTTAGGTTTTTTTCGTTACGAAATTTCTTGATTCAGTCGCTGCGCTGCGCCCGTGATAAAAGCTAAAAATCTAACTTAGAACTTAGATTCAGTCTAGCCGAGGCATGAGTCTGTCGAACCCGTAACTTACTACGTGTTGAGCGGTATTGTCATGCCTTCAAATATTTTAAGTGTTCCACGAATGAATTTAACTATTGTCATTTGTAAAACATATTAATTTAAGGACACTTATTTGACGATTTTGAATTTTTTTATTCATTATTTATTATAACACATAACAGCATAATAAACAAGACAGTACAAAAACATATTTCTATACAAATGCTCTAATAGTTAGAATGCCTATTATAGTTGCGTTCACCGCTCTTCATAATATATGTTAGTTTTATTAATTAGAATTCTTGAAATAAATTGGAAAATGAATTAAAATAATAGAATAACAAAATGCAATAAAATTATTACAATATAGGAAGCAAAAATATGTACCTAGTGAGTTTTTTTTAAGCTTGAGCCTAAATGAAGAAAAATGTCTAAGTCTTTGATAGTCGCGAATCCGTTGTACTCAGAATATATTCGCGGCAGTGGTGAATGTTTGAGAGCATAAGTAGTAGATTTTGACCAGATCTACTCTATCATTATTGTTAACTAACTCCGTAATATATCTTCTAGGTATCCCTGTGATAGTAAACTAATAGTTCTCTGCGTGGAAGCCACCGCGAACGCGCACAGACGACGTCAAAGACATCGCTCGTAAGTATTCCCAATTAATTATGATGCATAAGCAACTTGTTCCACCCATGGCTGGTAACATAAGCGATGGTAAGCTGACATAAGCGACAGGTGAGCGACATTTCATGTTGGAGTCGTGACAGTTTGATGGTTGTCACGACTTCTTATTCACGTTAAAAAAGGGAACAGAAACAGCGTGAGGAACCTACAAAACTTCTTCTTTAAAAGAAAATGTTTGTTAAATTTAGAAAATGTTATGTTCTCAAATAAGTGATCTTTTCTGAGAAATAAAGATCTTTAAACCGAAAGTGTTCTCAAAGATTTGTAAAGTCTACCAATTCTCTCTGACTGAGTTCATTTATAAAACTTCAAATGTCGGGGGGGGGGGGGGGTACCGCTATTATTACACACTAAAGCCTGCATATAAATCACGTTGGCAGGCTTAACAATTCAACTCCAGTAAATGAATAGATAGTCAATTAAATAAGGGTACCGCTTAACTATCAGACTACCGATTAACTAACTGATAGTTAAGTGGTAGCCCCCTCCCGCCCGTCGCGACGTTGTAGTACAATTTTAATGAACAAATGTTATATTTCTATGATTAAAGTATAGATGTAACTCGCTCTAATTTGATGGCTCATCTATAAATATTATTATTTTTGACTTTTTAAATTTTTGTTCACTTAGGTATTATCATTGCGTTGGGTTTTTTAAATTTTAAATTTAATTTTTGTAAACGTAAAATATATATTTCTTACTGTATGAAAGGATTGTAACATAAAATATGTATTCATTATTCATTATCAAATACACAAAGACAATCATAGGTTCAAATTTCATTGGGGAGTCAAAGAGGAATCCAATAGAAGCGGAAGGTGAAAAAAAAGATTGTCTAGTCTCTAAAACTTGGGGGAGGGAAGTTCGAACCTTGAAATATTTCCGCTCTATTTCCATACCTCCACAATCGCTTAGACTTTATCGCTCCAGTAGCCGCTAGTTTATAGTCAACAATATGACAGGTGACGTCGAAATCTCTTGAATCCCAAGATGCACCGTGCCACAGACAAAACCGGACACTGCGTCTTACAAGGCTAATGGGTTTCTACAAGGACTTTGATACTACAGTGGTCAGTTTGGGGTAGATCTTAGTTTGTGTACGAATTTGTAATGGATTTTAGTATTATTTATGTAGAAAGCATTGTGACTGGTTTTCGTGCTAGGAATGGAGCATGAATACTCGTTTTGAATTAGCTGGGTTCTGAGTTTTATTCTGGGTTTTGTTTCAAAAGAACAATTTAATAACATTTAGTAATAGAACGGTAACATGTGTTCATTTAAACTATTTAAGGTAACAACTTTTCGTTGTTTGATTGATTGTAGTATTTTTCATACTTTTTAAATAACATTTTTTTGATATAAAGTTACAAAGAAGTGGGATGGTAAGCACCGTTTTCCACCTTTCCACCCATCACGCACACGAAAAAATGCTTATTTCACATACTAAATGCTTTTGTATACTTGAAAATGTGTATTTTGGTTTTATATTTAGATAATATAGTGGGTTAAAAAAACATCTTGTTGTTTTTTTGACATTGAATTTTTTTAGAATTTTTTTTAGAATGTAGCATTTTTTAAATTCCTGCATGGATTATAAAAAATGCTACATTCTAAAAATTGAATCACAATGAGATGTACCTACCATGTAATGAGTTATTAAATTTAATTATAATGTTACAGGACGCGAAGGCGAGACCAACAGCCGACATACAACCGAATACGCTTATAGTTATTACGATGCTGGATCAATATTTATTATAAGTATGATATTACACTTATCATAAGTATATGTCTAGGGATGGCCAACTAGGAATTAGCATGGATGCCGCGCGCAATAATTTTTGGGCACGCCGCAATATTTTCATCTGTCAGTAATTTTTTTATTGAAGAACTCTTAAATACTCGCTTAGACACTGTTTGTTAATTTAGCTGTCATCTAATCTTACCAAAAGTCAGAGTAATGTTATTTTAATTTGTATTAAACGTAGAAATATTACATGTACCTACTTATTTACATGGCATGTACGTTTTTAAACATACTTATATACTTTAGAGTTGATAGTATTTATTATTATTATTATTTAGCCAATAATCGCGAATATAAAATTAATTGACGGTATATATGTGGCTCCATTTTTTTAATGACACGGTAATTCAAAAATGTTCATCATCTCATATGAAGGCTACTAGAGGAATCATTAGCATGGATAGCATGCTCGTACGCACTTACATTTGGGTCTAGTGCATATCGTCTCTTTACAAGAACAACGTATTGTCCTAAAAACTACAATTTTTATTGGAGGATAATTGTATATTTACACAAAATAAAATTCCTTAAAATGAATGGACTTACACAGACGTCGATCATTATGAATATCAACCTAATGACTTATCGGCGAATTTAAGAAAAAACATGATAGTTATAAAATTTTAACATAAGAGGTCAATTTGTACTTGCCACGTTGCTGTAGTAAAGAGGCGATAGGTATATACAATTACTAGCTCTTACCTGCGGCTTCGCCTACACGGTCAAAAGGAATTAACATTAGCATTTGATAGTGTGATTCAGAACTTGCAAAGGAATTTTACTAACGCCATCTATTAACAACGTCTAGAACTACTAAATATGTATCGACTAACAAAACATCGATTTTCTCAGAAGAATGAGAGAGCGCGGTAAAAACTACGTCACTACGTCACTATCCGCCCTCCTAACTATCTCCCAGCATATCATATAATAGCTATGTGGCGACCTGAAAGAGGAACAAACAAACACTCTTTCACATTTATAATATTGGTAAGGATTTTATCGATAATTGATAAACAGTTAGTCGAGTTTTGCGTATTGATTGTTCGTCAATAATGATACATTGATTTTGGTTCAAATACACATTGAAAAATAATTTGATAGTTGTACAACATTTTAGGAAAACCCATTTATTCTTAGTTTAGCAATTATCTATTTGGTTGTATGCTAGTATATAAATTTTCATATAAATTAACGTACGACTAAATAGTTCTTCAACAAAAACATGCATATATGCGCTAGGCCTACCGATAATTAATTAAACTATAGATAGCGACACTTCGTTTCATAACTGTTATAAATATTGATTTGACTAGCTGTTAGTTACTGATAAGTTAAGTATTTCATAAGTTATATAGCCTTTTCTCCACAAATTTTATAACTAGATTACACTGCCATTTTGGCATCTAACACCTGTACTATTAGTAATAATGCAACAGTATATGTAGATTTGAATGTTGACTATTATTAGTGTAGTTGAGTATTCTGTGTTAGAAAACGTACTCGTGTGTTTTATTATACATGAAGTTATTAAAATAAGATTACGGTTGGTAAACTCAGTATCATTTCTATACTAAGAATGTCGGTTTATACCTCTTTATTTACTTCTTGTTCAATAAAGATGAGGATGGTAGAACCACTGTAGTCGACCGGGGAAGTACCACCGCCGACCTATTTCTAACGCAAAGCATTTCTTGCGTTCGGTGGAAGAGTGTGGTTTCCGTCACACTTTCACACGAGGCGACCATCATAGTCCTCGGGAGTAGCAACGTATTTATGATAGAATTCAGATGGAACCCATGTTCTGAAGTCGATTACAGACGTCCATAGGCGGCAGTGACCACTCACCATAAGGTGGGCATACTCGTTTGCTACTAAAAAAAAATAATTAATTCTAAATAGAAAATGAAAATCGTCGTCATTGTAATTTACAGTCTTTATTGAAACTAGTTGTAAAGTGGTTTATAACGGTTATAGTATTTTTATTATATAATGTAACTGTTACTGCTGAGCAAGTAACTTAATGTAATTATTACTTAATTTTAATTTAATTTTATATTAAATTATTTTTATTGTTCTATTTGAGATAACCTTTGTAGTTCGTGTCATATCTGTGAGGTCAATAGCGTATGAAGAGTCTATCTACCTCTTTTGAAATGAATATTTAGATGTTAAAGTCTTGTGTAAATGTAAACATTATTATAAGGTTTATGAATGTCTTGTAAGCAATAACAAATATATGCAACCATTTGTATTGTGTATTCAAACAATTATTTAAGTATGAACCTCATTGCTATTTTATTTGTAATAGTTTTGTTTGTATGGAATGAATAAAAATCACAAATGTAATGAGATTCAAATTTAGTATAATTTATGACTTTATGAATTTTTATTTTACACAATTTTTATTCATTATTTGTCAGTTATCCCTCATATATATTCTACATACACAATATGTAATATCTATCAATAAATGAAATTAAAATCATCAAAGTTAATAAATGTCATGGTCAAATTACAACACTATTTCAAAAGTACAACTAACATTTATTATGTTATTTCTTATTATTATTCTTTCTTATTATTATATTATTTCTAATTTCTACGCCTATTAAATATGCGTTATTTTACGTATATTTAATTCATGTAATTTTAAGTCTATTATAATTTTAAGCTTACTCCTTAGCTGATGCTATGACATTATATATAGTTAATAAATAAATATATAAAGTTTATATATTTTATTATTAAAACCATGTATACGTAGGCATGTTTGTGTTAATAGTACTTTGTTTTAAGCACTTGTAGTGTCCCCTAGAGAGGCTTTAGTCTCTGTCTCGATAAGGCAAGTCATTATGAAACTAAACTTAGTTTTATTCAATAAGTATATCATGTCTTAATAGAATAGGAATTGTACCTACGATTCAAAGTATTCCTATTTAATGTTTTAAGTCATTTAGATTTACGTTAATTAAGAATGATTCTTAGTTCAATGATTATTTTTATGGGTGCCATAATACTTTTTGTACATTTTTTTACAAAACACTTACAAAGTTTGCCGAAGACTAAAATAAAATATGAGCAGAGTTTAACGTCTTTTATTTTATCACCATATATTTTTATTTTTTTCTAGTTTATTTACATTTAATGGTTAATATCCGATAACCGATGAGGAAGAAAGGTCCTCGAGTGGCAACCACGTTTAGGCAAAAGGTGTACAGGTCGCCCCCCTACTAGGTGGACCGATGACCTGAAGAAGACAGCGGGAAACCGTTGGATTCAGAGGTCACAGGACCGTTTGGAGTGGCGCCATTTCGGGGAGGCCTATGTCCAGCAGTGGACATCAAAGAGATGGGATGGATGGATGGATGGATCCTGGATACCACTGAATTTCTATATACATTTTACAGATAATATTAAGCTTATATTTAACTGTTTCAGTATGAGCCACTTCGCGTATGTAACACGTTGAAAATAAATAGTTAGGTGCACATTTTACATCGTAATACATAAATATTCGTTATTTTTGTTCAAAAAAAACATTACTCTGATTTATTTAAATGTTTATTTCATGAATTTAATTATATTGCCGCCACGGCCACACCTATTTCTAGCATAAAGCATGTCTTGCATTTCAGTGGAAAGGTGTGATTGTCGGCTTACATGTAAATGAGGCAACGTCCTCGGAAATAGCAATGTATCTGTGATTGACTTAAGATAGAACCTTTGTTCCATATTAAGTTGCTCACAGATGTCCATTGTCCACTTACCATCAGGTGGACTGCAAGTTCGCTTGCTACAACACCTTACAAAAAAGTAATATATGCATAGAACTAAATTTACCTAGCAAAAATTAATGCACCTAATTAAATTTTCCTCTCTCATAATAATAATAAATATTAATAAGTTTAGTTAGTTTCCTCTTAGTTCATGCAATATGCAGGTCAAAATTTTGTTTGAGTTAACTTTATTTACGATTTATTAATGTGTCTCTTAATATAAAATTTACGAATAAAAGAACATTGAACACTCGCTTGCATAAATCAAAATGATATGAAATGTCTTAATAATATTCCTTTTTTCTTCGCTATGTCTTTAAAATATATATTTTTTGCTGCAAGCTATATATACCGCAATAAAATAAAACAGAGTTACAAATATTATGCTTACTGCATTAAAATAAAGCGAAATAGTTTACCCCTTAGCCATTATATCGGTATCAAACGAAGGCATTCCAACAAGAGCTTGGAGATCTCATTTGCAATGAGAGCGTCGCGATGAGATATTTGAATGCAAACGGGTAAGTACCGGTGCATTTAACCGATATGGAAATATAGAAGGATATGCATTAAATATATAATATTGGGTAGTATATAGAAGTTCCTATAAGGAAATATGATAACAGATTCGAACAATAGCTACACATATATCAATAGACGTTTCTATAAATTTCCATCTTGATGTCCTGCTATGTTCTTGAGACCAAATCCAAAACGCGATACGATAAAATAGGGTTATAAATATTATGCTTACTGCATTAAAATAAAGGGAAATATTTTACGTCCCATAGTCATTATGTCGATATCAAACGAAGGCTTTCCTACAAGAGCTTGGAGATCTCATTTGCAAACGTCGCGATGAGATATTTTAATGCAAACGGGTAAGTACCGGTGCATTTACCCGATATGGAAATATAGAGCATCCAATTAAAATATAGAATATTACTCAGTAGGTAGAAACATTATATTAGATTGGCTCTGTAGTTTCGGGACCAGAATAGGGCTACGGTATCCCCTGCCAGTCGTAAGAGGTGATAAAAAGGGGTTTCCAGGGTTGCGGGCGGCTAAAGTGGGAGCTCGAGCAGTTCAGCCAAACGGCCGCGGGAAGGACGGCAGCATGTGTGGTCGCATACCACATTAAAGAACACAAGGTGCGATAAGCGTATTCGCTCACCAGGGAGGAGCCCAAAAGGATAATCGCGCTCGGTGGTTTCCGGTTGTTTTCCGTTGGAGATCCCGGAGTCCTTCACACAGCGTTAAGGACGACCACCGGGGGGGTTTTAGTGCGGTAAAAATCCCACATAACCCTGCGACGCTCCTACGGCGTAATGTACCTTTTGAAGGATTCCCCCTCGATAATAAAAAAATAGGAACATTAGATACTGCGTTAACAGTTATCAAACAAATAGCTATATGTCAATAGAAGTTTCTCGAAATTTCTACGTTAACATCGTGCTATCTTCTTGGTAATATATCTCAAACGCGATGCAACAATATAGGGCTATAAATATTATGCTTACCGCATCAAAATAAACGGAGAGATTTTACCGCGTAGTCATTATGTCGGTATCAAACGAAGGCATTCCAACAAGAGCTTGGAGATCTCATTTGCAATAAGAGCGTCGCGATGAGATATTTTAATGCAAACGGGTAAGTACCGGTGCATTTACCCGATATGGAAATATAGAGCATCCACATTAAATATAGAATATTATTCAGTAGGTATGAACATTAGATATTGGGTTAACAGTTCTCAAACAAATAGCTATATATCAACAGAAGTTTCTAGAAATATCTATCATAATATCCTGCTATCTTCTCTATAATATATCTGAAAAGCGATACAATAATATAGAGCTATAAATATTACGCTTATCGCATCAAAATAAAGGAAGAGATTTTACCCCATACTCATTATGTCGGTATCAAACGAAGGCATTCTAACAAGAGCTTGGGGATCTCTTTTGCAATGAGAGCGTCGCGATGAGATATTTTAATGCAAACGAGTAAGTACCGGTGCATTTACCCGATATGGATCCTCTATATTTCATAGAGGATCCATATTTGTGCAGAATATTAGGTAGTAGGTAGAAACATTAAATACTATGTACACAGCTTTTAAACAAATGGTTACATTTCAATAGAGATTACTAGACTTTTCTATTTTGATTTCCTGCTATCTCGTTAATATTGTAAAAGCAAAATTTGAGAGGATATACGTATGTTTATACTATTCTATGCAAAACTACCCGTCGTATCTTGCTAAAATTAAGCACATACTTAGATTTTGCAGGTGGTAGAACCATAGTAGTTCGACCAGGGAAGTACCACCGCCACACCATTTTCTAGCGTGCAGCATCTTTTTCCGTTTCGATGGAAGCGTTTGGTTGCACTTTTATATGAGGCGACCATCATAATCCTCAGTAGCAACGCATCTGTGATTGACTTCAGATAGACCCCATGTTATATTTGAAGTTGCTTACAGATGTCCATGGGCGTGTGACCACTTACCATCAGGTGTACTGCATGCTCCTTTGCTACTTTAATCAGATAAAAAAGTTGTTTTCAGATATCAACGGACGGCAGTGATCACTTACGGTCAGGTAAAAGGCAAGCTTTTTAGTGAGTTTGATTTAAAAAATATGTATTACTAATAAGAATAACAAATAGGATACACAATACCATAGTAGACTTGACCGAAGCGGTTTAAACCGCGGGTAGAACCTAGAATTTCTCTATATATTCAACATTTTATGTTACATTTTTGGAAAACAAATCTTTTTAGGAGATTTTTGTATCTTGCTATGAGTTAGTTCAGGCCAATATCTTCCTGGAAGAACAAGAAGGAAATTTTATTAGTATACGAGTACTGGTAACAACAAAAGGTTCGCTCTAAAATAGCTTCTAGCGTGTATTCCTAGAAAACGGGAAGAAAAGGAATCATCCTGTTTGTAAATTATACACCTTTGATTCAATTTTAGCGCTGATTATAGAAACAAAGATTTAAAAAAACAACATTTTTTTAACAAATATCGATAATAATCGCCTAAGACACGTCTCATTTTGTTAATTTGCCGTTAGTTTATGATCTAAACAATATTTACCAGCAGCAAATAATCAGAATCATATGCACAAGTTAAATAAGGTATAATTATATATGTATATATATATAAGGTCCTATATATAGAGTAAGTAAATATTAAGGTTTTCTGTTAAGCCAATGCTGCCACCACCGCCCCCTGGATGATGGTGACAACGGAGGCTTAAGTGGAGCTAAAATACTAAGACTGACAAAATGAATGCAATATGAAAAAAGGGCACGGACGATCCGTCTGTGGAGCTGTAATTTAATTAATAAAAAAAAACAATATTTACAGCTAAATATCTCGGCTGGTCTTTTAGCACAGCATATATATTTAGTAGCGAGACGCGATTTAGCAAATAGACGCGATTTTCCATTGCATAAAATTTACTAATAATTCAACAATAAAATCATAGTCCTCTAATGTGCCGCATGTTTGTGATCTAAATAATAATTTACTGCTAAAATTAATATCTCGGCCGGTCTATTAGCACGAGTCGAAGGGTAGGAACTTTAACGTAGCAAAGCTTAGGGTCAAACCTCAAAATTGTAATTCGATAGTTCGGAGACGCTGTAAATTACACTGTTGATAGGGTTACCGACTGTGCTATATACATATATATTACACTATACGTGATTTATTGACGATATTAGATGTACCTATTATTAATATAACAATGTATATAATAATAGTTAGAAAGTGGGTATGTATTGTAAAGTAGTACGAGTTTGATTGGGAAATAGGTCACTTTTACGAGATTCACGTCACGAGAGGCACGAGTATTGCTGACGTGAAGCTAACGTTCTTGCGTTTCACCTTTCCGGTTAACCTTTGTGAGAGGCGACTGTCTTCTAGATCAGCAACGCATCTGTGATTGACTTTAGATAGAACCAGTGGTATGCAGTGACTTCTTACCATTCCAGGACTGCAAGCTAGTTTCCTACTTCAATGATGAAACAACGTACTCAGATCGACATGCAGACAAACAAAATGTATTAACGGTCTTATTTTAATTTGTGACACGTGAAACTCAAGCAGATCACAACCAACATATAGTTGGTTGTGATCATGATGTGTGTACAACACAACCAACAAAAAAATAGTTACAATATTTTTCTTACACTACCAATAATTAGGAATACGACCTCAACTGAGAATCTGGCAAGTATTTCAGCAAGATTATCATTTTATTTATAATCAGTGCATTCAGACATATGATTAACATGCAAAAAAATACTTAAAATTACATATAAAATAAACCATCTAAAATGGCCGAATGACATGGATGCATGGTTCCCAAATGTTCTTAATGGGGTCATCCGAGACTCCATGGTACCAAAGTGAACCCATCGGGCCTCCTGCCATCGCCCCTAAATTGTTTGTCTGAAAATGCAAAAATAAGTTTAAAATTCCTACTGGTATGTAGTAGGAATTTTAAACTTATTTTTGCATTTTCAGACAAACAATTTAATTCTTTTTTTTTATTTTTCTTCAGTTGTTATTTTTAAGTTCTTTTAATGTCAAAAATCGCAGCAACTTCGAAACATTTACGCACCGCAACCGTAATTTAGAGCAAGGATCCACAAACAATAAGCACCTGAAGTTGTATCTCAAACTCTGTCCTCACAAAGTACGCAACTAAGACACTGGCCGCGCTCACTGCCCGAAACTTGGGAATTACACGTGTTTCCGGAACAAAGGAGTCGGTAATTAGGGGATTAAGTAGGACGAGTAAGTTCTACTTAAAGTATGGTATACATACTAAGTGTGGCCTTAATCTAAAGTATAAGCACAGTATTATGTATAAGTAAAGTAAATATACAATCTTAAAATATTGCCAATTAAAGTGAACAGAATGCAAAAGATATTTAAAAGTAACTTTTTTTTTCTAAAATTAAACTAACTAACAAGCTTGCCTTTTACCTGAGCGTAAGTGATCACTACGGCCTATAGATATCTGAAAGTAACTTTTTTATCTGATTGAAGTAGCTAAAGAGTAACAGTCCACCTGACGGTAAGTGGTCACTGCGGCCCATGGACATCTGTAAGCAACTTCATGTAGAACAAAGCTTCCAACTGAAGTCAAACACAGATGCGTTGCTACTCCCGGGGACTATGGTGGTCGCCTTACATTAATGTATGAGGAAACCACACCAGTTTGTTGCTTCACGATACAATTAAGTGGTGGTAGTTCTCGTCTTAGGTTTTTTTCTTTATTGACCACACATACCGCCGTCCGTCCCGGGATCGCATGGCCGGACGGTTCGAGCTCTCACTCTAGCCGCCCACCAGCCTGGAAGCACCTTTTAGTCGCCTCTTACGACAGGTAGGGGATACCGTAGCCGTATTCTAATCCCAGAACTACAGGGACGAGTTCTCGGTTGTACTAGACTTATTGTTATTCACACTGAATAAGATTATCACAAATTGTTACAAATGCCTTCCTATCTGTGATAACTAAGTTAGGATATCATGTTAACAGTCTCATATGAAGATAAGCAAATCTTAATACTATTTTTAATCATAAATAAGAGTAAAAATGTATCCCAAGTTGAACTATAAAGGTGGTAGAAATATAAGAAAATAAAATAAAAATAAATAAAATAAAATATACCTTTAAAATAAGAACAAATTTTGCTTACACAATATTTTATATTAAATTCATACAAAAATATAACAGCACTGCATTGTAAAGCACTTAATATCTGAATACCGTATAATTTATAACTAGGTGTCTCATACATAATCGGGAACTATCTAATCCCTGCACAAACCAGGGATTTAGTTAACATTAAACCTGAGTGGAGGTAGAATTTCGCTGTTATAATGGTTAAATACATCGAACAACTCTTTTTTTAGAATCTGTTAAAGCAAATATTTATCAGTCAGTTAAATTAATTTTGTATTGAAAATTGTGATATGTAATGTGTAGATAAAAGAATAAAAGAAAGGCTGTATAATAAATAATTGCTTTGTCATCTTAGGACGCGCATCTTAAAAGATTTGTTAATTGCCACCTAAGGCAAAGATGATGATGTCTATTTCCCTAGTCATGTATTTAAGTAATATTATTAAAATGCTATGAATTACTTGAATCTGATTCAAATAAATTATTATTTGTACAATACATAAAATATTACGCTAATATTTTTTTATCTAGTTACATTTTTGAATTGTATAAAGAAACGAAATGTAATTGTAGATATTTTAACGTTAATTGACTATAGAAAATGTGGTATCTTTAATAACATCTAATGTTAGACTAAAATATTCCACGGGTTATAAATTTAACTTTAAATTAGAAACTCTGGTTTGTGCAGATGACTAAAGTCTTTGTTCGCACATAGTTAAAACACGGCATATGACATATTTCCTATACTCATATGCATAATTGCATTTCATGAATATATAGATTCTATCAAGCCATATTTTGCATACGTACAAATTTTAAATCAGAACCAATTTTTGAAGGGCTTAAAAACGATGAAATACGTTAAAAGGATTTTTAATCCGGAATAAATCAAAATTTACATCGGCAAGAAGATTCCTGTTAAAGCGCTGCATTAGTTTACCTACTGTGAAATATATTCAGTCATCCATCAGCCCTTGAAAGTCCACTGTTGGATCTATATCCAACAGTGGACTTTCAAGGGCTGATAGGTATAGACCTCCCCTAAACGGCGCCACTTTGACCGATCCTGAGCCATCAGAATCCAGCAGCTACCCGCCGACTTCTTCAGGTAATCAATCCAATAGTCAATGACGCACACAAATTTTGCCGGGACTAAAATATATACTCGTAATTAATAAAAATAATAAGTTTTTTTTATAATAATGAAGTAGCAAACGAGCATGCAGTCCACCTGATGGTAAGTGGTCACTGCCGCCCATAGACACCTGTAAGCAGCTTCAAATAGGACATGGGTTCTATCTGAAGGCAGTCACGGACGCGTTGCTATTCCCGAGGACTAGTATGGTTGCCTCATATAAAACTGTGACGGCAATCACACCCATCTATCGAAACGCAAGGAATGCTTCACGTTAGAAATAGGTGTGGCGGTGGTACCTACCCGGTCGAACTACAACGTTCTACGTTCTACCTTTAATCTGTGTAAATTTAAAAAATACTTTAAAAATTCGTTACCGTACCGTTTACAAACCAAAAATCCAGATCCGAATAAACGCGAAACATAAATTCGTTTAACATGTTACTACCAACTGGGTACGGCAACAAAATATAACAATTTCCGCAGAAGCATACTAAATTATAACTTTACCATACAAAATCGGGACTAACTCCGCTAAAACAGGTAGTTGGTAGTACATTTATTAAAGCAGAGCGGATGAATACCCGTGTCCGGCTAGTTTAGAGGCGAGCAAAGTTTAATACTGCAAATTAATGAATTTCACACCGAGTGCCGCTAGACCGCTCTAACTCCCGATGTATTGTGCTGCGAGATAAACAAGATACTAAATAAATTCAGCTTTCCATATATTAAATATATATAAACATATTAATACGTGAAGCAAAAACTTGTGAAACATTTTTAAGTAATATGGCGCAGACGGATTAGTATGAAATTTTGCACGGTTATAGTGGACGTAGAGACGAAGTGCAGAATGTTAATAATTTTTCAAATAATGCATATATCATACATAAAATCAACTAAAAACACATTACTCACACTTCCTTGCATTTGACACACACAAACATAATAAACAAAATAGAACATTCAATACTTACAAGTCTTACTATGAAAACACATAACGTCAAAAATGTCAAATGTCTTTATCAAAATACCCGCTATTGCTATTTTTCAATTTAAATTACGGTCGAATTTCGAACGTTGCGTCGGGTGACTAGTATAAAATTAATATGCTTCATGTAATCACAATATTGTACCACTGCTGGGCATGGGTCTTCTCTCAGAATAAGATTTTAGGCCACAGTCCACCGCGCTGGCCAAGTGCGAATTAGTGGACTTCACACACCTCCCAGAACTTTCTTTTAAAGAACTCTCGGGTGTGTAGGTTTCCTCACGATGCTATCCTTCACCTAAAAGCAGTGATATTTAATTTCTAATACGCACATAAATCAGTGCCTGCATTGGTTTGAACCTCGGACCTCCTGATTGAGAGGGCAAGTTTGAGCTATTAGGCTATCACTGCTCTATTTTCCGACATCTTCTATTATAATTCTATGGTCTGATGCCTCAACATTGTCACGCACCGCTTCATGAGTACACACCTAAGTACTTCTGCCTAATAAAGGTACCGTATACTAGTTTTAGGGAAGGGAAATACAATCATATTTATCTAAGACGTTCCAACAGTCCTCTGAGGCAGCAATGTGATGAAATACATATGCCACCAATCTCTGGAAAAGCTCTAATCATAGCAAGAGTTGATTATAAATTTGAATAGGTGACAGTGTCCTTTTACCGTCAGATGAAATGCATTCTCGTTTACTACCCCTATATGATAAAAAAAACGGTCAAGTGCGAGTCGAGCTCTCCATGAAGGGTTTCATACTATAATCTATAAAAACTGTAAAAAACAAACAGACAAACAAACGAACCAATGCACAGACGGAGAAATAGTCAGACAGACATCGGAGGTTTACTAATATTCCGTTTGTAACCTTTAAGTACGGAACCCTAAAAGACTACTAGATCTAGAAAGAAAAATACTTTGGTGTTTCTTGTCTGGATATAAATACCTTTCAGACCTTTCAAGCCTCCTTTCAGGCCAATATGGTGACTACTGAGGTACTTAAAAAAAGCTTTTAAAAAAACGCTTTCTACACTCATAGCCCCACAGTAGGTTTTTCTCCTGTGTCGTGAATGCCATGGACACACACAAAGACGAATACACAAACACCCAGACCCCGAACAAGAATCTAAATTCATCATTCAGATACCTGTCTGGGAAATCGAACCCGGGACACACTGCGTGTCAGACCGGTATGGTAACCGCTGCGCCAAGCGGTTACACGTCCTTACGGCGTCCTTACACGGGTACTTGACTACTAGGTCTATTTAAAACGATATTAATGGATTGCAGCTCATGATACGTCATATTTTATCAAGATTGTGTGAGTACATTCATCCCGTATGTCAAACATCTCATCTCTCGATTGAATACATCAATTTAAAAATTCAATTACCTGCGTTACATTCACTTATAGTTAGAATAATCCATCCATTTACAAATTCAATTTGTCTTTCACATTCGCATTTACGTAAGTAGTTGTTAATATTAAATTCTCATACATTAAATTACGCTAGTTTGTTTAGCATACGATACAAATGTTATTATACCTACCCTATTATCCTCTACTTGCCCTTTTCGGTTTCGCTGTTTATTACATTCGCAACACATGGAGAGGACGTTAAAATTGTATTCACGTCAAGCGAGCGTGCCTCAAACAATATTAATATCTATTATTTCGAAGGCAAGAGGTGCGGTTTCTAAATTCTCATTCAAGATCGTTTCGTTAGTAACACGATTACAGCTTTGTTGTTAGAGGTTTTCGACTTTCAGAATAAACATAACATGTTTATGTTAATAAAAAAAATTGAAGAATAATTCACCATTCGAGATTTAAAATGATTTTGCTTTTATGAATCCATGTACCAAAAAAATAGTGAACTAAATTAAAAATAATTTCGATTTTAGTAAAATGTACAAAAAATGAGAATCCAATGAATCCAAATTCAATAAATATACCTTCATTAATTGAGTCATTGCTTTGGTCAATAGATAAAATATGTAAAGTGAAATTGGTTAAAACACGCTTTATACACCCATACACACAATACTACGTGGTACCCACGACACAGGAGAAAATCATAGTGTGTGGGACTAGGATTTTCTCCTGTGTCGTGGGTACCATGGACACACACAAAGATGAATACACAAACACCCAGACCCAGAACAGGAATCTAAACTCATCATTCAGATACCTGTCTAGCCGGGAATCGAACCCGGAACCCATTGCGCGTCAGACCGGTATGGTAACTGCTCGGCCACGTGGGTCGTTAAATGTCGGTCGGGGTAAAAGTTATATCACAATTTCATTACATGGTTACATGGTCGTGGAACCTTATATTTTACTTTCTATAAACTAAAGTTTATAGAAACGAATTTATCAATTTTTATTTCTCTTAGTTACTCAAGTAACTAAGAGAAATAAAAATTGATAAATTCGTAAAAGACACGAACGAAAATTGTAAAGAGTAAATGTGACCGGCAATAATTTGAACTATCGGACATATACACAATATGTCCGCTAGTTCAAAAATTATTTCAAATTCAAATTCAAATTATTTATTGCAAGAACATAGTATTTTATAAGGATGTGATGTAATAATTATGAGTGCATTATGTTCTACCATACTGGGCGTGCAAAATTTATATGACAATACTTATTCTTGGAATGATAAAGGTTAAAATATTAATGAATATGTAAGAAATGCATTTCTCCTAAACACAAATTCGATTAAATCTGATCAGCAGCTAGGTACACCAATAACAATAAAAACTTGAAAATAAACAACGAGTTTTAACTACCCGCCCGTTGATTGTCTCTGTTGTTAGGAACTAAATAAAGTTCCCATTGCGTCAGTTTTATTACTTTAAAACACGTTTTAGAAGAGATAAAACAGTTTTATCACTTCTAGGGTATAATTTATTTACTACTGATTATAGCTGTTGTTTTGATGGGAGAACTCTTCAATAATTGATTGTAATGATACATTCATGTTATCTTGTTTTGTATAAACAGCGCTACAGTACTGCTGTATTCTGCATTCAAATTCAACCGTTCAATTCATATGTTCATTGAGTGTGTCAGCCTATTTACAGGATATATAATGGTATTCCTGATGATTCCACATTTGGTGTAATTACTCTACGGTTTCGCGACACTATAGTTAGATCCTAAATGTGAATATTACTATCCTACTACGCGATTACCTAAATCGCGTATCGAAGTAACAATGCATGCCACTCCCAGCTTGGCCAACCTTCCCGTTCTATTGCAGGCCTCACTGGCAATGTCTGTGTTTCGTGACGGCACATAGTAATGTTTTCTGAAGGAAACCCTGTTATCAACAGGATATACGCGGTTTAAAAACAGCAGCCCCAAAATCGACCCCTGTGGAACACTTTACACCACTGACAAGGTTTTAGACACTATACATTTCCTCATAATTATAAAGAAGAAGAAAAGGAGGGAGTAACACGACGTCCTGATTTATATCTTCTTTTGCATAATAAAATTCATCATTAATACTTCGATATCTTATAAAGTATAGCACAAACGAAGCTGAGGAAAGCGATCTATTCAAGTTTTAACTACTCGCCCACTGGTTGTCTTTAACGTTAATTAGCGACGAAAAACAAAAGTTTTCCATTCTAAAACTTTCTCTGCGGCGTTACAGAACTGCATTGTGTTTATCTGAAAGATATTGCGATTTAATTAACACTGAGTTTAGTAAAGTGCTGTTAATGGTCGTTTTATCTCGCTTTATATTCTTTAAGTAAAATTGATATATTATTTTATTGTTATTGTTTATCCTATACATACGTATATTCAAAATTTACTGAAACATATATTTGACTACATTCATCTTGTAGAATGAGTGTAGGGTCTTCTATAGCATCATTTCAAAGAAAATACAAGTTAATACCAATTTAGAATAACCATTTTACAAGGTATATAAAATCTTATCTCATAAGAGTTTCAAGTCTTTTTATTTATATACTCAACCTACATTTGGTTTTGGCATAACTTAACTAATTCAAACCTTTTCGAGATCTTTTCAACAACTTCAGAGTGAATTCATATGAAATAAAAACATGAAAGTTAACCTGTTTAAAACAAAATTACATGTAGAATTTAGTTTCTCAGTGAACTTGAGTATTTCTAGCTATTTGTAGTCGTTTTGTTTCTTACCCAGGTCACGTTGCAGTAGGTACCTAGCAAGTGCAACATCAACATTTTAAACTTTAATTTACGTCCTTACTCGTAAATTTGCGATAAAAATAGCTGAGCACCGTTGAATACATTTAGTGCAGCTTTGACCTGAGTTTAATGACTCCTATTGACTTTACGATAATGTTACCTTGACTGAAACTATAATAAAACAATTTAAAGTATTGTCATTCTTTCAAAGTTTATAAATATTTTTTATTTTTCCCTGGGTAGCTATTTAGGCGTTTTTATTGGCATAGAATAAGGTCGTAGAACGAGTTTGGTTCGACCTTGGAGGTTCTACTGCCTGGCGTTAAGCGGTCCTTGTGATGCGGTGGAAGGGTGTGGTTACCATTCGCTTTTAAATGAAGCGACCATCTTGACCCTCAAAAGTTGGCAACAGAAGCATTGCTACTCCTAACTAGTTTTGAAGGCGTTGGGTAATTTTAGCTCCGTAAAACACCCTTGAAACCAGAATCTCTGTATTTCTTCTATTAACTCTATCCTGTAATTATCTACTTTAAGTCAAATAAATTTTCGCTTCTATTAGCTGCTGACATATTTAAATTTCTTTGTTATCATTTTTGTACACCCTACCGTCTTATACATGTGATATTTTTCCTTCTGCAATATTTTGCAGAAGGCTGCAAGGTTGTCTGGAAGAGATCGTTATTTTAGTGACAAGGCCGCCCTTTGTACCATGCATTATGTCTTTTATTTTTGTTATATATATCTGTCTTTCGTGTATAATAAAGAGTTTTTGTATTGTATCGTATTATATACTGCCATATTATTATACTTAAAACACTATTATAGGGTACAAATAAGTGAGACGATAGCGCCTTCAAGTCGAACAACAGATTCCTTCAAAAATTACACCATTATGTATCATTTGAAGAGTTGCGCGTTTTTGCTAGCGACTAAAGTCTAGTTTTTGTCGTGCAATGAATGGTATTCTTTATTCGTTTCATTGTTTTTCTGCGACTGTTGCGGGCACTCCGCCAGTATTTTAATTGAATAACCGTTGCAGGATATTCTTCTAACATATTGTGATAATAAATATGAGTGCATTTTACGTCGAAAATACATTTGCGTTTTGTATGAAATATTACCATAAATAAATTTCAGTGCAGCTAAAATATGGTGGGTATTGTATATTTTTTAAAACCATTTGCATAAATAAATCACGCTAAACTCACACAGGTATATGATTGCAATTCTTTGTATGTTTCAACTGTGGATATTTGAACCCGAACTAGAGAAAAGACCTGCCTTACCTACTATTGTTCCAATTAGTGGAGAATTAATTTAAGAACTGCGCGAATTTAACGTGTTATAGTTAAAAAAACGCCTACAATAATGTATACCTCTTTCTATGATATAAAAGTAGCTAACGAGAGAGAATTAGGTCATGAAATAGTAAGTGACCACTGCCGGGACATTTGTTGTCAAGGCAAAGAAGTGACTTAGGGTTGGTCGTCAGGAATAGTACATATGACCATATACTAAATTGGAATGCCTCGCGTCGAAGTATATATTGCCAGAAACTTCAAACCAGGTAATAAACCTTTCTTGGGTTAATAAGTTTTTAACGAATATTGTAACTTTAACTGTCTATTCGAATATCTACGGTAGAATACGTAATTCAATATTCAAGAAAACTATCAATATTATAAGAGTTTGTCTTTTTTATCTGACTGAAGTAGCAAACGAGCATGCATTTAGAACATGGGTTCTATCTGAAGTCAATCACAGATGCGTTAATACTCGCGAGGACTAAGATGGTCGCCTCATATAATAGTGTGCCGGCAACCACACCCTTCCATAGAAACGCAAGAAATGCTTTACGCTAGAAATAGGTGTGTCAGTGGTACCTTCCGGTCGAACTACACTGGTTCAAAAATAATGTCTATAAATAACTAATAAATACTATTATTTTCTATTAACAATAACAGCTCGGGGAATACACTATATTTTCGCAACAGCCAATTCTTACCGGATAAAGGAATATAACTTTACTTCTAAGAAGTTTAAAAATTGAACGCAAACTGGTACAATAGCACCGGAAAACATAAAAGGCTTGAAGCTGAGTTGCTTAACTTCCTGCGAACTGTCATCAAACTTTTTAATAGGCTGCTTCGTTATACTTATATTAATTTGATTTCAAAATTTTAATTTGTATTGTTGTTTGGATTTCCAGTTTCAAGATGATTTAAGATTTAACTCTTTCGACTGACTCGGGTTCACAGACACGAAAATAAAGAAATAAGTTTCCTTTTTCGATGTGGGTGTGTGTGTACATCTTTTTTATCTGATTGAAGCAGCAAACAAGCATGCAGTCCACCTGATAGTAAGTGGTAAGAAACTTCATATATAACATAGGTTTTGGTAAGTGGTCACTGCCGCCATATAGATACTCCGTATAGAACTTATAACTTATATAGAACTTAGGTTCTAACTGAAATCAATCACAGATGCGTTGCTACAGGGACTAAGATGGTCGCCTCATGTAAAAGTGTGCCGGCAACCACAAACCGGCCCTTCTTTCGAAACGCAGGCCCTTACACCCCTTTTTCTAGCGTGAAGCGTGAACGTGAGCGTCACGAAATACGTGTCGGGGTGGTACCTCCCCGGTCGAACTGCAATGGTTCTACTACCGGGAGATCTTTTAAAGGTGGTGGATTTCTGTGTAGTACGGAATCTACCACTTATGCAACACATTTAAGCTTAGTTCTCAGAAAGCAGCACCTGAAACCAATCTCAGGTATTAGTGGACCTGAACATGGACATCTACATGGCGATGCTTTGTTCCGGCTTGTGAGATAACACACATAGAAGAACTCCCACACATAGAAGAACAATTATTTTTTTACGAGGGGAAACCTTCTAAAGGTACCCGACGCCGTGGGAGCGACGCGGGTTATGTATTACCACCCTAAAACTCCCTCAGTGGCCGTCCTCAGCGCTGCGTGGGGGATTTCGGGATCTCCAAAGGAACACAACCGTAGTTCTCCAAGCGCGTTGCCTATTTCAGGCCGCCCGCAACCCCGAAAGCCCCTTTTAGTCGCCTTTTACGACAGGCAGGGGATACCGTAGCCCTATTCTGGTCTCGGGACTACAGGGCCAAGAACAACAAGATCTAGAAGGTAAAATCCAAAAAAAAAGACGCGAGTTGTGCCAAAGAGTGACACGAATCTCTTCCTACCCAAGGCAGTTCCTTTCTAAGGACTCTACTGCTTTCTAAGTTTGTATAGGTGTTAACGAGTTGCGACATTCCGTTAACTAGACTACACACTAGTTTTCCACTCTAATTACATAAAAAAATAAGTTATAATGTATGCTCATAATAGCTTCAATTTAAATTGATTTAGTTAGCGTTAATATTCACTTGATGACATCTGACATTACTCATATGCATACATTATGCTAATGCACACGCCAATTGACGCGGTTACAATATTATTGCTATCGATTTTCGAGCGGAAATTTACGACTAGAATTGTGTAATGGCCTGTGCATCGAACTAATATATTTTAACACGTTAAACATCTATCTATCATCAGACCTCTTGCAGGACTTTTATACTGTGCCTGGACTAAAATCCTTACTCCTTGATCCAACTTATTAAGTTCTTAATGTATGAACAAGACAAACATACATATTTCTTTTCTACTTGAAGGTGAGTTCAAACACACAATAAAAAACATTAGGTATGAATTAGGTCCTTAACGCACAATACTATAATTTCAAGCATATATCATTGTTTTTTAGAAGACATAAATTGTTTTTAAATCGTATATTGAGGAGACTGATTAGGTTTCCAACGCACCCAAGGACCTAGTAGATTTGAGATCTATTAGGTTTGTAAAGCACCAGGTCAGAAAGTTCTTTGAAAATTATGTCGCATGCAATGTGTTAATAAGTTAAAAAGCGGCAAACGAACATGCGGACCAGCTGATAGTTGGTGGTCACAGCTGCTTCTCAACTTCCTTAGCTTAATACATTTGTAGAATAGGGATTCAATCTGAAGTCAATTTCAGATGCAACTTCCGAGGGTTAGGTCTTCATTTAAGTGTATATGCTTGCTATATGCCAATTATAGAACAGTGATCGCCAAATAGTTCAACTATTTGGCTATCACTGACCTATAATAATAATATTAACTATAAATATCAATTGTATGTGCGAGGGACAAAAAGCAAGTGTATACCACTAATTCCTTGAAATATTTTGCTTATTAGAAATTAATTATCAGCATTTAACGTGGAAGGAAAGCAACGTTACTAACACCTGAGAGTACAGTCAGCAGCAAATAGTTAGTGGCATTCAAACTGTCCACATTGTTAGATACAACCAAAGTGCTCAATAATATCGGCACAACCTACGTGTTCTAATTGTTCGCAACATCTTAAACTTCCAAATGACAGAACATTCATAAATTCATAATGAACCACTCAAATTAATTTTTTCATATAATGCATATATCATACATAAAATCAACTAAAACACATTACACACACTACCGTGCATTTGTCATACACACATAAATAATAAACGAAATAGAACGTTCAATGTCTTACTATGAAAACACGTAACGTCAGAAATGTCAGTGTCTTTGTCAATACCAATACCCGATATTGTTTTTAAATGCGGCTTAGCTAATATAAAACCTCTTTTTAAATTTAACGGGTGTGTTCAAAATTACTTGAAAATCAGTACATTTTATTTGAATTTGAGAAATATTCGTACTACTTTGGACAATATGAAGTTTGGTTATTTAATTTAAATTACGGTCGAATTTCGACCGATCAACGTATGACTAGTAATAATAAATTTTCGAAAATGCCAATTATAACACAACAAAAGTGCACTACCAAGGAAGCCAACAGATGCGTTGTTATGTTGCTGCGGGACGTGCACCAATTCGTTTTACCAACAGAAAGCATGGACGTGACTGAGTAAAGGTTTATTACACTCATGTGATGCACATATTAAACTAGGTGAAGCATGCGGTTTCACCCGCGTGTTAAAATGTTACATTAATATAAATTTTAGTAATTTTAAATGTATTTTAATGAAATAAAGACTATACGTAATCATCTTATCGTTTCGGAGATCAAAAAGCTGGCGGCTACTTTGCACAACGTTTAAGCCGCGCCATACAACAAGGTAATCTACACGCACACACGCTTTCTACAATCATAGCCCCACAGTAGGATTTTCTCCTGTGTCGTGGGTACCATGGACACACACAAGACGAATACACAAACACCCAGACCCAGAACAGGAATCTAAACTTATCATTGAGATACCTGTCTACCCGGGAATCGAACCCGGGACCCATTGCGCGTCAGACCGGTATGGTAACCGCAGCACCACGCGGGTCGTCAAATGTAATGTCGCGCGTCGTCGCGTAATGTTGCCAGTATTTTGGAAACCATGTTTCACACGGCTATTTTAGATGGTTTATTTTATTTGTATTAATAACTGTTCTGTATTTATTCTTATCGAAATAAAAATACTATACGTTAGCTCAACATAGGACTAGAACTATATATTTTTAACCGACTGCATTAGAAGGAGGGTAATATCAAGCGTATGCATGTACAATGTATGTGTCGGATGACACAATTCGTCAAGGCGTTTGGAGCGTACCGCGTGCCGAAGAAAAGGAGATTGAATAATACATATATACAAATAAACGTATATTCGATCGAAAACATTAGCTTCCAACTGACGCAGTCGACTAAACGATGTAGCTACGAGTACGGTCTTACTTTAGTATCAAGAAACCATAACAACGCTGAATATTTATAAAGCTGACCCGGCAAACTTCGTTCCGCATGAAAGTCAAAAATTTAAAATTATTAGCGTTACTTCTCTATATTGTGCATGTATTATACATAAAAACCTTCCTTTTGAATCACTCTATCTATTAAAAAAACGTGTGGCACTCGGGGATTGCCGCGGTAAAGCTATTGCATAGCATATTTTATTAACTTATGCAATTATAATTATTTATTTATACAGTATTTTTTTCGTTAATATTAATTCAAGTTTTTTTTTTATTCCATACCTATATTTACTCACAAACAGCTGCTTACATATCCCTCCGATTTCCGCATGCGAGATCCGTGCAAGCTTCGTATTGTCCACCATACGTACACGTTAAGCGAACGCCTGGCCGCGCTACGACGGAGTGGAGAGTGTTAGGTTTTTTCGTCACGGAATTTCTTGATTCAGTCGCCGCGCTCAAAACCACGACTTTTATCGTGGTTTTGATAAAGCAAAAGCTTAAAAACTGCATTAAGATCCGTATCATACTTTTAAATATCTAAGAATACATAGGGACAGACAGCGAGAAGTGACATTGTTTTATACTGTGTAGTGACATTTTACTTCGTAATAAAAACGAAAGTACTTCTTTGTCTTTTTCATAACTAAAACTTCTATTATACCATTAATGTCGAACTAAACGTGACCACCTCATGACAAAGTTGCAGGTGTTAACTTTGCCACTTAAAAGCCTTTCACTGTCTTATAACATCTTCGGAGTTCGAGATTCGACACGTAAAAGTACTTAAAATCTCATTACCTTCCACGTGTCAAATATGCTACGTGCTCGAACTCGGGGCGAATTTAACTAGAATGGTCTAGAAGTTTAGGTGCTAGAGGAAAATTAGTTCCTAAATAATGTCCTCGATAATTGTCGAATAATTTTAGCTCGCTGAGGTCATTGGGAGTATGAAAAATGGCTCTAAAAGCAAAAAATGGAACATTCTACGATGGTCATAACAGGTAGGTACAAAAGTTCAAAAAATTAGCAATATACGAGGCAATTGTACTACTATTTTTTTATAACTGAGCGGTATACCTATGTGTTTTGAAACTGTGATTTTAACTTAACAACAAATGTTTTGTTTATCAATTACTAGCTTTTGCCCGCGGCTTCGCTCGCGTGGAATTTAGTCTGCCACATAAAGTTTGCAAGATGGTAGAGCAATGGTTCAACCAGGGAGTTATCACTGCCGCACCTATTTCTACCTTGAAGCAGTTCTTGTGTTTCATTAGAAGGGTGTGGCTGCCGGCTCGCTTTTATATGAGGCGATCATCAAAGTCCTCGAGAGTAGCAACGCATCTGTGATTGACTTCAGATTGAACCCTTGCCCTACTTCCTAAATCTGTGTGTTCAAATTTCAAATCACAGGCACGTATATTAATTTGAATTAGTTTTGTCGACAACGGATATTAATACTTATTCTGAAATTAAATGTTTTAAGAAAGGGTCTCAAAACGCGTGACGGTTACCAACACGCAGTTGGCTAGCGTGGTCAACTACGACCTAAACTACTGCTAATCTGACTTATGTGCCGAGTTGTGTAACATTAAAAGGTCGATGACGATTGAATGACATATCTAACCTTTTCCACTGTTTCATTCTTATGGACCTTTTTTTATCGAGGGGGAAACCTTCAAACGGTACCATACGCCGTGGGAGCGACGCAGGGTTATGTGGGATTCTTATCGCACCAGGACTCCGGGATCTTCAAAGGAACGCAACTGGAGTCCTCTGAGTGCATTGCCCCATCGGGCTCCTCCCAAGTGAGCGGCTGGGCCCACCACTCCATCTAGTCTTTACCACGATATGCGACCACATGTATACCACCATCCTTCCCGGGATCGCCTGGCTGGACTGTTCAAGCTCCTTGCATCCTGGCTCTCACGACAGCATGCGACCACACATGCTGACATCTTTCCCGAAGTTGCTGACTGGGTGTTTCGAGCTCCCAGTCTAGCCGCCCGCAACCCCGAAAGCCCCCTTTTAGTCGCCTCTTACTACAGACAGGGGATACCGTAGCCTTATTCTGATCCCGGAACTACAGGGACGTCATTCACATCAACCTTTCCCATTTTGCTCCGTGATTTATAACCATTTAAATATTAATTTCATAGAACTTCGTTGTATACGGCGGCGGCGCACGGCGCGTACTGCCGGTCAATCAATTGAGTACGCAATATGTTATACTCGTAATATCTTCTAAACTACTTATCCAATTTACATGGTGTAAAAAGTAGATTTAATCTGTATTAGATGCTTGATTTTTTGTAATCATTTATTTTGATAAGGATTAATATTTAGTTTGTATAAAACCCATGGAAACATCAACTTCATATTTTTTAAATTTTCAAAGTATAAAAAGAGTTATTGTGGGTTATACATAAAATATAGATATATGCTGTCGCGGACTTTTATTTAGATCTATGTGAGCCAAACAATCCCACCATACATTATATTTGGATATCTCCAACGGTTTAGGCAGCGTACGCGAAGATATCTCTCAGAGGACAACTTTTTTGCGACTAATGTGATATTTCTTGTTATAGTATAACCTTATTACAAAAAAATCGGTATAAATTATAGTCCATGTGTTATTCTGATGTATAACCTATACTACTGTAAAGTTTCAACCAAATCCGTTTAGTAGTTTTTGCGTGAAAGAATAACAAACACACATACATCCTCACAAACTTTCGCATTTATAATATTAGTAGGATTTACCAATTCTATATTTGGTAAGATGGTGTGATAAAATTTTTGTAACAAAAAAAATAAAACCTCCATCAATAAGCCTATATTTAGGTTACGGCAAAAAGTTTGTGCGACTTTATTATTTAAATGAGTGCTATATATTTACATAAGGCGTTTTATCTCGGTTATTCCAGATAACTAGAATCAACAAAAGATGAAATTTTCTGTTTAATTAAACATATAACATAAATTTGATATTGCGCTCCCATATAGTCAGTTTTTTGCAAGAATGAAGTATCAACTTGGCGTGCAGTCTACTTGATGATGAGGGAGTACTGACCTAAGGATATATGTATATCTTCACAAGAACAACGTTTTATGTTCAAAACTATAATTTTATTTGAGGCTAATTGTTGAGTTACACAAAATAAAATTCCTTGAAATGAATTGACTTACAGAGAAAAAACATGATAATTATGAAATTTAACTAAAAATTACAATTTGTACTTACCACGTTGTTTTTTTTCTGAAGTCAATCACAGATGTGTTGCTACTCACGAGGACTAAGATGGTCGCTCATATAAAAGTGTACTGAGTTGTGTTGTTGTTGTAAAGAGGCGCTATGTAACCAACTTCACGCAGAACGGGACTTTTGACTGAAGTACATTACAAATGCGTTACTTCCCCCAAAGACTAAGATTAGCGCTTTCCACAACTTTCCAACCAAATGGAAGAATTTTTTCACGCTAAATGAGTGTGACGTTGGTACCTCCCCGCTGATTAATATTTATTCTACCACCTGGTAAATTAAATAGCGAGACATTCATCGTCAACCCATCATTGTCCCACTGCTGGGCACGGATCTTCTCTCAGAATAAGAGAGTTACAGCGTATAGCGTATATATTGTAGCGATACATAAAACTTTATTTCCGTGAAATACTTTTTTTTATTGTTAACAACTTTTATTTGTAGTGTCAATGGACGCCTCCTTCAATAAACAATTATTTAGCAGTTTAAGTTAGATTAGAATTACTCATTAGCCTTATCTAAGGCTAGTAATTAATATGAAGTACCCTATTTGTCATTCGGTACTTTATATATATTTAAAAAAAAAACTTTTATATTCTATATTGTAATATTCCAAACCATTAATTCGGTGTGTCAAATATTGAGTCATTTTGAGTATAGTTTACAGCATCACGGAAAACGGTGGGATACCGAAATTGCAATATGGCTCCCTGTAAGCTCATGATTACCTTCGCAGAACAAGGACGCATTTATTACTGGAAGTGGCTTTAAGTTATTAATGTTTATGTTTTTTATTAACACCTTCACAAAAACAAAATCGTAATGCAATATTTTGTTTATAATCATAATTTGGCGTAGAAAATCGGTCGACATTTATCTTTACGTCAGATTTTGTTATAAAATGAATCTAATTATTTTTATATATCTTTGACATTTTTTACGTAACTAGGTTTCTTATAATAAGTAACAGATACCATCACTACATAGTACAAAGACAAAGTCGCTTCCCGCTGTCTGTCCCTATGTATGCTTAGATCTTTAAAACTACGCAACGGATTTCAAAGCATTTTTTCAAATAGATAGAGTAATACAAGAGGATGGTTTTAATGTATAACACATGCAAAATATAGGGGAGAAACACTGATAATTTTAGATTTTGAAATTTTAGGCGGAAAGAAGTTCGCCGGGTCAACTAGCAAAGATATAAAACAAAGAGCGAGTAAACAAAGATCTGCACACGAGAAACAAATTCACAAACAGACCCAGTATATAAATTTAAATTAATCATTTAGAAAACTACCTATATTGAAATTATTCTGCTTAACTTGGGTAATATGTTAAAAATAAGCAGCTTTAGGTAGTTTATTTAATGATATAACATTAAGTAATGTCATACATTTTAAAACAATTATTCTTTTTAAATTTGTATCATAGAATGGGTATATGATTTTAGACTAGTATTATCGCCGAATTGATACATTATAATACTTAACGGGTACTCACGATATGCGGTTTATGAATTCTTATAGAATTCTTTTTGCCGATATTTCGACCCATTTGCCTGGATCGTGGTCACGGCCAAACTGACAGTTTATACGCACTAGTCACCCGTAGCATCGGCCGAAATTCGACCGTAATTTAAATTAAAAATCAAATGTCATCTGACATTCTTGACGGTGTGTCTTTTCATTTTCATTTACTAAGTACATATGTGTTTGTGACAAATGCAAGGCAGTGTGTGTAATGTGTTTTTAGTTGATTTTATGTATGAAAAATGCATTATTTGAAAAAAATATTAACATTCTGCACTCCTTCTCTACGTCCACTATAACCGTGCAAAATTTCATACTAATCCGTCCGCGGCATATTACTTAAAAATCCGTCACAAATTTTTGCTTCACGTATTAATATAATAATTACGCATATCGTGAGTACCCGTTAAGTATTATAATATAGAGTGCGTACTTAGAAACCCAAACAAGAAACATTGTTTCAGAAGCTCCAATATCAGATGCATGAAATGAATAATAAAATAAGGAAATACATGTATTTATCCATCTTGCTGACATGATTGAGTTGGATCAGTTCTATCCCGTGGGACTAGATCTAGTTTCAATAACGATTTATCTAGTCTAGCTTGTATATTCTATCGAAGCTTATCAAATAGCGTATGCATGACAATATTTTACGTCGAAACCGTTACACGGACGCTGTGGAAACCAATAAAGATCGGATGAGACGTTATGAGATGCATTTGAGCAACGGTCTTATATTGTATATTTAATATATTTTTATGATACAGATGGTAAACGGGCATGCAGTCTAGTGGTAAGGGCAACTGCCGCATATGGATGTCTGTAAGTAACTCGAAAGAAGATGATAAAGAGTATATCTTTATTAATTTTAAAATGACAATATATTAAATGACTGATTTTATAACATGCACATATAAAATAACTTAAAAGTTAAAAAAACAAATTGCCAAACTAAATATAAAATGTGCAGCAAATTACTGTCCCTAGGATGAGTTCTATTGATGTCCTATTGATGATTAGAATTAGAATCTTAGGTGGTACCTTCAAAAGGTACCTGACGCCGTGTTGACGTCGTGGGAGTATTGACGACGACTGGTTGGAACGTCTTGGACAATTGGGTTTCCTTTACCACACCCTTTAAATTAAAACATAGCAGTGTTAACGCTTGTATCCACCGTAGTCGAACCAGAGTTCCAGAGTACACCATTATATACGTTAGGGCAGAAAACTTGGACTTTCTACGACACAACTAAGATGAAGATTGGAAGAAGATTTAAATTAGTAGTGCCATCCTACTCACGTCAGATATTTTCGTACAAGATTCATCGTCTTTCCAATGATAACGTCAAGCATTAAAGGCATTAATTTTAATGATTTCCGAATAACACAAGCACGACTAAAATTTAGAAATTAGAAGCTCAAGCGCGCTAAATGTTGCTCAACTTAGTTCAAAACTTAGTTCGACGTTTTTTTTTTGTTCTCGAGGTGGAAACCTTCAAAGGGTACCCGATGCCGTGGGAGCGACGCAGGGTTTTTAGGGATTTTTACCGCACTAGTAGAGCTAGTAAATAGACCATTACAATATATATGGATTATAATACATATATATATTACTGTTTTGCCACAAAAATTAAAAAGAGGACCAATATGTATTAAAGTAGTAGTTTTTTTATAATTGAACAATGTTACTTGTTAATATCGCAATATTAAGGTCAACTTATATTTCTAGCGTGAAGCAGTACTTACGTTTAGGTAAAAGGGCCAGTTACCATTTAGCCAAGAATACCAACGAATCTCTGATTGTCTTCGAATAGAACCCAGTTTTATATTACGTTTTTTTATATAATTATTACAGATATATCCATATTGGTACATACTGCCCATGCAGTAGTGACTACTTACTATCAGGTGGATTGTATGCTTGTTTGCTACTTAAAAAAACAATTTTACATAATTAATAAAATGTACCTCGAATTTCAAAATTATTGTTACAATTTGTGTAAAATATATTCTAGACAACTTATATTAGAATATGTGGATGCATACTCTTGTTTATTGTTGAAATATCATACCGTTTCTAGTCCGCAGTTTCACAGGCAGAAGATTTTAACTTATGAGTTTCATATGTAAATTTATTGCAGTTGACGCTAGGCTAATTTGTACCATAAATTTAGCGATACTTGTCTTTAGATGTTTAGCTAGGTTTAAAGAGAAATATGGGTCTAGCAATATCGAGATGTTGAACGACGTTTAATTAAATTGTATTACATGTGCCGCTATGAAATGGATTGAAAATGTAATGCAAGTGACATTACAAAGATGAGATTGAAAACGTTAAAAAACTAAGCTATATTAACATATTTTCTGTTAACTCTATTTTATAGTCAAGTATTTCATTGCTTTCGTATTTTGTAATATTTTTCATAAGAATTTTTAAAATTGATTAACATTGTAGGCACAAATAGAACTTTGTTTTATGTTAATAATCGGTTCATAGTTGATTACAATTTGACTCATACTTAATAGAAGAAATCGTGTCATTTTCACCGTGTAAAATTCCATTTTAAGCATCACAAGTAGGTGTATTTGTAAAAATATTGTATCATGTATTTGTAAAAATAATAATCTAGACATACCAACCACAGGTAATAATGAGATGTTAATAGAATTCCATTCGTCCGTCTTGAATATCAGCACGCATCGTCAAACGAACTCGTTTTGTTTTGTTATGTCACGGGTTTAATTAAATCGTTTAATTGATTATAGTGTGATCGGGCTTTGATCAACATTTTGTATGTAACGTGTTGGTATATTTGATATGACTTTTTGTTTTTTATTTGTTTATAGAAGTGATCGGTATTTCTGAAATATTCGGAATGACCTCTATAACTATTGTGTTAGAAACAGAATAAAGAGTGTTAAACGATTTCGTTCCAATATGTTTTTAAGTAGTTTGAAAAGTATTCTTATGCATTATTGGGGTTCCGTTCCCAAATTGTAAAAACGTTACCCTATTACTAAGACTCCGCTATTCCTCGGTCTGTCATCAGGATATATCTCATATAGATAAAGCCAGACAGTTGAAAATTTTATAGAGAATCTATTTTAGTTGCCGCTATAACAATTTCTGACTAATCTCTCTGATACTTAAAACTTTTCGCGTAGCCGTTTACATTTCCACTTTTTAGCATCACATGTTATAATGACATGGTGATAGAATTCCGTTCGGCCGTCCCGTGCGGATATCAGCACGCGTCGTCAAACGGACGCTTCTTGTTTTGTTGTGTCACGGGTTTAATTAAAGTGTTTAATTGATTGTTGTGTGATCGGGCTTTGGCCAACAATTTGTATGTAACGTGGTGTTTTAGTTGACTTCTTCGATTTTTTTTGTAAAAGTGGTTGGTAGTACAAAAAAATTCGGAATGACCATAACTATTATGTTAGAAACTTAATAGAGAGCGTTCGATGTCTTTGTTTTACATGCTTTGTTTTGGTGTGAGCGCGACTTTTCACTGACATTTTCCTATTTTAAATTGTTTATTTACGGAACCACATTGATTGTAAGTTCATTTACATAGAAAAAAATGATAATTAAGAAAACTCGGTAGTAACCAGTTACCGTTGGCGGATTGAATTTTCGGTTGCTACTTCACCAATTCGCAATTGGCTAGCGTGGTAGACTATGGCCTATAACTCTCTCATTCCAAGAGAAGACCCATGTCCAGCAGTGGGACGATAATGGGTTGACGACGACGACTTCTAAATTAAAAAAAAATGTCTTAGACCATAGAATGGCGTAGAAAATATCTAAGTACTAGCTGCACCCGCGGCTCCGTCCGCGTTCAAATTAATGTATCACAAAGTTTTCCCATTTCACCCCCTTAGGGGTTGAATTTCATAAAATCCCTTCTTAGTGAGCACTTACGTCCTTAAAAGAACCCGCATGCAAAATTTGAAACTCCTAGCACTTGTAGTTTCTGAGATTACGTGATGATTGAGTGAGTGAGTGACCTTTCGCTTTTATATATATATAGATGAATAACCATAATTGGTGGCAAAGGGAGTACCTTTGCTACCAATTCGCACTTGGCCAGCGCGGTGGACTATGGCCTAAAACTCTCTCATTCTGAGAGAATACCCGTGCCCAGCAGTGGGACAATAATGGGTTGACGAGAGACCTACTCCTTTAAACGAATGAATGAACACATATTTACGAATTTAGCTAAGGTTAACATCAGGTGAACCACGTAACAGTACGCTAGGTGCAACAAAAGCGCAGTTCACAGTTGAAATGGGAGCAAATATTTTTTGATAAATCGCTTCGTTCCAATAAAGTTTCGGAACCAGTAAAAAATATTTAGAAACAGATTCGCAGTGCAAAATATATGGAAAGTTAGCTTTTATGTGGAACTGCGGGGAAATATTACTGACCTAAAACCGGTGGAAACCAGTAGTTTTCACATAGGCCTACGCAACGAATAACTTTCATAGTAGCTTTGTAGTAAGTAATATTTCAGATAGCCGGAGCAGTGATAGCCTTATGGTTGAAAGTTGCCCTCTTAATCGGGAGCCCCGAGGTTCAAACCCAGGCACGCGCCACAGACTTTTCTAAAACTATGTGCGTATTAGAAATTAATTATCACTTCTTTTCGGCACACGAATACATCGCGAGGAAACCTACATACCCGAGAGTTCTTTAAGAAAAAAAGAAAGTTTTCGGAGGTGTGTGAAGTCTACCAATTCGCACTTGGCCGGCGCTGTGGACTATGGCCTAAAACTCTATCATTCTGAGAGAACACACGTGCCCAGCAGTGCGACAATAATGGGTTGATGAAAGAGAGAATTATATTAACTGAAAAAAGATGATTTAGCCGACACAACCCAAGATTAAGACGATTTCAGAAGATTTACTTTTTGTACTAAAATATGTCCCGACAATCAAAACCCCTACTATCACATATACACACCTATTTTATACTCGTAGCTATTTACTTCTTTCTCGACATTTAGGCCTTTTTTGTCCGGTTTCGGAAAGTTTTCTTTCTTTCTTTCTTTCGATTGAAGTAGCAAACGAGCATGCAGTCCACCTAAAAGTAAGTGGTCATTGCCGCTCGTGGACATCTGTAACTTTATATAGAATAAGGGTTCTATCCGTAGGAAACCACTTATGATGAAGTGTGAAATCACTAAAGATGATCGCCTCATATAATAGTGAGCCGGCAACCACACCCTTTTTTTTGTGTTCGAAGGGGAAACCTTCAACAGGTACCCGACGCCGTGGGAGCGACGCTGGGTTATGTGGGATTTTTACCGCACTAAAACCCCCCTAGTGGCCGTCCTCGGCGCTACTATAAAACTGACTCCGGGACCACCAACGGACCGCAGCCGGAATCCTCTCAGCGCGCCCCATCGGGCTCCTTCCAGATGGGCGGTTGAGCCCACCGCCCCATCTAGGCTTTACGGCCGCACACACGGCACACAAACCGCCGTCCTTCCCGGGATCGCCTGAACGAACGGTGCGAGCTCGCACTCTAGCCGCCCGCAACCCCGGAAGCCCCAATTAGTCGCCTCTTACGACAGGCAGGGGATGCCGTACCACACCCTACCACTGAAACGCAAGAATTGCTTCCCACTAGAAATAAGTTCGGTCAAACTACATTGACTACTGATTACTAATTCATTTAAATCTAAATATAAATCAGCGCTGTTAAAAAGATAACTTGCAGGTGAAAACTTGAAGCCTACCTATAACAGGTTGTTAAATTTAAAGAGTTACATTGACTAGGAGTGACAACACACACACACACACGCACTTGCGCGCATGTACAAATTTACCCAAACATGTCAAAATACACAGAAGGGTTACAACTTCTTTTTAATATATATATTTTTTTCTTTTTCTACCTTCCGAAATTTATTTGACCATTTTTATTAATTGTATGCTTTTGTTTTTAAATGTGTTAATATAATTGTAAATGTCATAATTTGTGAGTCCTACTTGTTTAACTGTTTGTAAAGATTTTTATACAGTTGGATGGTAATTGTGGAATCCATGACTCTTCCTCCCGCACAACACCATACAGGTAAGGGAGTGATTGAAAATCAGCGCTGTACAATTAGTATATAATCTTTGTCAGCAAAAGCTAAGTTTCGTCCCTTTGTCTAACGGTATTTTTAGTTATTTATATACCTATTTGTGTATTTATTATTTAAAAAGGCAATCAATAATAATAATTATTATTGTTATTGATTCTACCACCTGGGATCGTGTTTCTACAAAGGTTCATCGTAGCGACGTAGAAATGCGATTTGATACGGTTCTACGGCTCAAATTTATAAAGAAACTATATAATTTCGCTTCAATTTTGCATATTAAGTGAAACAATATAAGCTAAATGATATTTCCGCTTGATATACCCGTAAAAAATAAGGAACACACGTCTGTCTAGACCATAAATATTGCATCCAGTTTTAAAAATATTATCGGTCGGTCTGCATACCTTCGAAATTGTTTTAGGGTTATCAATTTATTGTCAGATAGCCTGACAAGCGCAGATATGAAAATATCTTAAATTTTTCAACTTTTTACTACGGATTTTGCTTAAAATATTGCTTATCAATAACAAATAATAGCAGTAAAAATAAAGCATCGCCACTTTTGAACCAGTGTAGTTCGACCGGGAAAGTACCACCGCCACACCTATTTCTAGTGTGAAGCATTTCTTGCGTTTCGATGGAAGGGTGTGGTTGCCGGCACACTTTCACGTTAGGCGACCATCATAGTCCACGGGAGTAGCAACGCATCTGTGATTGACTTCGGATGGAACCCATGTTCTGTATGAAGTTGATTACAGATGTTCATAGGCAACAATGACCACTTACCGTCAGGTGGATTGCATGCTCATTTGCTACTTCTATTAGATAAAAAATCTATATATTAATACATGAAGCAAAATTTGTGGTGCATTTTTAAGTAATATGCCGCGGACGAATTAGTATGAAATTTTGCACGGTTATAGTGGACGTGGAGGAGGAGTGCAGAATGTTAATATTTTTTTCAAATAATGCATATAACATTCCTAAAATCAACTAAAAACACAACACACACTACCGTACATTTGTCACAAACACATAAATAATAAACGAAATAGAACATTCAACGTCTTACTATGAAAACACATAACGTCAGAAATGTCAGTGTGTTTGTCAGAATACCCGCTATTGCTTTTTAATACAGCTTAGCTAATTAAACCTCTTTTTTATATTTAACGGGTGCGTTCAAAATAACGTGAAAATTATTACAATTTATTTAAAGTAGAGAAATATAGGAGCTACTTTGGACAATATGAAGTATAGTTTTTTGATTTCGACTTCGTTATTTAATAGTTAGAGTATATTGGCTGGACATAAATGCAGTTCAATATTTACGTGAATGGTCCTTGGAACAGTGCACGTACGTGCTCTAAATCCCGAAGATGTGGATCTGGCTTTGCTTGGACTGTGAATATCAATGCATTTGACGGCACTCAATTGTTTTCGTCTCATACATTCCTTGTTTATGGCTAAGTATATTCAAACCCTTGTTTATGTTGCACTTGTTTGTGTGAGTGTCAATACTTGTAGTAAGTTGTAATAAGTTGTATCACACAGTATAAAGTCCTTTCGTGCTGTCTGTCCGTTTGTATACTAAGATTTTTAAAACTACGCTACGGATTTTGATGTATTTATTTTAATAGATAGAATGATTCAACATAAAAGTTTTTATGTACATGCATAATATAGTGGAGGAACACTGATAATTTCAGTTTTTTTACTTTTAGGCGGCTCGAAGTTCGCCGAGTCAGCTTGTTTGTTTTAATCATTAGTGTAAATTACCTTATATCACTTACACTTACCAGGTACATACCTTCTTGGCACTTTATTGTCCCAGTCTCGTATTAATACGTATGGGGTACTCGGGATAAGCGGCTTTTAAATTTTTTTTGTCCATATTTTGATCCAGTACCGTGAATCAAGGTCACTCTTATATAACTTAATGAATGTACTTAGACCACTAATGTAAATCTTTAATGGTAGGATGTTTTGTCATTTATATTTGTTCTCGAGGGGGAAACGTGCAAAAGGCACCCGACACCGTGGGAGCGCCGCAGGGATTATGTGGGTTTTTTCGGCGCTAAAGAGAGGACTCTGGGATCTCCAAAGTAATGCAACTGGAGCCTCTGAGCCCAGCCGTTGCCCCATCGGGCTCCTCACAGATGGGCGGTTTAACGACGGTATGCGACCACACATACAGCCGTCTATCCCGGGATATAGTCTGGCCGTACGGTTTGAGCTCGCACTCTAGAGGACGCAAACCCGGAAGCCCCTTTTAGTCGCCTCTTCCGACAGGCAAGGGATACCGTAGCCCTATTATGAGCCTGGAACTACGGGAACGAGGATGTATTGTCGTTTGATCATCTATATTCTACCGATATTCCTATTAATTTAATATCATAATTTAGCATTACCGTATTCTGGTTACTAAGCATCTACGGACATAGGAAATTTTGGAAGTTTCTTTGGTATCAAAGGGGGTTCGTACTTATTGACAGATGTGCTTCGATTTTATCCATAAAAAAGAAAAATGTCTACGGGCTCGGGCGACATCGACATATGCGATGCATTATCGGATTATTTGAACAAAAAAAATGTTCGGCTCTCGGGGACTGCTTTGCTAAAGCTATTGCATAGCATTTTTTATCAACTTATGCAATAATATTTATTTATTTATTTATGCAGTATTTTTACTATATGTATACTTTCTAACAAACAGCTGTTTACATATTCTTCCGATTTCCGTGCAGCACGTGTCGATCCATGCAAGCTTCGTACTGTCGTACCTTATACATACATGTTGAGCGAACGCTCGGCCGCGCTGAATGGTAGGTGGAGGGCATGTTAGGTTTTTTCGTTACAGAATTTGATTCGGTCGCCGCGCTCAAAGCCCACGTTAAAAGCTATGCAGTAGCTTAAAAATGTTGATCAGGACTATTCATCATCATGTTAATATCGAGGCCATCCAGCTCCACGATTCGACGGACCTAGTGAGAAGACTCAAACGGACTAAGCCCTTTGAGCTAGTGATATAACATAGTGTAGTATTAGTGAAATAGTGACTTAATTGAAATCATAGAAGACAAGAACAATGTGTTTACCCCTTTATGTCAGAACATAGAAGTGCAGTGTCAATGGACGCCTCCTTCAATAAACAATTATTTAGCGGTTTAAGATAGATTAGAATTACTCATTCGATTTATATAAGGCTAGATTGTAATTAATATGAAGTACCCTATTACTCATTCGGTACTTTATATATAAGAAAAAAAGGATTATTCGCCATATTTCAATATTCTGTAAGTATTAAGTGCATAAATTACATCAATTTCGAGAATTTGATTTGTTCGGGCAAGTAGGTTAATTGGGGATTTGGTTGCATTAGAATTTCTGGTCCATATTTTAAGGTACCGATGGACTCGTATAAAATTCAGTAGAAATTACTTATATATTTAGCTACACTCTAAACCGTATCTTGAAATTATTTTAATAAAATCGTGGGTTCAAATATTAAGTACTAGCTTTTACCAACGGTTTCGCCTGCGTGTTCAAAGGGAATTTGTTAGTGTGATTCAGAACTTGTAAGTGAATTTTATTATCGCCATCTATTAACAACGTCTGGAACTACTAAATATGTATCAACTAACAAAACATCGATATTCTCGGTAGAATGAGAGAGCGCGGTTAAAAGTAGCCTCCGTCACTCTCCGCCCACCTAACTATCTCCCAGCATATAAACCATATCATATAATAGCTATGTGGCGACGTGAAAGAGGAAGAAACAAACACATTTTCACATTTATTAGTATGGATATACCGTTAATAAAATTTGTTTTGGAAAATGTGGATTCCTTTTAATTTTATATAACATTTATAGGACGTTGTTGCTGCTGACGCTGCATGCTGATATAAATATAGGCCTATTTGGAGGTTCATACCTAATAGGCTTTTTATTCATTAACATTATTTGATTAAAACAATCTGAAAAAACTTTGCTCCAGTTGAAGTTGTACTATATAATAAGAAAGGTATCTAGTTTTCTTTAATTGTTCTATTAAAGGCTTAATCGAGCAAACTACTAACGACCTTCTAAATAAGTTTTTAAAGTCTAGACATCGTAAATTGGTTTCTCGCGTGACTGCCAAAGAGCGGTTCTATCTCAAAAGAAGAAAGGTTATTTAAAATTCAATAGTAGTTAGGTCTGAAGCACCTTAGGACCTTGTCTCACTGCCAACAAAGTAACGGGTAGCGATATTAAATTTATTAACTAATTTATTAAATTCGTTTATTTATTACCATGTAAAAAACTTTCCATAGGTACCATGTAAAAAAAAACATTACAATCATGTTTTTTTTTACATATATTAAAAAAATGGATATAAATAAGAAAAAAGACAAACCCGCTGAGTTTTATGCCGAATTTTGTTTGTTGAGATCGAATTCCGATCCGGTGGTAGTGTAAGAAAAAAAAATGTAACTGACAATTTGTTAGTGCCCCCGTAGGCCTATAAAAAATAAAGACATTTCATTTCATTATTAAATGAAAATTATTTATTTATTAAATAGTTATAAAATATTTTATTCAACAAGTAATATTGACATGTAAAATATTGTCAATATAAAAGAAGACCTCAAGCGCAGACATTTCTATGTAGTCAACAGAAATAAAATGGTATGAGAATAAGCAACTACATTTTTTTTTAATAATATAAATGCATGTGTGTGAGAATGTGTTTGATACTGTTTGCGCAAAAACTATGTCGGATTTCGCTGAAAATATATACACAGATAGTTTATAACGTAGTTTAACACATAAGAAACTTATTAAAGTGGTAGACGTTACCGGTAGTGCAGTAAGAATCCCGCATAACCCTGCTTCACTCCTACGTCGTCTAGTACCTTTTGAAGGCCTTTTTTTTCTTGAGAGGGAATCTCAAGAAAAAAAAACGAAGACGATGCCGATGCGGGCGAAGCCCCGGGATAACCATCGATTTTTTTCTTATTAATTTGTTAATTTCATCATTGATTTTTCTAAAGCAATATGCGGATTAGAAATTAATTATCTTCTAAGAGGTGTGTGAAGGTGGGTTGATCTCGACGACGACCATTAACCTTCTCTTTATCAATAATAACTCAAGTTTAAGTATAAATCTAATGCAATATAGAACACAAATGTAACGACTAAGATGCGAACGAAAGGGAGCAATAATAATTTTAATCAAAAACAATGAGATTGCGCTCGACGCAAATTGGTCTTTTTTGCCATTAACATGATGAAGAAGCGTCCGGCGCTTGGCCGAGAGAAGTGTTATGGACATCTCAATGGAACTAAAAATGATGAATTTAATAATGGCCCAAAGCTCTGTCTATACAATTGTACCTTCAATTAATTTAAGCACAGATTCTAACTTCGCTTAAAACGAGGAACCGTTTTCTGAAACGATTTAAAAATCGAATCAACATGAAATGATAAGGATTAAGGTTATATCTAATGACGATATTTAGTAAAATATATATTAGTGATGTGCCAACTCGGGATAAGCACGAATCGAGTTAACTCGAGTTGAAATTCATGAACTCGAATTGTCGTCAACCCATTATTGTCCCACTGCTGGGCACGGGTCTTCTCTCAGTATGAGAGAGTTTAGGCCATAGTCCACCGCGCTGGCCAAGTACGAATTGGAATAACTCGAATTATCTAGGTGAAACCGAGTACATCTATCATTTCGTTTTAGTAACCTTATTTCATAAAACTATAAGAAAGTATAACAAATTTATCATAAACATACATTTGGTCAATCATTAGAAGGAATTTAACTCGACTAAGACTAAAAGTTGACTCGAGTTAAGTCAATTTTGAAGTAACTCGAGTTAACCATCACTACCTACTAACATTACATTATAAGTAATATTTAATAACTTCTAACAGTAATACCAGTTTATGGGGTAAATAGAATTTCCACACTCATAGCCCCACACTAGGATTTTCTCCTGTATCGTGGGTACCATGGACACATACACAAACACAGACCCAGAACATGAATCTAAACAAATAATAATTAGAGATTTTAATTACTTGAAAGTCCATTTATAGTGGAAAGGATAGAGGAAAAAAGGTAAAATTGTGTGATCTGCGATAAAAACGACACTATGATAGAACACATTTAAGCTTTACTAGATGTTTTCTAGAAATAAATGGTAAAAATTACAGTGAAACATTTGGGTCCAACTAAGGATGCTATTATTATCAAATATAGTTCAAATCTTAAGTAAAATTCAATAGCAAGCAAATTGTAATCGCTACTAAATGGAAAATAACCTAAACAAACGCCTTAAGTACCTTCTATAAATATACAAAGTGTGTAAATTTAACCAATTAGCCTTGCTATTCGACGTGATAATGTTGCCAGCATTCTGGGAACTCATCCTAGGGACAGTAATTCGGATGCTGTTTTCTATATTTAATTTGGCATTTTGTTTTTTTTTACTTTTAAGTTATTATTTTATATATACATATAGTTATAAAATTTAGTCATTCAATTTAAAACCGTTTCTGAATAGTTGTAAGTATAGTTCTACAGTCATAGATATTCAACAACAATGAAAAAAGTAATATTATTATTGTTTTTTTTTTATTTGACTGAAGTAGCAAACGAGCATGCAGTCCACCTGATGGTAAGTGGTCACTGCCGCCCATGGACATCTGTAATCAACTTCGTACAGAACATGGGTTCCATCTGAAGTCAGTCACAGTTGCGTTGCTACTCCCGAGGACTATGATGGTCGCCTCGTGTGAAAGTGTGCCGGCAACCACACCCTTCTATCGAAACGCAAGGAATGCTTCATGCTAGAAATAGGTGTGGCGGTGGTACTTCCCCGGTCGAATTACACTGGTTCTACCACCTTGTGAATGTGACATGATCGCTTCTTTTAGGCCAAAGTATTAAAATAAAATGAAGTATAACTTTCTTAAAATTAACCTCATCACTGACGTTATGTAAAAAAGTCAGAAAACTTTTGGGCTGGTATGTCGGTCAAATAGTGTACTTTTCTTCAAAATAAGGTTAGTATTTATCTTAAAAAAGTATCTTGCTTCGTCTACAAGACTTTTTATTAATACTATGCTTGGTACTTGGCAATGTGAATTGCTTAAACTTTCAACTTTCACCTCCCAATTTCATATTATCTAAAGTTTATATATAAGGAAACGCTTGTCAAAACAATGTTTGCAGCGCCCAATAATTAATGTTTATTTGAACATTTACTAAATAGTTTTTAGGATAACAAAGTTAATAATAGTATTCAAAGACTTCATTTTACTTCAATTACTAGTCTCCAAATTACATTTTGCGAAGTAAAAAAGCTTTCCCCTTGTGGGAAACTGAATATTTCGGTACACGCCGATGAATTCAGAGAAGTGATACAAAATTTAAGAGTACCAACCTGAGGCGTTCGCCGTGTGAAAGTAATTTTCGAGTGAAGGTCAACAAACCTCTTGAAAAAATATAATAAAATTGGATTTTCCCAATAGAACGAATTTGTAGATTGCAGAAGAATAGCACGGATTTATATATTTCGTTTGATTTGGACTTGCAACATTTTTGATTAAGAAAATTAACTTGTTTATTAGAGAGCTGATAGTTTAATAGTGAGATAGTCTACACTAGAACGGGCTACGGCGGAAACCCATTATAATTAAAGTTCCCGTGCCTATAGTGTATAATGTGAAAATGACTCAAATAATAAAGTGCCTAATCACAGAGTTCAAACCTAAACATCGGCCATATATCCGCTATTATAACCTGAAAGGCAATTGTAGGCAAAGAACATAATATGCCAGTTCCAAATAAACAAACTGAAAGAAGATAAGATTTTTTTAATCTTACTGAAGTAGCAAACGAGCGTGCAGTCCACCTGATGGTAAGTAGTCATTGCCGCCCGTGGACTGGGTTCCATCTGAAGTCAATCACAGCGTTGCTACTCCCGAGGACAATGATAGTCGCCTCATGTGAAAGTGTGCCGGCAACCACACCCTTCCATCGAAACGCAAGAAATGCTTCACGCTAGAAATAGGTGTGGCGATCGTAGTTCTAAGAATATTATAATAATAGGGAACCATAGCTAGTACACTAACAGGCTTATTTTTGCCTCCGTCATAACTGAGAATAAATTTTTTTCGTTGACATTTTTCCGTTATTCATCGATCTTCTGACCGTCCTACAGCTACGTACATGATATTTCACTTAGTTAAAGTTGCGACAAACTGCCAAGTTGAAAGGGACTGTCCAAGTTTTTGCTAACCTTTTTTTCATTTAAGCCTTTTGTGAAGAACTTATTGACCTTTTTGGATTCGGAAGGCGCTGCAAGTAATTGTATCGCGGGAACTGAAGTGTTGCCAGGGTTGATACTTACGTAGTTAAGGATATTGTAAGTATATTGGTTATTTATTTACCCATTAATTTAAATAATTATCCTTCCCGTAAGTAAGAGAAAGTTTGCAATCGAATCTATATTACATATAATAAAATTCATTTGAGTACGTAGTTAAATATTTCTGCCTAAGCGCCTTATATTGCCAATATGCTCATATGCAATATGAGATGACGTTGTCAGCATTTAAAAACATTTTTTTTTAACATTTATCAGGGCTTATCACGCATGATAACGCCGCATCATGCCTCGTCTACACGCGTGTAACCTGCGTGTTTTATAAATATTTTCCTGTCATACTTGAATATGCATGCAAGTCGGAAAAAGATTACATCACATTAATTCCCACATGCGTGAGCTTGGCATGCGAGTGAACATGTGTGTGACAAGAAATATCCTGTGTTGCTTTTTTGTCCACAAAACCTAAGCTAAAACGGTAGTAATAGTAGTAATAGTTTATTTGCACAGAACAGGTACATAATATCAGATTTTACAAATAAAATGTGTTTGCTTGTTCTGCTAACAATGTGATAGCATGCAAATATAAATTATTCGTTATATAAATGTGTATGAATTAGACATTAAAATTATTATTATTTCAAAGAAAATTAATATTACCTATCATTTAAGAAATCATTTATATTATAATAATTATTAATTAATAAGTATGTCTTTAGCTTGAATTTAAATTTATTAATGGATTATTTTTTAATGCCATCGGATAAATTATTATCTATTTTAACGCACATTCCATATGAGTTATGAACAAAAATACAAAGTTAAAGCTACACAGCCCTAAAGCGAAAAGGGAGTATATTGCTTAGGATTGAAATTAAAGATTTTATCGATATCGAGTTACGTTTTGAGAGGTACGGGCATTAATTAATTTTATATTTGCTCTGGAAATACTACGGGGATACACTAGCCGGTAGTAGATTGAATTGATATTAATGAATTCCTATATTAAGAACAAATAGAAGATATTTGTTCAAAGAATGGAATATTGAATTTCATTTTACAGTACAAAGTTATGAGATCTTATTATTTAATATTAGAGTTTCAAAAGTTTTTAAGCATGTATGTATGTACATGCTTAAAAGGTACAGGTGGTAGAATCAGTGTAGTTCAACCGGGGAGGTACCACCGCCACACCTATTTCTAGCGTGAAGCATTTTTTGCGTTTCAATGGAAGGGTGTGGTTGCCGGTACACTTTTATATGAGGCGACCATCTTAGTCCTCGGGAGTAGCAACACATCTGTGATTGACTTCAGATAGAATCCATGTTCTGTATGAAGTTGATTACAGATGTCCATGGGCGGCAGTGACCACTTACCATCAGGTGGACTGCATGCTCGTTTGCTACTTCAGTGAAATAAAAAAAAAAAATGTTTGTAACTCTTTAACGCAAAAGCTCCCGGTCAAATTTGCTGCAATTTGGCACACAAATAGGTTATGATTTAGTTCAAACCATTTTTTAGACGTGACTTATACGGCCAAAATGGCAAGAAAAACCTACATACTAGGTAATTCTTTTCACAACCATACACTCGTGGAATGTCCCGCATGGACACCGCAGCGGACAGTCCTAAGAGAAGTAATTGGGGAGGATCTCACACTATCGAGCATGGTAAACGCCATGCTTGACAGGGAGAGTAAATGGATAGCGGTGGCCGATTACTGTGAATAAGTAATTTCGGCAAAGGAAGCGGAGAAGCGTGTTCGGGAGGAAGAAACAAGCGCTGACCAGCATAAGAGAAGAGGCACTAAAAGGCGGCAATGCACCCACCTGTTACCACCTTAAACACCTGGGTTCCCGTCAGAACTCGGCCTTCTAAGTCACGTCGCTGGGTGCTGGAGTAGAATGACCTCAAGTTGAGCCAGCAGCACCCCATATATTAAGTCAAAGAGGGCAAATTTCAGGAGTCTCACATACCTATCGGACTCCCCAATGTTCGATGAAATGCATAAAGGCATTTGCCGACTTAAAAAAAGTTATTCTCCTCGACGGATTATTGATGCTTTTGTTTTTACTTTTGTTAATATAGCTTTAATCTTTGAATATTTTTTTTTGAGGTAGCCAATGGTAGCAAACATGCATATGAGTAACTGAAATTCTCCATATGTAGAATTCGTATCCTATTCTCGGCCCCTCATGCATAAAGATAGTGAAACCCAAAATTGGGGAAACAAGATTCGAAATCTAGTCTCGATCTCTGATTTCTGAAGTATAAGCAACTTCATACAGAACAATGGTTCTATCTGATATCAATCACAAATGCATTGCTGCTTCTGAGAAGCAAGATGGTCTTCTAATATAAAAATGAGTCGGAAAGCACATCTTTTCACTGAAACACAAGAACTGCTTCACGCTAGAAATTGGTGTGGAGGTGGTACTTCCCAAATCGAGCCACATATTACCTTGTTTTATTACCTTGGAGTGTATTTAGTCTACAAATACGCACTCGATCAGTGTGGTGGATTATGGCCGATACCCTAAAATATTTATCACTATCGTACCGAACACGTGGGAGACTATGCAAATGTTTGTGTTTCGCGCGCTTTGATGCGGTCCAAAAACGGAAACAGCTCGGCTTTTTTGTTATCTAGTGAAAGGTTTGCTTACCCATTCACTAGGCTATGTTACGCTGCACTTATCGAATTTTGTGTTTGTCCTATGAAACCGACCGCATTTTTAAATATGACGATATAATATTTTCAAGGTGGTAGAACCAGTGTAGTCCGACCGGGGAAGTACCACCGCCACACCTATTTCTAGCGTAAAGCATTTCTTGCGTTTCGATAGAAGGGTGCGGTTGCCGGCACACTTTCACATGAGGCGACCATCATAGTCCTCGGGAGTAGCAACGCATCTGTGATTGACTTCAGATGGAACCCATGTTTTGTATGAAGTTGATTACAGATGTTCATGGGCGGCAGTGACCACTTACCATCAGGTGGACTGCATGCTTGTTTGGAACTTCAGTCAAATAAATAAAAAAAATATGACGAATTGTATATATAGATTTTAATCAACCTACAAAGTTAAGCAAAGTCACGTGCGATCGTTACTTGGTAGGGTTAGTCACAACTAACTAATGGCGCAATTTCATGGGTGTCTTAATTTTTTTATCATATTGAAGTAGCAAACGAGCATGCAGTCCACCATATGGTGAGTCTACTGCTGCCAGGGGCGGCGTAAGTCGTGGGCGGTGTGAGCCTCCGCCTACGGTCTCCTGGTGCTAATCCCTCTGCACCACACGCAGACAAAAGTTTTCTCCAAGACTCCAAGACTTGGTATTGGGAGCCGAAGGATCTAGATTTAGCAACCTTTTTTTGGTCGACAAACTGCAGATCAACTTTAATTTGTATACATTTGGCGACCTTTTTTTGGCGGACAAACTGCAATTCGACTTTAATCAGGCCATAGCGAATTGTAGTTTGCCCACATTAAGCGTGGGTCTTGCGCTGCAACTAACTGCTACCTTTTTTTTTTTTTTTGTTTTCGAGGGGGAAACCTTCCAAAGGTACCCGACGCCGTGGGAGCGACGCAGGGTTATGTGGGATTTTTACCGCACTAAAACTCCTCCGGTGGCCGTCCTCGGCGCTGAAAAGGAGGACTCCGGGATCTCGAAACGACTTCAACCGGAATCCTCGAGCGCGCTGCCCCATCGGGCTCCTCCCAGATGGGCAGCTGGGCCCACCGCTCCGTCTAGTCTTTACAACGGTATGCGACCACACATACCGCCGTCCTTCCCGGGATTGCCTGACCGAACGGTTCGAGCTCCCACTCTAGCCGTCTGCAACCCCGGAAGCCGGATACCGTAGCACTATTCTGACCCCGAGGCTACAGGGACGAACTAACTGCTGCCTATGGACATCAGTAAGCAAATTAGTATCAAATGAGGGTTCTGTCGGATGTTAATCACATCAAAGCCGGCAAACACACCGTTGTACCGAAATGAAAGAACTGATCCACGCTTGAAATAGGTGTGACGGCGACACCTCGTTAAACTATCCATCCACAATAGTGCGACATAATAGTTGTTACGTTATGTATTTCTTAATTTACTTCGCAAAAGAAGTACAATTATGTGCCTTCACGTTCTAAGCCTATACAAAAACCCAATAAGTACAAGAATGCGAAGTGCTTAGTTTGGCGCAGTTTTTCCTTCATTTCCATTAACATTCCCAGAGTTAGGGCCCGTACTCAATTTATTCGGCTAGGCGTTACGACTGTTTCGCATTTATTCACGTACATTACAGCACTGTTGTCTGCTTCAATGATTACTTCGCGAAATCAGATTTGTAGATTAAGGTTACAGAAATACTGAAAGCAAAGTTGGATAATCACTTTTGTTTTATAGTGATGATGTTTTTCTATTATTTCAGACTAATATCGTCGTATTTATATTTAATATGTAACGGGTACTCCCGATATGCGAATTTTCAAGTGTTTTCAGCAAAAATAGTTCAAAATTTCGACAAAAATAATTTTTAAAAGGCTCACTGTGTACAAGGGTTTATTTTTACAAATGCTTTGAATTTTTAATACATTTTTTTACTTGTAGATGCAACTAAACTATTTACTAAATATTTATATCCTCTGACCGGACACCTTCCGGCTGGGGGCCCGTGGCATTTTGCCGACTTGCCATCCTGTAGTTACGTCACTGTTCATAATACAAGAATAAATAAATCAGACAACAGTAAAATCAACCATAATATTTGTTGAATAAACGAATCTTGTACTTATGAATAGCAATTATTTTCAAAATTAGGCAGTGGCGCCCGCAATCTCCTTGACATTCCACTCAGATGTTCCCATTATTTTTTTTGAAACAATGTTTTAGGTGAGCGGCGAATTTATAAGGCAACGTGATGCGAATATGTTACTGTCCTATCTGCGGTGTCGAGGGGAAAATTAAAAATAATCATTTTGGTGGTTGGCAACAAACGCAAAGCTCTGTAATAATGTTGATTGTTTCACTAATGGCGAATAAGCGAGTAGCGAGGCTAGAAATGATCACTCTTATTCGTTAGAAACAAAACTTAGAAAGTCTGGAAATATTTAATTTCATGCCACATTGTTATAGAAATAAAAGATCCCTCTAGGGTATTTCTGGGGTTGCGGGCGATAAGAATGGAAGCTCGAACCGTCCATTTAGGTGGCCCAGGGAGGAAGTACGGTGGTATGTATGGTACGCATGTGATCGTAAAGGCAAGACGGTGCGGTGGGCCCAGCCGCTCACTTGGATGGAGCTTGACGAGGTAACGCGCTCAGAGGAAACCCCGGAGACTTCTTCGCAGCGCCGAGGATGCGCAGAGGGTTAGTGCGGTAAAAATCTCACATAACCCCCAGTCGCTCCCACTGCGATAGGAACCCTTTGAAGGTTTCCCCTATGATAACAAAAAAGGACCAAATTTAGAAATTACCTAGTTTATGCCACTTTGACAACTGAGTCTAAGAGCAGTGATAGCCTAATGGTTGAAACTTGCCCTCTCGATCGGGAGGGCCGAGGTTCAAACCCAGGCACACACCACTGATTTTTGTAAAATGGTGTGCGTATTAGAAATAAAAATCACTGCTTTTCGGTGAAGGAACACATCGTGAGGAAACCTACACACCCGAAAGATATTAAAAAAAAAGTTCTCGGAGGAGAACTCTCGTTCTGAGAGAAGACCCGTGCCCAGCCCATGCCCAGTGTGACAATAATGGGTTGACGACAGACAACGAGTCGATTCTAATGATTGTCATATGTTTAAGTCCGTCAAGTCGTTTGGGCAGCAGCACGTAGCAAAATATAAATAACATAAAAAATAAGCTCAAAAAACATCACCCTCATTCGGCAGTCGGGTTGTCTTAGGTAGAACAAGTACCGAACGCTTTCTTGTAAGCATAAGTGACATGACAAACAATTTCCTCGTACAAGAGCCCGCGTCGGCTCTTAAAATGTCGCAAATTGCACGAAATTATATTATTTCCAGAGCAATATTTTCTTTTGGCGACGTGTAATATAAGTAAATGTAACATAAATGACTTTTATGTTTTAATTGCTTTTAAATTATTGTGCTTTCTACTTGTGGTGGTAGTCTATTAAGAAGGTCTGGTGTATTTTTAGAAATTAGAAATGTTTATGTAAGATTATACAGGAAAGTCCTGATTTTGCTTTTGTTTTTCAACTGCTCCCTTGTTTGTTGTATTAAAGCTGTCCCTGTTTATTGTATTATAGAAGTAGCTTTAAGGTCATCAGTGTAGTTCGACCGAGGAAGTACTACCGCCACACCACCGTGTAGCATTTCTTGCGTTTCGATAGAAGGGTGTGGTTGCCGGCTCACTTTCATATGAGGCGACCATCATAGTCCTCAGGAGTAGCAACGCATATGTGATTGAGTTCAGATGGAACCCATGTTTTGCGATTCAAAAAGGAAGCAAACGAGCATACGCTGATGGTGAACGGCCATTACCATCCCGGGGCTCAACTACAGATACAGCTTGTCTAGTTTAGCCACAGATGCGTTGCTACCACTGAAGGGAACGTCTCAGGTAAGCTTAGTACCCATAAAACCACATCATACAAGACCAGCGATTAAAACTGTTGTTATCAGGCAGGAATTATTTATTGTTTCATTATTTTACGTTTAAAATGACGTCAGATGCTTCCTATTTTCCTAGTCCTATTTTAGGATTCCTAGGATCGTGGTCATCATAAACATACCTACAGACAAATTCACTGAAATTCAAACTTACAACGGCAAACACAATTTTAATTCTATTGTAATTACTAGCCGTACCCTGCGTGCGTTGCTACGCCATTTTAAAAACAAATACATCAGAAACCTTCGCGAGCTCTTTAATAACAACATTACTAAGGATCATCACATCAGATCAAATGAAAGTTTATGATTCTATAGAGGACATACAGACAAACATTCATTTTTATAAAGAAGAAAGAAGATTTGACCAGGAAACAAAAACTAAAATACGTTACGTTGTGCATCAGGGTGGAGAGTGCAAAAAAATAGTCTTAGTTTAAGCGCAGTCAGTAAAATATAACACATTTATATTGTCGATCCAAAAATCGTAAAAACCTTTATCAAAGGGACGTTCTGAATTTCAAAGTATCAAAGCATGAAAGGAAACTGTCCGGAACTTATTGAAGCAATCAGATTTTGCAGATTCCGCTTAACATTAGCAGAATTCTTGTCGGAATCCAATCGCATTAAGGATCCATTTAAACTTTGTGCCACGGAAGGATTCCCTAATTTCTCCGCTACGAAAAGAAACAGGCTTAGCGAGCGCAATTTATATCGATAATACAGCCTCTGAAAACGCTTATTTTTAAACGCCTCGGAATGTCCCGGATGTGCTTTTCCTTCGAACTGTGAAATGTTTTCACGCGTTTTATATTTATTCTTTTCAATTTACAATTATCTTTGTGTGTGAGGTCTCCAGTGTCCTTGCTCTTTACTTTCTATTTTAATATAATAAAATTATAATGATAAATTTATTGTACTTAAAATTAGTAAATAATACAACGAAAATGGCAATCATAAAATTTAAAAATGAGAATACGATTTCAGACAATCTTAGGGTGTTGTGTTAAAGTATGTACATAAATAATAGGTACAGTGCAAAGTGCAAATTACGGAACACGTTTAACACTAGAAGTGCGGGCGTTTCAGATTTGACCCATTTCGATGTTCTTCCTGCTCTAGTTAATATTTTATTATACGTTTATTCGTCAGTTTTATGACTTTACATGAAACATGATTATATTATGGTTACGGGAGGTCAATCACTTAAATGGAATAAGCAGTTTTTACCTATTTTTTACCCATTCGCGCTTCTAGGGGTGTCAAAATGGTCCGCGCTTCTAGTGTTAAAAAATGCTAATTATACAAATAAAATACAACAACAATTGCAAAATGAATTAGTTAAAGATAAATAGCAAGATCATAAAGAATGGACTGAAAACAGAAATAAAGCTGGAGGTAGGTAATGGGATTTGACAAGATTAATTAATATTTACGACCTACTTTACTACTTTTGACGACCCGCGTGGCGGAGCGGTTACCATATCGGTCTGTCGCGCAATGGGTCCCGGGTTCGATTCCCAGCCAGACAGGTATCTGAAATGATGAATTCATGTTCTGGGCCTGGGTGTTTGTGTATTCGTCTTGTGTGTGTCCATGGTACCCACGACACAGGAGAAAATCCTAATGTGGGGCTATGAGTGTAGAAAGCGTGCATGTGCGTGTTTCGTACCTTCTTCACCGTTTCGAATAAGTTTTTCTATCTAACGAGGTCGGTGAATGCTGATTAGTATAAGTTTAATTCACGCCGGTGTCTGGATTAGAATTCAAAACTTTTGATTTATCGTTAAAGTTTTTAGTATTTGTTTGGTCGGCAATTGTTTTATATTTCGAAGGGTTAAATCCACAGCTTCCTCTGCGTAGTATTCAAATTAAAACTACTTTGTAAATTGATCATTCATACATTTACTTCGACGTTCTAAAACCTAAATTTTAGTTTTATCTTTTCCTTTTAGTCATTATGCGCATTATCGCTTATATCTTTTTGTGTTCCTGTGCCATTATATTCCTGTGCGATTATATCATTATAAGTAAATTTTCATCCCTAAACGTAAATCATACTATGCCTTAAAATACTCTCTCTCATCAACCCATTATTGGCCCACTGCTGGGCACGGGTCTTCTCTCAGAATGAGAGAGTTTAGGACATAGATCACCGCGCTAGCCAATTGTGAATTGGTGGATTGCAAATTGTTGGACTTAAAATCACTACGACAACAATATTAAATGCCTCTCCTCCAGCCCTAAACAAATATATCTGCTTGTAAATAAAGTTTGTTTTTATATCTCTATCGGGTGTGTAGGTTTCCTCACGTTTGTCCCTGTAGTTCCGGGACCAGAATAGGACTACGGTACCCTCTGCCTGTCGTAAGAGGCGACTAAAAGGGGCTTCCGGGTTTGCGGGCGAGAAGAGTGGGAGCTCAAACCGTCCGGCCAAGCGACCCCGGTAATGGCGGCATGTGTGGTTGCATGCTGCCGTAAAAACCAGAAGGTGCGGTGAGCAGATCACGCCCACCAGGGAAGAGCCCGATGGGGCACACGCTGAGGACACCGGCGGTGGTCAATCGGAGTTCCCGGAGTCCTCTTCGCAGCATCGAGGTCGGCCACCAGGGAGGTTTTAGTGCGGTAAGAATTCCACATAACCCGCGTCGCTCCCACGACGTCGGGTACTTTTTCAAAGTTTCCCCCTCGAAAACAAAAAAAAGGTTTCTTCACGTTGTTTTCCTTCACCGAAAAGCATACACATGTAACTTTACACTAATACGGATGAGGATTAAAACCACACTAAACAAAGATATCACAAGTAGGTCACTCCATATAACACCAGTTTACGTTCAGGTGGAAGCTAATTTAAATTTAGTCCCCTAAACAGGGACCCAATTTGTTTACGTCACTTCAAATGTCTTAATGTGAGCTGGACTGTAATTAGTTCGAGCCTTTGTAATCGTGGACATTCCTAAGCCCTGTCCTGGATCTAAAAGTAATTTATCTCCTCCAGGGACCGACTGACCCTTGATGCCGCAAAGTTTCTCTTTTAATTTAGGTTATTAGGTTTCCAGTAAGTAAAACGTGCTTAGAAACGTGACCTCTACACTGTATAAGATTTTGCGGATTATTCATAACAGAATGATAAGGACAAAGCTTTTAATAAAGTATTTTTCAATATAGCGGACTATTTACTTAATAAGTTTATTAAGCACAATAAAAATAGTTGTATTCTATTTTTATCTATTTTTTTATGTATGATCAAAGTGCTCAATTTATTATTTTAGCACTGATGTGTTTTGTCAATGAATATCGTCCAATTTACAATGCTTACAGTTTTTGTGTTCAATGACTAATCACCTAAGCAAAACTTAATTTAAAATACATAGGTACATATACACAGCTTTCATCTTTAAATAATCATAATTGTTTTGATTTAAGCCTTTGAGTATGGTATGTAAAACCTGACATCACTATGATTTATTTATTTTTAATATTAAAGTAGCTAAGTCGTAGTTCACTTGACGACCCGCGTGGCGCAGCGGTTACCGTACCGGTCTGACACGCAGTGGGTCCCGGGTTCGGTTCCCGGCCAGATAGGTATCTGAATGATGAGTTTAGATTCTTGTTCTGGGTCTGGGTGTTTGTGTATTTGTCTTGTGTGTGTCTATGGCACCCACGACATAGGAGAAAATCCTACTGTGGGGCTATGAATGTAGAAAGCGTAGAACTTGATGGCCATCTGTACAATCCGAGACATCCGTGGACATCTGTAGCCAATCCGAGATAGGATTAGACCGACCAAGAGAATAACAGCGCCACTCCGATTTCTACTGTGATGCAGTTTATGAGTTTCGGTGAAAGTGTAAGTTTGCCCGCTTACTTCCATTTGAAGTGATCATCTTTTTCTTTTGTTCTCGAGGGGGAAACCTTCAAAAGGTACCCGACGCCGTAAGAGCGACGCAGGGTTATGTGGAATTTTTACCGCACTTAAACCCCCCGGTGGCCATCCACGGCGCGAAAAAAGAGGACTCCGGGATCTCGAAACGATTTAACCGGAATCCTCCAAACGCGTTGCCCCATCGGTCTACTCCCAGATGGCGGCTGGGCCCACCGCTCCGTCTAGTCTTTACGACGATATGAGACCACACATACCACCGTCCTTCCCGGAATTGCCTGACCGAACGTTTCGAGCTCCCACTCTAGCCGTCTGCAACTCCGGAAGCTCCTTTTAGTCGCCTCTTACGACAGGCAGGGGATGCCGTAGCCCTATTCTGATCCCGGAACTACAGGGACGAGAGGCTATCATCCTTGGAATTAGCAACGCTAAGAAGTTATTCATAGATATTAACTTCATATAGAACCCGCGATGGTGTCTCAGTCTTCGCAGTATATGATCTTAAAAAATAAAGAATTTCAAATCTAATGATATTAAATTAAATTTCAACAACTCCAAAATAAATCAACCATTTTCCTTCGACGTGGAAATAGTTTCACAAATAAGTGAATGTATGCTATTCAACAAATTGAGGTCAAGTTGGCTCACATATAGCTTGTAAAAGAAAATACTCTCGTGGAAGACGAAATGAGAATTTAATTTCATTACAGTTGATTCTGCGAAGTATTTCACAACATTTAATAAGTAGGATTTTTATGTTATTGTTACAAGATAAATCTTGTGCGAATTTCTTAGTATGCGTTCGTGGGTGGTGCTTAAGTTTAATTCTGACGAAAACATTTCGAAAGTAAAAGGATTTCTTTCTTTCGGCATCTAAGCATCAAAGTCATTTATTAGTATTAATAACAATAATAAAAGGTTTGCCTGTGCTGTACTGTTAGATGGGTTGCAATAACTCAATAAAACCAATTTTTATAACTTTTAGTAATCCTCTTTTTTCATTTCCGCCAAAATTACAATACAGTCAAATACCAAACTTCTCTCTTTCTGACAGCTGTCAGCTTTTTAAAACATACATATTCCCTGCATTCATATTATAATGCCATTATAAGTTACATTTTAATATCATATTATATACTTTATTTATAATTAGTATCAATTTAACCAAAAAAATATTATAAAGTTAACAGTATGATATTTCTTTCAAAGTGCACCACTTCTTTTCACATGTATTTTATTGGAGATGTTTGGATGGTTAAAGTTCGCCTAAAGAAATAATATATATCGTATAATATTGGATTGTTTTCGAATTTCTTTGTTATTTAAATAAATTTAATTTAGAATGTCCTGATTAGTTAGCACAGAATAGATAACAGTAGAGTTATTTTGGAGACGTACTCGAATGGGAAAATCTAGGTTAGAAAAAATCTAAACACACCTATATTTTGTAAACCTGTTGGTTGAAATCTACGTACAATATCTAACACGAGGTTGTATTTGTTCGTTTAAAACTACTTAGATTCTACCTTCAAATGTACGACATTCTAAAATCCAGAGTATACGCGGTGCATACGACTAACTTCACAATAACGTACGTCATACTTTCCGCCTAATGGCCGACCGCTAATTTCAAGTTTACGGGTGGTACAACCCATTATTTTCCCACTGCTGGGCACGGGTCTTCTCTCTGAATGAGAGAGTTTTAGGCCATAGTCCACCACGCTGTCCAAGTGCGAATTGGTGGACTTCTCACACCTCCGAGATATATTTTTAAAAGAACTCTCGAGTGTGTCGGTTTCCTCACGATGTTTTCTTTCACCGAAAAACAGTGATAATGAATTTCTAATACGCACATCAAAAAATGGTGCGTGCCTGGGTTTGAACCTTGGACCTCCCGATTGAGAGGGGCAGTTTCCATCATTAGGCTATAACTGCTTTACTTCACTGATTCACCTGTAATTGACTCTGAGCTCATTTAGCTCGATAGTTTAAGAGTTTAAATGTTAAAAGAAAACATTACAAAAAATCTAAGGTACCGCTTGTAATTTTACAAAATCTAAAAGCATAAATACTGTATTTTGCCTCGTATATTTGAAATGGCGCAGCAAGAACTCAAAACGGGGAAAAAATGTTTAAATCATAGGCTTCACAAAAAACAAATTTGCAGGTGTCCACAGTTACCTGTAAAAATAACCTGTATGGAGACCGCTTCGGTCAGCGTAGTGTAGTAATAGTAATATAAGTGACCCTTCTTGTATTATTTTTATTTAGTTACCAGGTAATTTTTATACCAGGCTTTTTTTTTAATTGCCAACGCAGATTTTAACTTGCGAAATTATGGTTTATAGTATAATATGTATATATGTATTGATCAGGGATTGGAAAATCCTCATAGTTGCATCATTGTTTGAATACTAATCAGCTCCATACATACCAACAAGATTGTACAAACCTACAGGTCTTTGAAATTATCATATGATACCTATTAAGACTAAGTAGTATGCACTTAGACTCTACCCTCAAAATGTACGACAGTTTAATATCCAGACTATACGCGGTGCATCCGACGGTTCCACAATCACGTACGTCGTACTTTCCGCCTAATGGCCGACCGCTAATTTCGGCCTTCGCTGATTCACCTGGAATTGACTCTAAGCTTATTTAGCTCGACTTAACCAGAGTTTAAATGATACAGTTTTAAGGAAATATTTACTACTATATTATACTACTATAGAAATCTAATATTCCACTTGTATATTTACAAAATCTTAAAGCATAAATACTATATTTTCCCTCGGATATTTTAAATATTTAATGGTGGTAGAACCAGTGTAGTTCGCACGGGGAAGTACCACCACCACACCTTTCTATGGAAGGGTATGTTGCCGGCAAACTTTTATATGAGGCGACCATCATAGTCCTCGGGAGTAGCGACGCATCTGTGGGTGACTTCAGATAGAACCCCATGTTCTGTATGAAGTTGCTTACAGAAGTCCGTGGGCGGCAGTGACCACTTACCATCAGGTGGACTGCTTGCTAGTTTGCTACTTCAATCTTATAAAAAACCTGCGGTTCTTTGAAATTAACATATGATACCTATTAAGACTAAGTGCTTACTCCTTAGATTCTACCCCCAAAATGTACGACAGTCTAAAATTCAGACTATACGCGGTGCATCCGACTGTTCCACAATCACGTACGAGTACGTCGTACTTTCCGCCTAATGGCCGACCGCTAATTTCGGCCTTCGCTGATTCACCTGGAATTGACTCTAAGCTTATTTAGCTCGACTTAACCAGAGTTTAAATGATACAGTTTTAGGAAAATACCTATGTATAAAAAGTTAATTCTATATTGTAATTTTATATCATCTAAAAATGTAATTAGGTAATAATGCGGACAGTCGATAAGACTTGAAACGAAATCGAAACGGTAAGAAAATGTTTATATCATAGGCTTCATCTGGTGGTAAAACCAGCATAGTTTGACTGGAAGGTACCACTTTCACACATATTTTTAGCGTGAAACTGTTCTTACGTTTCGGTGGAAGGGTCTTTTCCGGCACATTTTTATATGAGGCGACTATCATAGCCCTCGGCAGTAGCAAGACATCTTTTTTTACATGACTCAAGTAGCAAACGAGCATGCAGTCCACCTGATGGTAAGTGATCACTGCCGTCCATGGACATCTGTTATCAACTTCATACAGAGCATGGGTTCCATGTTAAGTCAATCACAGATGCGTTGCTACTCCCGAGGACTATTATAGTCGCCTCATGTGAAAGTGTGTCGGCAACCACACCCTTCCATCGAAACGCAAGAAATGCTTTACGCTAAAAATAGGTGTGGCGGTGGTACTTCCCCGGGCGTGATAACGCATTGTGAGTGCTCACTAGATATTAAAATGTAACAATTTAATTAACATTCAGTTCCACTCAAACCTATAAAGGATATCTTTAACTCCGTTGCTATCTAGTTTTACCTTTATCCACGTACGTTAGATACACAACCGGATGTTAAATTGTCTGGAAATAGACGCTATTTGCGGAAACCGGGCAGTTGTTACTTGTAGTCATTTGCCGGCTAATGTCGGGTAAGTCGGTGTGGTTTTGTTACGGCTAAAGGTCTGCTCACTGATATATAGTATTTCACCCAGATTGGATACGAGGGAAAAAGGATTTTTTGGGGTAAGTGTGAAAAATACATGGATACACAACATACACAAATATACAACATACACAACATACACATACATACATACACAAAAAATACATACAAGTTTTGAAAGTGGTAGAACCAGTGTAATTCTACCGGGGAAGTACCACCGCTACAACTATTTCTAGCGTGAAGCATTTCTTGCGTTTCGATGGACGGGTGTGGTTGTCGGCACACTTTCACATGAGGCGACCATCATAGTCTCAGGGAACAGCAACGCATCTGTGATTGACTTCAGATGGAACCCGTGTTCTGTATGAAGTTGATTGCAGATGTCCATGGGCGACAGTGATCACTTACCATCAGGTGGACTGCATGCTTGTTTGCTACTTCAGTCGAAAAAAAAATGGTATGAAACAGTAACGCTGAGAGTGACCTTTTGTCTCGCAATGTTTCTTTCACACCTTTCTATTTGGAATCTTGTACGTGTACTTGTATACATGACACTCCTATCACCTGTTAAAGTTCACACACACATATAATTTTGATCGCAAATATGAAGTTAATAGTCGATTTAAGAAAAACTGCACTAATCAATTTCTCGGAACTCGCATAATGTGAGTACACAGAGGTGCACTGAACAGACGCAGTAACTACATGTTATATGTACTCGTATATGCGTACTGCACCTAATGCAAATATTATCCTCGATCGTAAAAGAGACGCATCTATCAAGAAAAAAAAACACAAACATGTTTGTTTATATGTTACTACAAAATCAGCTAAAAAAGGAGGCAAAAAGTCAAATGAAATTTATTTATTTATTCATTTATTTATTTAAATTTTTTATACCTTAAATATGGTACAAAAGGCGGACTTAACGCTAAAAGCATTCTCTACCAGTCAACTATTGAGCTCCGGCGGGTTCGCGGATGACTGCGAAAGCTTACCCGTGTTCCCGCCGTACGGTGCGAGGAGAAAACACAGTGGGGGTTTAGCCGGTAAGAGTCCGGCATAACCCAGCTGCCGCCCCGGGTGGCTGGGTATCCATGAGGATTACCCACTTAAAAGTCAACTATTGAGCTAAGCAGAAAACATGCATGGCGGTATATGATTATAATATACATAATAGATATAATAAAATCAAAAAACATCAATAATACACATCTATATTAAAATTCATGTACGTTTTCTTCTTTAAAAAGTAGGACATACACAAGTCTACTTTATTACACCTAGATATTCCTAATTTCAGTGTATAGGCTACAATTGACGCTATACGTAATCAACAGACGGTAGTATAATAGAACAAGTACCAATTCTCAATCTGCTGACACATGGCCCTGTCATTGAGGCCTCTCAAAGGGGTTTGATTAATATCCGACACACCGATGTACTTGCTTGTTATGTGCAAACACGTCCGGGTATATAGGTCTGACGTGGTGTTATTTAGTATGGCGTTGTATGTACAAAATATTTGTCGGTTAAAAACCTACTGTACATTTAAGATGTTGATTCCCAGAAACCGATATCACTCATTTATTGAAAAGATTATATTGACTACATATAATTGACATTTTTTTTTTAATTACTAGCTGACCCGGCAAACTTCGTTCCGCCTAAAAGTAAGAAATCTAAAATTTTCAGTGTTCCTCCACTATATTATGCATGTATTATACATAAAAACCTTCCTGCTGAATCACTATCTATTAAAAGACTGCATTAAAATCCGTAGCGTAGTTATAAATATCTAAGCATAAATAGGGGCAGACAGCGGGATGCAATTTTATTTTATACTATGTAGTGATGAACTACTAGGTTATTCCTGCGGCTTCGCTCGCTTCGGTCACGTCTACAACGGTAATGATAAGAGTAATTAATTTAGGTCATAAAATATTTGTGTGCCAAATTTCTGCGGAATCCGACGGGTAAATTTTCCCTGAAAGAGTAAGAAATTCACATACAAACTCAGTACTCACTAATTTTCGCATTTTGAAAATTAATAAAACTGAAATTCTAGATATACAACTCGGGATGGTATGAGATGGAACGGGATCAGACAAGATGTAACACTGAAAAAAATTACAGATGAATTGCGAACCTCTTCCTTTTTGGAAGTCGGTTAAAAATGAATAACTTTAATATCAAAATTAAATCAAACTATCATGAATCAACAATAACAATAGTTGAAAAACTTCTATCGTGTCTATGAATATACAATAGACAATAGTTGAAAACCTTATCATTCTCAGAATAGACTCTTGCCCAGTAGTGGGGGATTACTGGGTTATTGACGATTATTAATGACTACACAATTAAGTCGAAATAATAAACTTAACCTAAAACTTTTAGGATTCCTTATAAAAAAAAATAATCGCTTCTAACCAAGCAATAAAGTGATAAACAATCAAAATATAACACAATATCCGCCCTTCTAATTACATTACCATTTGACTTTACAGGCACTGAACAGAGCACCGTTAATTGTCGGAAGAATTCTACACTACTAATTCGCCTCACGTCGCCCAATAAACTACTGGCAGCATTTAGTTGAACGCGGCCCGCTTGCAAACAGCAACGGACGAATTGTAAGATGCCACCACTCAGATTTATTCCACAGTAATTGTACCCACCGATACATGGATTTAAATTTCGAATTTGCTTCGTATGACAGCTGTGTTGAATATCGATATTTTGCGATTGGATTCGTTTTAAATCGATTTTATATCGACTTATCGCGGGAATGTTATTTTGACAGCGTAACGGGTATTCACAATGTAAAGTACTTTATTTCATCATTGTGGATATTAAGATCTAGATAATTATGTTGAATTATGTACATGTAGTTTCAGATTGAATTCGTTTTAAATCGATTTTACATCGACTTATATTATTACGGAATTGTTATTTTGATGGCGTAACGGGTATTGACAATGTAAGGTACTTTATTTCTTCAATGTGTATATTATGATCTAGATAATTATGTTGATCGTGGTCACAGCGAAACTGCAGTAAAATACAGTGCTGTAGAACTTGCGACAATTAATATACCATAAGTGCTTTTCAATGGTTTGTCTCTTTTTGACCATTAATCACATCGGGACACGCTTCTTACGGTTCAATTAAGCTATCTTTAATGGAATATTATTCTTATTTACATTATTTGTATTTGAGCTCAGTCCATTTAAAAATCAACTCACGTCGCCCAATAAACTACTGGCAGCATTTAGTTGAACGCGGTCCGTTTTCAAACAGCAACGGACGAATTGTAAGATGCCACCACTCAGATGTATTTCACAGTAGTTGTACCCACCGATAAATGGATCTAAATTTCGAACTTGCTTCGTATGACAGCTGTGTTGATTATCGATATTTTGCGATTGGATTCGTTTTAAATTGATTTTCATATACTAACTAATATGAATGCCGAATTGATATTTTTATGGCGTTACGGGAACTCGCGATGTATAGTTTTTTATTTATTGAATCTGCGATGAAAAATGAAAGTAACATTAGAGGTTTTCAGCGATTTGTCCCCACGAAATCAAATAAGTCCATCATAGTGTGTGGTGTTTACCAAACCTGTAACGTACTTCCTCAGAATCGCTAACTGATTTAAGCTTCCATTATTGCTGTCCATAAAGGAAGCCGTCTTTACCGAGAGGTAAGCGATGCTGTAGACCTATTCTGGCTACGAAACTACAACGACAAATTGGTAGCATATCTAGTTAATTAGATCTGTGAAGGAACTTTTGCTTGGTCTTACCCTCTTTTGTTTTATTTAAATGATACCCAATCTATACCCTTTCTAAGCTGTTAAATAAAGAAGTGAGTAATGAAATGTCCCTTTTATTTCTTTTAGTTTATTGTCTTAACTATTGAGATCGGGTTTCCATCTAGTTTGCTCGTAAGATGTCTTGATAAAACTATTTACAAGCTTTATTCGATCGAGCAATCAGTGTCTTTCGCATTAATTGGTTGTTCACAATTTATCTGGTATATTTTAATAGTATATTGTGTTGGTTTTCTCTATTGTGATTTAAATTATTGATACTGCAATCCTGTATTATTCTCCACTACTGGATATTTCATCATAAGAAATGAAGAAATAACTTATTGAAACAGAGCAATTTTTATTAATTTGACTGTTAATATGTGAAAAATATCTCTTCCCACAATTCATTTGTACTTTTGAGAATTAATGTGTTTGATAAGACCTTTATGACTGGATGTAAAGGTATAGTATCACACGTTCTTCTTCATAATAACAGTCTTAAACACATCTGATATTTAAAGTATGTAAGTAGGAAGACATATTTATACGAGGTGAAGATAACCACACAATTACATCGAAACGCAAAAAAATGCTTACGCTAGAAGTAGGTGTGGTGGTGGTACATCTCCGGTCGACCTACACTGGTCGTACCACCTGCAAACTACAACTTATACTGTAAGACAGAAATACACAATAAAATCTCCAGGTATTCTAAGTAACACAACATCTACAAGTAAGTGGAACGAGAGTCCGAAGCTCACATTTACCGGTAAATGCACAGCGGAACGGTTTCCGCAAACAGCCCTTGTTCGCGGGCAGTTAAACATTCTGTACGCAGTCACATGCAGGCTAACCCGGATTAAGCTGGAGGTAATGCTAAGGTACATTCCGGCTGTTCGGAGTTTTTAACTTCTGTAATACAGAATACAGTTTGATCGGGAAAATAAAAAAATATTTTTTAAACGAAGAGTATGCTGTAAAATGGTGCGCTTATCGTTAAATTTCCTAATTTAGAATAAAAATAATACTACTACTAATAAAAATAATACTTTGTGGATTTGATATTTAACTGGCTCTTTCTTGAGATTAGCATTTTTATGCGATTCAAGTAGCGAACGAACATGCAATTTACTTGACGGTAAATGCTCACTGCCGCCCATGCATATTTTTCATCAACTTAATAATAAAAACTTTATAACAAAATATGTCTACCGACTTCCATGTCAAAAACAATTTCAATTAATTTTGGTTTAGAACATACTCAGTACTTAGTACATAGTTCCGAAGTCGGCGCTCAACATATTTCTCTGAATGACGGTGTAGAAACTTTGTCCTGTATGTAACGATGATGCATGATAAATGTGCACATCGTTAATTCAAATTTAAGACTTACGCGCTTTTTTATGGATGCCATTGTCAAAAGCGAACTAACGGTTCACCCAGTCCGGAAAAATCAGCTAACAAACAGACGAATTGATAACCTCCTCCTTTTTGGAAGTCGGTCAAAAAGCAGCGGTTCTGTCTCCGTTAAACACAACTACATTGCTACTTCCAAGGACAAATATTTTTGCCCTAATAAAAGTGAGCCGGTACCATATAGTTCCAATAAAATGCAAAAACTTCTACAAGCTAGAAAATAGTGTGGCGGTAGTATTTCTTCGGTCAAAATCCCCCAATCCTCCCAAACATAAATCTTTAAGAAAAAACAAAGGACTTTTTTAAAAACACTTATCTACACTTATAACTAGATACGACACAGGAGAAAATTTAGTCAACCGTCGCAACGGTCGAAATTTGACCGTAATTTAAATTAAAAAACTAAACTTCATATTATCCAAAGCACTAATATTTCTCAAATTCAAATAAATTATTATAATTTTCCAGTTATTTTGAACGCACCCGTTAAAGGTAAAAAAAGTTTTAATTAGCAAAGCTGCATTTAAAAGCAAAAGCAATAGCGAGTATTTTGACAAAAGAATCTGTCATTTTTGACGTTATGTGTTTTCATAGTAAGACACTGAATGTTCTATTTTTTTATTATGTATGTGTTTGTGTCAAATGCAGGGACTACCCTGGACTACACTGGACTATACTAGTGTGTAGTGTGATTTTAGTTGATATTATGTGTGTTTTATGCATTATTTGAAAAAATATTAGCATTGCGTAATCCTTCTCTACATCAACTGTAACCATGCGTAATTTCATACTCCTCCGTCTGCGCCAAGTATCTTAAAAATGGATCACAAGTTTTTGCTTCACGTATTAATATACAGATAAATAAAATTTATATACATGGTTGTAATTTCAAAATAATTATTTTTATAGGACTATGTGAAAATTGTTGAGTTTGAATGAAATTGATGAACAGTTTGAATGATTAAATCTACAAACATTTAAACAGATGAAAAATAGAAATTTACACTAAAACGTATGCAAAAAATCAAATATATTGTAATGTTAACATAAAAAGTTTGAAAGTCGCGTGAAGTACCAAACTTATTAATAGTAAGTGAAAACCTTGTTATAAACGATATCTCACCAATATGGCCAGCAGTACTCTCTTGCTGCAATATTTTCATTGCAATGTGGCTCGAGGCTACATCAAACTATACTGCAACACCGCACTATACTAAGTTCGTAGCAAATATAACACAAGGTTGCACTATAACTGTAATATAGGAAATACAAGGTAGAACCAGTGTAGTTCGACCGGGGAAGTACCACCGCCACTCTTATTTCTAGCGGGAAGCATTTCTTGCGTTTCGATAGAAGGGTGTGGTTGCCGGCATACTTTCACATGAGGCGGCCATCATAGTCCTCGAGAGTAGCAACGCATCTGTGATTGATTTCAGATGGAACCCATGTTCTGTATGTTGTAGCTTACACATATCCATAGGCGGCAGTGACCACTTACCATCAGGTGGACTGTATGCTCGTTTGCTGCTTTAGTCAGATAAAAAAAACACCGATATTGCAACAAACGTTGCAATGAATTGCAATATAAACGTTAATTTTACTAATATACATTTAATACAAAACTCCTTTGTTTGTGATCTAAAAAAAACGATTTACTATGGATGGGAAATTTCGCGGATAGATTTTCAAAAATGGCAAAAAACGTGTTTATCGCCAATTTAGAATAAAACAACCCTCAAAAAGGACGCAATATAGAAAGAAAGTTTGTTTCAAAGTTTGGCTTTCCGGTTACAAGTAAAAAATACTTATTTGTACGTTTTTCTTGAATTAACCCCTAAGGGTCTAAACCTCTATCTATCTTTATCAAATCCTGCATATAAAACTACAGAAGGATTTGAAAATGATATTTTAAGACTTCTTGCTGTTCTTAAGAACGCTGGACCCTCCGGAGACAAACCAGCGATGGTTCTGTCACCTTTTAGCATGTTTGTAGAGTAATATTAATTATTACAGAATTAATTATTACAGATAAGTTTTAAAGTAAATTTGCGATGCGCTGCCCAGTATCGTCAACAAAGTTGCATGTGTACTCTTCTAATGAGTTTCCAGTTCCAAAAAGCCTCTGCAAATCTAATATAGGATATACTTAATTATAAAGGTACCTCTTACAACGTTGGGGTATTACTGACTTACTGAGATATATACTTTTAATATGTCATCTATTGAACTAAGCTATCTAGACACTACCTACATCGATAGCGTGAATTAACGACTCTTTCTTTACAAGCACAGTATAGACGTTCATTATACTCGTTAAACATTCCTTTGGCGGGTTTATTAGCCAGTGTCTGGCACGAAGCGTCAGGGGAATGACTGATGGAGTGTTGCGATAGAACGAGGAAGGAAGAGAAGAAACACGGAGTTTCAAATTGTTTTATTAATATTTAACACCCAGACCTCAATTTCGCAAGGATCCGTACGTTCAAGTTATTTTTACGATTATGGTTAGCCTTATGATTTGTGTGTACACAAAATTGATGTAAAATTTTATAACAAATTAGAATATAAAATTTATCTCTTATTATTTTCTCTTACATAAATTCCAAAGGCTTCTTCCTTTGTCATGCTCTTATTAAACAGGTCTGAAACTTATAGCATGCTAGGTTCAGCTCCCAGATAAATTATGGTTTAAGATTCTTTATTTCCCAAAAAGATTACAAATCGCTTACTGAGAAATTAGTTTTTAATAATGATATTATTTTGTGAGCACTAGAGTGGGTAGGCGAAAAATTTTGCATGCAAAAGAAACTGTCGAGTAATAACAGCAAGGCCCGGTTACACCAAGTACTGATTAATTGTTATTGTGGATCATAGATTAAAATTAACTATTGAGATTGAAATAACTATGAGAGATTTATTTATATTAAATAAATGAATGCAGAAATTTTATTGAGTTTTATTGTTTAGATGTTTAAATATGATAAAATGTTATAAATAAATAAGTGTGGTAGTAGAAATTTTTATATTTATTGTTTTAGTAAAATTTAATTGAAATACAAATATTTTGCTGTATTGTATCAATTCATAGTATTTCATTATTTCATTATTATTATTCAGAAGTCTATTCATTATTTAGAAGTCTATTTAAAATATTATTTTAAAATAGTGTTCAACGTCTAGTATTTCACTATATTTTATTTTTAGTCTTCTAGTCTACTATTGAAAAAAGGTATTCAAGTGACGCGCTATGTGATTAGTGTCTGTTTTTTCGTAATTTCGTTTCGATAGACAGACCACCTCAGCAAGCTTGTATTATTGGATAAAATTACACACACACGCTTTCTACACTCATAGCCCCATAGTAGGATTTTCTCCTGTGTCGTGGGTACCATGGACACACACAAGACGAACACACAAACACCCAGATCCAGAACAGGAATCTAAACTCATCATTCAGATACCTGTTTCGCCGGGAATCGAACCCGGGACCCATTGCGCGTCAGACCGGTATGGTAACCGCTGCGCCACGCGGGTCGTCATTGATAAGAAGATTTATTACTGACTCATGAATTCCACAATTAACTACGTCTACATAAAATTCAGTTGCCTTAAAAGACGCTGTCTGTACGCATGATAAAGGCCATAGCATTCAAATTAAGCCACGAATAGTGGATATAAATTCCTGTCGCCAAAGAATTCCCCTGTCGGCGGCAGGGGCCGTGACGCGTAATTACGATGTAACCGCTGAGAGCCGTAACGGCACACACAATTAACTCGCTTGACGAGAGACTTAAATGAAAGATATGAGCAAGCCTCTCGTGTGCCTATTAAATTGTATAGGTGTGGTTAGGGGCTAAAAGCTAACAACTAGTGGCATTTTGTTGGCTAAGTGGCTTGTTTAGACTCAGTAATGAATAATATTTTAAAGTTGTGTTATTTTATTTCATATTAGCTATTTAGAGTATGTAAATATTTCAATATCATGTAACAAAACAAGTTGGCAAAAAAGAGATGTACAAAGAAAAAGGACAAAGCCTTGAGTTTCTAGCCGAATCTTCTCAGTTGAGGTCGTGTTCCGATCCGGTGGTAGTGCAAAAAAAACACGCTTTCTACGCACATAGCCCCACAGTAGGATTTTCTCCTGTGTTGTGACGGTACCAGGGACACACACAAGACGAATACACAACCACCCAGACCCAGAACATGAATCTAAAATCATCATTCAGATACCTGTCTGACCGGGAATCGAACCCGGGACCCATTGCGCCTCAGACCGGTATAGTAACCGCTAAGCCACGCGGGTCGTCAAAGTGCAAAAAAAAAACATATGTAACTAACAATTTTTAAGTGCCTCCGTAGGCTTAAGCAAAATAAAGACATTCCATATCGTTGCTGGAGGTAGATCTATTTTGATTCGTCACTATTGGACCAAAAATAGTAACGGTATTACCTGCTTAAGGTAGAAGGTGACTGAAACGGGAGCCACCAAATAAAGCCATCGAGGCCAGTAAAAATTACCTGCCCTGATTGGAACACTGGCCTCTAAATTTAGAATTTCCAGCCATCAGATCCAAATATTATTATTTCTCTTCTAGACTTATACCTCCAAAAGTTTATTCTCTTGATTAGTACAACGGAGATTTCAATTCAGTAATTTCTGACCTTCGTTGAAATAGTTTTCAATAATACATTTTCCATTTATTGAACTTAAAACCTACGTATTAAAATCATAGCTTGCTAATTGGCCGCTAGCAAAGAGTTACGCAACGATAAACTCATCACCAAACTCTAGACGCTTTAAATAAATTAAGCATTTTCATTAATGTCCATTGATTGTGTAATCTTAAAATTCGAGCAATAATAAACTAGAATCCTGAAGTACAGTCGAACTTTATTTCAGGAGTCTAGTTTATTATTTTGTTTTATTTTTCCTTGTTTTCTAGTTTCCAGTGCAGTAAATTACGAAATTCTTGTAACAAAATTATTTATTTAGAAAGAAAGGAAGCTTTTCTTTCTTTCTTTCTTTCTTTCTTTCTTTCTATATACTTAATACTTTATTCGGTACAGTACCAAAAAGTTATACAAAAACGGACAGGCATATATAATAGCAATCATGTGTTATTATTATTAACTAATACTTAATGATGTAAGTTACATTACATTGACCGAAAGGGTCTCCACTCAGCTTATTGCTGCAGGTAATCGAGGTCACCTGCAACGCTTGTATTCTGTGGAACCAATTTTGTGTTGAATTTAGTTTGTTTACTACGGAAACTATCTATAACAATCCTATCCTACTAATATTATAAATGCGAAAGTTTGTGAGGATGTATGTGTATTTGTTATTCTTTCACGCAAAAACTACTTAACGGATTAGGTTGAGACTTTACAGTAGTATAGGTTATACATCAGAATAACACATGGGCTATAATTTATAATGATTTTTTTTTATAAGGTTATAATATAACGAGAAATATCAGGTTAGTCGGAAAAAAAGTTGTGCTCTGAGAGCTATCTTCGCGTACGCTGCCTAAACCGTTGGAGATATCCAAATATAATGTAGGGTGGGATTGTTTGGCTCACATAGATCTAAATAAAAGTCCGCGACAGCATATGTCTATATTTTATGTATAACCCACAATAACTCTTTTTATACTTTGAAAGTTGATGTTTCCATGGGTTTTATACAAACTAAATATTAATCCTTATCAAAATAAATGATTTCAAAAAATCAAGCATCTAATAAAGATTGAATCTGCCTTTTACACCATGTAAATTGGATAAGTAGTTTAGAAGATATTAAACTCGATTTGGGTAACTTTGAACATTTTTTACAATATTTGTGATATTATAATCTGTTTTATATTTATTGCACCTTGTTTTTATTATATGAATAGTGTCCTTTTTAGCTGGTTTATTAATCTAACACAATAAATTTACGGAGAAAACAATTAAACTATCCACAATTACCCCTAAAACTCAAATTCAAAGTTATCCTTAGTTTTGGGTAACTTTGAATATAATTTTTTGAGGATATAAAATCCGTCATTAATCGAATATTTTAAGGTCTGAGTAAAATTAATTAACATGTTTTTGTTAATTAAAACCAAATCTATAAAAAATACATTTATTTTGTTACATAAATACAATAGACAACTTGGTCTTGCCATATGAATCAAGTCAATTTGGTGGTAAAATAAGATACTAGTTTTTTTTTTGATTATTTATTCCATCCATCCATAGGATGGTCGGAACATCGGGTACCTTTGGAAGGTTTCCCCCTCGAAAACAAAAAAAAAAGGATGGACGAAACATAGACATAACATAGGCCTCCCATAAATGGCGCCACTCCAACCGGTCCTGTGTCCTCTGAATCCAACGGTTTCCCGCTGTCTTCTTCAGGTCACCGGTCCATCTGGTAGGGGGGCAACCGGTACTCCTTTTGCCTAAACATGGTCGCCACTCGAGGACCTTTCTTCCCCATCGGTTATCGGTCCTACGAGCGATGTGGCGGCCCATTGCCACTTCAGCCTGCTTATTTTGAGAGCTATGTCGGTAAGCTTCGTTCGTCTACGGATTTCATCGTTGCGAATCATGTCTCGTAGCGAAATTCCGAGCATAACCCTCTCCATAGCAAGCTGAGCGACCCTGAGCCTCCGAAAGAAATATTTTTTTATGATACAGGTAACTTTGAACCGTTCAAAGTTACCCATAAAACATCCAATTTCGACGTCGTCAAAAGTTTAACAGTTTTACGCAATATTCAACATGGGATACGGATAGTACAGTTTCAAAATAATAATATACAATATACATTTTAAAGATAAACACCAAAACACACCTGTTTACGGTAAGTTTTATATTATAATTGCTATTTCAAAATGAAGCATTAAACACTTGCAACAACTTCACTACGGAAAAGGTGGTATTTTTTAAAATTACGACATTGACAGGTACCTTTTTTTGCTTTCATTGATATTACAACATTTTGGCAAACCATTTTACGCAGGTACGATATTGAAACAACAAGAAGTTTCCATGTAATAAATTAATATATTTTTTTCACAACTTTGTTCAAAGTTACACCGCTGTTCAATGTTACCCAAATTGACTGTACGAGTATAACATATTGCATAGTCAATTGATTAACCCATAGTATGCGCCGTGCGCCGCCGCCGTATACAACGAAGTTGTATGATATTAATATTTGAATGGTTATAAAACACGGAGCAAAATGTGAAAGGTCAATGACGTCTCTGTAGTTCCGGGAATAAGGCTACGGTATCCCCTGTCTGTGGTAAGAGGCAACTAAAAGGGAGCTTTCGGGGTTACGGGCGGCTAGACGGAGAGCTCCAAACACCCAGTCAGCAACTTCGGGAAAGATGTCAGCATGTGTGGTCGCATGCTATCGTGAGAGCCAGGATGGACGGAGCTTGAACCGTCCAGCCAGGCGATCCCGGGAAGGACGGTGGCATACGTGTGGTCGCATATCGTGGTAAAGACCAGATTTAGTGGTGGGCCCAGCCGCTCACTTGGGAGGAGCCCGATGGGGCAATGCACTCAGAGGACTCCAGTTGCGTTCCTTTGAAGATCCCGGAGGCCTGGTGCTATAAGAATCCCAGATAACCCTCCCACGGAGTACCTTTTGAAGGTTTCTCCCTCGACAAAAAAGAAAAAAAGTCAATGAGAATGAAACAGCGGAAAGGTTAAATATGTTATTCAATCGTCATCGACCTTTTAATGTTACACAACTCGGCACATATGTCAGATTAGCAGTAGTTTAGGTCGTAGTTGACCACGCTAGCCAACTGCGCGTTGGTAACCGTCACGCGTTTTGAGACCCTTTCTTAAAACTTTTAATTTCAGAGTAAGCATTAATATCTGTTGACGACAAAACTAATTCAAATTAATATACGTGCCTGTGATTTGCAATTTGAACACACTGATTTAGGCGATTAACACACGGCACCGCGCACCGCCGCGAATAGCGGTGCCCCGCGCGGTAAGGCTATGTACTCACGGAGCGGTTTTCACCCGCAGCCGCCGCGGTTGCGGGCCCGCAGCTTCTGTGCGAAACTCACGAGACCGGTTATTTAGGCTACGTACTCACGGAGCGGTTTTCACCCGCGGCCGCCGTGGTTGCGGGCCCGCAGCTTCAGTGCAAAACTCACGAGACCGTTTATTTGCGCGGTTACGCTGCCGTCGCGGTTGCGATTATCGACCGCAAACGTGGTGTGCGAAAACCGCAAGACGGGCTATTTACCATCTGCTGAGGTCCCGACTACTGCACTCGCCCGCCAACTGACCGCAGAGCGCGCGGGCGCAAACCGCCGCGGCTGCGGCTGACCGCGGCCCGCGCGGTTCTACAGGTTGCCCGCCGGTGCAGCGGGAGCTGCAAACAACCGCGCGCATCGCGGGCGAAAAACACGTCGTGAGTATTGCTTTAATTTTTTACATTAATATCTGCATCCTACAGAAGCTGCGGGCCCGCAACCGCGGTGACCGCGGGTGAAAATCGCTCCGTGAGTACTTAGCGTAAGGCGGTTTACGCACCTGTACGCGTGGATGGACCGATCATCAAAATAAACTTTTCGATATCGAAATGCATTTTTGCTTCAACGATGATCCGCGCGGTTAGGCGCCAGCCCGTGTGTGAGGCGCCGACCCCCCGCACTGTCGTTCGCGCGGAGACACGGTGGTGATGAGAACACCGCTGGACCGCGCGGCCAGTCGGTGTACGTTTGTGAGGCATCAACGGATTTATTAAACCCCAATACAACATGAGATCTGCTTCACCGCCTACCGTGGCAGTGAGCGGTACCGTATGTTAATCGGCTTAGAAAGTAGGGCAAGGGTTCAATCTGAAGTAAATCACAGATGCGTTGCTACTCCCGAGGACTATGATGATCGCCTCATATAAAAGTGAGCCGGCAGGCACACCCTTCAAATGAAACACAAGAACTGCTTCACGGTAGAAATAGGTGCGACGGTGATGCCTCCCTGGCTGAACCATTGCTCTACCACCTTGCAAACTTTATGTGGCAGATTAAATTCCACGCGAGCGAAGCCGCGGGCAAAGGCTAGTTATGCATATTTGTATATGCAAATCTGCAATATTTTTCATGTATAATGACGTAGCATTGAAAAAACGAATCATTTCATGCAGGAATAATCTTCCTTTGGTAGCCATAATCCCAACGCCCCAAATTGGCCAAACCTTTATATAGAAAGCAGAGTTAAAATTTTCTGGATTATCATCATGCACGATTTTGTATGTTAATTATACATTTAACTTTTATTTCATTAATGATAACATGTTTTGTATAGTCTTGAGTCTTAACATTCGTTAACGAAAAGCTGCGATGTTGACACAAACTTTATCGTCGTCAACCCTTTATTGTCCCACTGCTACACGAGTCTTCTCTCAAAATGGGAGAGTATGGCCATAGTCCACCGCGCTGACCAAGTGCGAATTAGTGGACCAAAAACCCAAAAACTTATTCAATTACTAATAATTGATTACCCTTTTAAATACAACGTGCTTATTTTACATAGTTTAAGGTTTTGCTTATATTAGCCGTTGTTTCTCGGTTTCTCGCATGGCAAACTACGTACACACTCCGTTTCACATAATTAGGTAAACAAACCCGTTAATTTGCCCATCCGACCAACCTACAGAGGTGAGTGAAAAGGTTGAGAAATTTACGTTTGGTTCATTTGTAATCAATCATAATTATATTTTGTTCTTACATAAAAGTGAGTTAGTGGACAAGTTGTCCACTTACTCACTTATTCGCGGAGTAGTATGATTTAGATCTTCTCAGGTGGTTAAGAATATAATAGCGTAGCGTATAAGAATATAATAGTGTAGCGTATCCTGCCAAATATGCCTCTTGCACAGCCAAATATAAGGCAAGATACTGGAGCTAACTTTTATAACCAATGTAAAAACAATATGGCCATAAAAAAAGATATACAAGGAAAAAATACAAACCCACTGAGTTTCTTGCCGGATCTTCTTAGTTGAGGTCGTGTTCCGATCCGGTGGTAGTGTGAAAATATATATATATATAACTGACAATTTGTAAGTGCCTCCGTAGGCCTATGCAAAATAATGACATTTCATTTCATTTCAATATGCAAACAGTTGCATAAAACACATTGCAGCATTACATTGCAGTTCTTCCGACATTTTAATGGACTATGAGGGAGAAAGTATAATTATTTAGATTTAGATCTATTAGTATCTACACCTAAATAATCTAGAAGATGGGCAGCAGTTTTCTTTTGTTACAGCATTTTTCTCTTTTGTTTTATTTAAGAGACACCTGTTACGTTATATTGGTTTTATAGTTTTTATGTATGATAATATAATACTTGCATAATATAGCAGAGGAACATCGATAATTTTAGATTTTTGACTTTTAGGCGGAACGAAGTTCGCCGGGTCAACTAGTATAATATAAAGAGAGGACACAAACATGGCTTTCCCTGCGTGCCCACCAGAACCCACGTCGAGGACAGCAAGGGAAGTACCGCATCTACGAGGTGGAATCAGACGGGCCTAACCAACTCACGACCCTTATTTGTTATATACCGATACCCGTAACACACCTTATATCTACTATTTCGGAGTTGTCAAATAAGGGATTGGTCAATGACATGGCCCCTTTTATTTCTTTAAGTTTATTGTCTTACCTAATCATTGAGATCGGGTTTCCATCGAGTTTGCTTGTAAGCTATCTTGATTGGAAAGTAATTTACAAGCTTTATTCGATCGAGCAATCAGTGTCTGTCGCATTAATTCGTTGCTCACATTTTTTTGGTTTATTTAAACAGTATATTGTGTGATTTGTCTCCATTTAGATAATTTAAACTACAACCTTATTTTATGCCTCAGTCCTGGGTGTTTCATAAAAACAAAGGGAGTCATTTAAATCAGAATAGAGCAGCCTTTAATTCTACGGTTAAAAGGTAAAATTGTATCCGTTGTTGATTTTTTAAGGATTAAGGCGTTTTTAACTGCTGTAACTGTTTCTGATTGGACTGTGGAAGTACCATCGTCATACATTTTTTGCCTAATAACAACAGTGGTAAGCGCAGCTGACATTTGAAGGTTGTGGCTAGGGGGATTTTTCTACTCGAGGTGTTTCAACTTAGTCTTTATAATGTCGCCAGTATAATGGCCAGAACTGGTTGTCTGGGGTTGATTAGAAATGTTTATGGATTGTGTCACGTGGAACACTAACTTATACTGTAAAAGAGAAATATACAATATAATTTTCATTTATTCTAAATAACACAACATCTACAAGAAAGTAGAACGAGAACCTGAAACCCACATTTACCGGTAAATGCACAGCGGTTTCCGTAAACAGCTCTTGTTCGCGGGCAGTTAAACATTCTGTACGCAGTCACATGCAGGCTAACCCGGATTAAGCTGGAGGTAATGCTAAGGTACATTCCGGCTGTTTGTAGTTTTAACTTATGTAATACAGAAGTTCGAATATTGCAATTGCAATTCGCAAAGAGCTTGCAATTCACCTGATAGTAAGTATTCACTACCGCACATGGATATTTGTAATAAAGTTCACAAAAAAACAGGTATTCTATAATGTTTGAAGTCAATTACTAATCCCTTGCTTCTCCCGAGGGCTAAGATAGTCGCCTCACATTAAAGTTACTCGTCAAGCATACCCTAACACCAAAAGTCAAAAATTAGTTTACGCTGTAAATAACATCGATTATACCCTTTCTGCCGCCTCCCAAACTTTAAATACAATATATTCTATTCATTCCTCCAGGAAAAATGGGCATAAATTTTAAGCTGCAGTGTTCTGCTATGTTGTTTTAAAGACGTTGACCGAAGACATATTGACTAGGCACTACAACTCAGTTGACAGGGAGACAATGCATTTGGTAAATTGGAGATACTGATTGAAAGTAGGAGCGTTTTGACCGAAATCTACAGTGACACCATTTACTCGAGGAGCGAAAAAATATTTTTGACGGACTATTATTGGCTAAAACACATGGTATGGACTCTTAGTTTTCTATTGCAGATTAATCACATATCGCCAACATCGGATATATCTACATATTAATACGTGAAGCAAAAATTTGTGATTAGTTTTTGAGATACTTGCTGTAGGCGGAGGAGTATGAAATATAAATTACGTACGGTTATAGTTGATGTAGAGAAGGATTGCATAATGTTTATATTTTAATATTTTAATCGAATAATGCATGAAACATACATAAAAACACGTTACACGCACTACCTTACATTTGACACAAACACATACATAATAAACGAAAAGAACATTCAATGTCTTACTATGAAAACACATAACTTAAAAAATGTCAGATGTCTTTGTTAAAATACCCGCTATTGCTTTTAAACGGAGCTAAGCTTATTAAACCTCTTTTTATATTTAACGGGTGCGTTTAAAATTACTTGAAAATTATTACATTTTATTTGAATTTGAGAAATATTCGTATTACTGTGAACAATATGAAGTTTGGTTTTTTACGGTCGAATTTCTACCAATGCGACGGGTGACTAGTTATGTAAAAATTACCAAAAACTATTAAAATTAACTCAATTCTGTGAGATTGACGTAATGCGTCAAGTTTACACCGACGTATGCAACGTCGTCCACGTTGACAGTGAGAGAGCTATGGATCACGATAGGCTGTACCGTGGAATAAGCAAACAAATAGAGTGCGTATGCGAAATGTTATGTTCTTACTTAAAGGAAACGGTGATAAATTTAATAACTATCATATAAACTTACGACCTAAATATAATGCGTCAAAATTGACAGCTATGTAATGAAATTATTGGTAAAGTGATAAGTCAGGAAATTTTCAGGATCACTGAGTAGATAAGACCGAATTTTGCATACTTCTCACACCCATTTTGTATATTATTTTTTGTTTTATTTTTTTTTATTCTTATAGGTGGTAGAACCAGTGTAATTCGACCGGCGAAATACCATCGCTACACCTATTTCTAGCGTGAAGCATTTTGCTTAATAAATACCACTTAAATATACTAAATATTAAATAAATCATGAACATCTATTAGTGGTGCATTAAATTAATCAATGCACAATCTAATCTGCTCCCGATACACTTTTTCGTATACCGCAGTGAAATTCGTATTTTATTTGAGAAACCCTACGAGTCTATTTTGTTACCAGTTCATGTTTTAGTCAAAAACTCGCCTATGTATTTTATTCCGACTGTATTTGCTAACCGGATCATACACGTACGGTTTGGGCGCCGTCGTGTGTTCGATTTTTAGCACTTTTTTCGATCAAGAGAGTTGAGTGAGTGAATTTAAATGGATGTGAGTTTTTACAAAGTTTGAGTGGTTTATATTGACTGTAGGTATAGGTCTGTATTGACTATTCTGAATGGATTATAGGTTGAACTGAACTGTATCGTTAAATGGTGAATGGTTTCCGTATTTCTTTAGTGGCTTAGGTTAGCATAAAACTTGACGAATATTCGAATACATGTGTATTACACATTCAGACATAATAAAGATGAAAAAACTAAATAAAAAGCTTGCAGTTTACTCGACGTTAACCCTAGAAGCCTAAGTTTCATGGCTATAAAGCCCAATCATACGTCAAAATGACGTGTACTATTAGAATTGATATAAATATTAATTTTACATGAAATATGTACTACTTTTGGAATTATTTATTTAGTACATATCCTAATTAAACAAATAATAGAAATTAAATAGTTTTTCTTTTTATTTATACTTTTACAGTAATATCTTTGAAAACTTAAAATATTTAAGAAGAATGAGATTCTTCTTTGTTCTTTCTACATTTTAATTTCAAAAACTATATTATTACAATTAAATCAACTCTCCAAAGCTATTTTCATTTGTAGCTAAGTTATTGTAATACAAATGCATGTGTTTCTTGCCACGATTTGGCCGCTGAGGTACAGTAATATTTCTGTGTGTATTTCCATAGCGTGTGATGGTGTTAATCCAAGAGTAGCCGCTCCTAAAGAAGAATTAGGGTTCTCAAAGTCCTTTTGCAGACTGTTTGTCATATTTGTACCACTAATGTTACCTATAAAATCGTATTAAAAAAAATCTTTTTCAAAGTCTGTATCGTTCGAAACGCAAGAAATGCTTCACGCTAGAAATAGGTGTCGCGGTGGTACTTCCCCTGTCGAACTACACTGGTCCTACCACCTGTAAATGCTTGTGATTTTAAAATAATTGTCATTTTATAAGACTTTGTGAAAATTGTTTAGTTTAGATTTTGTTTTAAGGATTAAATCGATAAACATTGAAACATGGCAGTTTACAATAAAACATATGGGAAACATCAAATATATTGTAAAATTAACATGAAGAGTTTGAATTTCGCCTGGAATACCCAACTTATTACACATACACACGCTTTCTACACTCATAGCCCCACATTAGGATTTTCTCCTGTGTCGTGGGTGCCATGGACACACACAAGACGAATAGACAAACACCCAGACCCAGAACATGAATCTAAACTTATCATTCAGATACTTGTCTGGCCGGGAATCTAACCCTGGACCCATTGCGCGTCAAGTAAGGTAACCGCTCCGCCACGCGGGTCGTTAATAGTCAGTAAAGTGAAAATCTTGTTTTGAATAGCTTACCAATAAGGCCAGCAGTACCCTCCTGCTGTAATATTTTATATTTGCTTTACAATATAGCTCGAGGCTACATCAAACTATACTGCAACACCGCACTATACTAAGTTTGTAGCAAATATTGCACAAGGTTGACTTCTAACTGCAATATCACCGAGCTATACCGAAACTGTGACAAGTATTGCAATGCAATATACAAGTAAATTTCATAGATTTTGGAAAATCACAAAGTCCTATTGCATCAGTTTTGGCAAATCAACCCGTAAAGATATTTAACCTTAATCTCCATAATAGTCTTTATACCAATCTACAGCAGAATCTGAAAATGGCGATAATTTTTTTTACCATTTGTAGGTATGCTGATTTATTTGTAGGTTTGTCTCTGTACGGGCTACGGTATTCCCTGCCTGTCGTAAGATGCGACTAAGAGGGGCTTCCGGGTTGCGGGCAGCTAGAGTGGGAGGTCGAACCATCCAGAGAAGCGACCATAGGACGATGGCATGTGTAGTCGCATGCCATCGTAAACACCAGGAGATACGGTGACCTCAAGTACTCACTGGGGAAGAGGAAGAAAGGGGCATCGCGCTCGGAGGACTCTGGTTGCGTTCCGTTGGAGATCCCAGAGTTCTCCTCGCAGCGCTGAGGACGGCCACCCTTAGTGAGTTAAAAATGCCACATAAGCTGGCGTTGCTCTCACGGCGTTGGGTACCTTTTGAAGGTTTCCCCCTCGATAACAAAATGATACGACGTTCGCTCGGTCTCACTTTTTCTCTCAATCTTTCTCACTCGCTTGCTCCCTACTCTCACTCCACGGCTAGTTGCTCATGCTACGTTCGCCCTGTCTTACTCTCTCTCAATCGGTCTCGATCACTCTCTCTCTCTTTTCCGACACTTCCGTTGCATACCGGCGTGACGTTTCATCTGTAAAAATTTTACCCTCATGCGCCTAAAGAAGTTTCACTTCAAAAAAGGTATGCTGGACCCTCCGCAGTCAGACCACAGAGGTTTCACCAACCTTTCATTATGCTTATAGTGTAATATTAATTACAGATAAGTTGGAAGGTAAATTTGCGATGCGCTGCCCAGTATCGTCAACAAAGTTGCATGTTTACTCTTCTAATGAGTTTCCAGTTCCAAAAAGCCTATGCAAACTCACGTAGAGTATAATTATTGAGGTGCCTCTTACATCGTGGGTGTATTTACTGAGCTACTTTTAGCCGTTTAACATGATCGCACTGTCTCCGATTCCTACACAACTGTTACTTCACTAAAGGGCTATTATTATCATTAAGGACAGCTATTTTTGGTATTGCAATGGGTATACTATGGAAATATAATTAATAATATTGAATGAGATGACTTCAGAGCAGTGATAGCCTAATGGTAGAAACTTACCCTCTCAATCGGAAGGTCCGAGGTTCAAACCCAGGCACGCACCACTGATTTATGTGCGTATTAGAAATTAATTATCACTGCTTTTCGGTGAAGGAAAACATCGTGAGGAAACCTACACACCCAAGAGTTCTTAAAAAAAAGTTCTTGGAGGTGTGTGAAGTCCACCAATTCGCACTTGGCCGGCGGGGTGGACTATGGCCTAAACTCTCTCATTCTGAGAGAAGACCCGTGCCCAGCAGTGGGCCAATAGTGGGTCGATGAGAGATGACCTCATATCATTTATTAAGTGCGTATTTTAGATATATTTCTTAAAAGCGAAATGCATTATTTTATAAAATATGGATGTAGTAGACGAGCATACAGCCAATCACATGTCGGATTTTTACCAGAGATGGCCACAAATGCATTGCTTTCTCTGAATACTAAGTTACAACGTCTTGGGTGAATATGTTTTACGAAAGTAGATCTGTAATATATCCCATGATATTAAGCTCTGAAATGAGTATTACAAAACTAAGTACCTACTACCAGAACAAAGAAGCGCTAAAAGTCTAAGACTAGGCATGGTGATGTCGTCGCTAAATTAGTGATCTCATGTATTAATTTAAGCTTAAAAAAATCCCATGTTATATGTCGTCTATTGTAATTGAGCTAACTAGACACTGCATATGTCGATAGTGTGAATTAACGACTACTCTTTCTTTACAAGCACAGTGTAGACATTTGTTCATGTTACTCGTAAAAGATTTCTTTGGCGAGCTTATAGCCCGCTTATAGCCAGTGTCTAGCGCGAAACGTCAGGGGAATGACTGATGGAGTGTTGCGATAGAACGAGGAAGGAAGAGAAGAAACACGCGGAGTTCCAAATTGTCTTATTAATATTTAAGACCCAGACCTTAATTTTGCAAAAAAATGTATGTTCGAGTATTTTTTTACGACTAGCCTTATGATTTGTCTATATTATAAAGACACCGGACGTAGAATTTTATAACTAATTAAACTAATATTTATATTTTCTGAGTATTTTCTGTAATACAAATTTCAAAGGTTTTATTTATTTCTTATACCTATACTAATAAAACACACGCTTTTTACACTCATAGTCCCACAGTAGGATTTTTTGATGTGTCGTGGGTAACATGGACACACATAAGACGAATACACAAATACCCAGACCCAGAACAGGAATCTAAACTCATCATTCAGATACCGGTGTGGCCGGGAATCGAACCCGGGACCCATTGCGCGTCAGACTGGTATGGTAAACGCTGCGCCACGATATAAATTAAATAAGGCGACTTCCTTACAATGCGCATATTAAACTGGTTCGATACTTAGAGTGTTCTTGGTTCCGCCTTCGGATAAACTTAGATGTCCGTCTAAAAGATTTATTTAAATTCCTGTTCAGGGTTAAGTATTTTGCTATATGTCCGTGACATATTTACTTCAATGTAAGGTATTCAAGTAAAAACCAATACTGTTTTTTAACCGACTTCCAAAAAGGAGGAGGTTATCAATTCGTCTGTATTTTTATTTTTTTTTTTTTTTTTATATTTGTTACCTCATTTCTCCGGACTGGGTGAACCGATTTAGATGATTTTTTTTTTATTTGAAAGGTAGTGCGTGTCATAGGGTCCCATTTTTTTTTAGTATTTTTTTGACTAGGGCATCCATAAGAAAAACGCATAAGTCTTAAATTTGCATTTTCAATGTACGCGATAAATGTATGAATAACTCAATATCCCGCCAACCGATTTTGATGATTCTTTTTTTATTAGAAAGGATGTACTCCAGGGGTAGTCTGATAAGAGTTTGATAAGGTTCTAATCATAGGATCTTCAACTTTTTGGAGCAAAATAATAAAATTAGTGATAGTCGGCCGAACCTTAGCTGGAGAAGTCTAATTGAGTAAAATATAGAATAAAATTACTATGTAGGTATTTACTATGAAAAATTTGACCTTCAACTCTTCAATCCTGATGATGCAGGGGTACTGCTAGCCTGAACTATAAAAGTTGGTCGTTTGATGTTTGCGAATATATAATGAAATTGTTAAGCAAATTCATGGGACAAAAATTTGACCTTCAACTCCTCAACCCTGATGATGCAGGGGTACTTAAAGCCAAAACCATAGGAATAAGCCATTTGGTGCTTACGTATATGTTATAAGATTACTGAGCAAAAACATAAGATGAAAAATTTGACCTTCAACTCCTCAACCCTGATGATGGAGGGGTACTTCAATCCTAAACCATAGAAGTTGGCAATTTGGTGCTTACGGTTATGTAAAGAAAATACTAAGCAAAAATATAAAATCAAAAATTTGACCTTCAACTCCTCAACCCTGATGATGAAGGGGTACTTCAATCCTAAACCATAGGAGTTGGCAATTTGGTGCTTACGGTTATGTAAAAATAATACTAAGCAGAGGCACAAAATTAAAATTTTGACCTTCAACTCCTCGACCCTGATGATGCAGGGTACTGCAAGCCTGAGCCATAGAAGTTAGCCACCTGGTACTAACGTATATGTTATAAGATTACTAAGCAACAATATAAGATGAAAAATTTGACCTTCAACTCCTCAACCCTGATGATGGAGGGGTACTTCCAGAGGGGGCGCCCTGTTTGTATGAATTGTAAAAGTGTTTTATGTTTAATTTTTGTGAATATGTAGATGCACAAAGCAAACTTAGAGGCTTTATTTAAATACAAACATAAAAATATAGTCACTAAAAAGTGTAAAATAAAAACTTTTTAACAAAAAATATCTACCGACTTCCATGTCACAAAAAAGTAAAAAATAATTTAAATATATTTTGGTCTAGAACATACTCAGTACTTAGTACATAGTTCTGAAGTCGGTGCTCATATAGGACGTAGTTACCGTCGTCCAGCGAAATATGTCGAGCACCGACTTCAGGACTATGTACTAAGTACTGAGTATGTTCTAGACCAAAATATATTTAAATTATTTTTTACTTTTTTGTGACATGGAAGTCGGTAGATATTTTTTGTTAAAAAGTTTTTTTTTGTATTCCGTCTAAATAAACAGATACATAGTTCAATAAGCTTGCATTATTGAATAAATAAAAAAGATATATTTTTAATACATGAAGTCCTACAACCTACGTCTATTTAATATTTAGTTGCCTTAAGTGACGGTGTATGCCTGATAAAGGGCACAATATTCAAATTAAGACAAGAATAGTGGATATAAATTCCTGTCGCCAAAGAATTCCCCTGTCGGCGGCAGGGGCCGTGACGCGTAATTACGATGTAACCGCTGAGAGCCGTAACGGCACACACAATTAACTCGCTTGACGAGAGACTTAAATGAAAGATATGAGCAAGCCTCTCGTGTGCCTATTAAATTGTATAGGTGTGGTTAGGGGCTAAAAGCTAACAACTAGTGGCATTTTTTTGGCTAAGTGGCTTGTTTAGACTCAGGAACGAATAATATTTTAAACGAAAGTAGGTATATGTTTCCATATTAGTTCTTCAAAGTATGGAAAAATACAAATATCTATGCTGGAAATATGCCTGTTTCGATTCGTCACTAATAGACCAAAAAAAGTAACGGTATCACCTGCTTGAGATAGAAAGCGACTGAAGCGGGGGCCGCCATAAGGGCATCGAGGGCCAGTAAAAATTGCCTGCCCTACACTGCCACTTCAAGCCATCAGATCCAAGTATGATTACTTCTCTTTTGGACATGTACCACCAGAAATTTACTCTCTTGATTTTTAATACAACGAAGACTTGCTTTCAGTAATTTCTGGCCTTGGTTGAATTAGTTTTCAATAATACATTTTCCATTGAATATACTTAAAACCTACGTAGTGTTAAAATCATAGCTTACTAATTGGCCGCTAACAAAGAGTTACGCAACGATAAACTCATCAACTAGCAAACTCTAGACGCTTTAAATAAATTAAGCATTTTCATTAATATTCATTGATTGTGATCTTAAAATTTCGAGCGCTCCGACTTTACTTCGGGAGTCTAGTTTATTATTTCAGTTGTTTTCTACTTTTCAGTAAGGCAAACTACGTACTTCTTGTAATGAAATTATTTATTTTGGGCTGAATTTAGTTGATTTAGTACAGTATATAAAACGATCCATATTTTGATTTGTATATGCAAATTTGCAATGTTTTTCATGTATTGTAGCTAAATAATTTGTTGCAGAAATAATCTTTCTTTAGTTGTCAGTATCCCAACGCCCCAAATTGATCACACCATGAAAAATAAACCTTTATATAGAAAACAGAGATAGAATTTTCAGAAATATCAATATGTACGATCGTCGCATCAACCCATTATTGGCCCACTGCTGGGCACGGGTCTTCTCGAATGCGAATTGGTGGACTTCACACACCTCCGAGAACTTTTTTTTTAAGAACTCTCGGGTGTGTAGGTTTCCTCACGATGTTTTCCTTGACCGAAAAGCAGTGACAATTAATTTCTAATACGCACATAAATCATTGGTGCGTGCCTGGGTTTGAACCTCGGACCTCCCGATCGAGAGGGCAAGTTTCAACCGTTAGGCTATCACTGCTCTATATATACGATATGTACGATATTGTATGTTATTTATACATTTTACTTTTATTTCGTCAAAGATAACAATTTTTGGTCAGTCTTGAGTCTTCATATTCGTTAAAATAAGAAAGTAGCAATTCAAAAAACTTTATAATTTATAATAATAATTGCTTAGCATCTTAACCTGCTATTTTTACGTGGACTGAGGTTTATAGGTTGCTTATATTAGCCGTTGTTTCCCAGTTTCCCGCATGCTAAAGTACGTACATACTCAGTTTCATATAATCAGGTAATCAAACCAGATAATTTGCCCATCCGACCTACCGACAGAGGTGAGTGAAAAGGTTGAGAAATACGGTTATTTTATTTGTTATTAATAATAATCATTCTTTATCCTTGCCTTTCTTTTCATTTTGCAGGTGATGAAGTAGTAGCTAAGGACCCCGTTTAATGAAATAGACATCGTAATCATTTAAAAAAGTTGGGGACAGTAATGCCACCACACAAACACACGTGGTAAATTGTACGTGTCACGATACACCACTGATATACGATATACCACCATATATGGTCCACCAATTCGCACTTGGCCAGCGCGGTGGACTATGGCCTAAACTCTCTGATTCCGAGAGAAGACCCGTGCCCTGCAGTGGGACGGTAATGGGTTGACGACGATACGATATACTGGGCAGATGTCTTCTCTCAAAATGAGAGAGTTCTTGTCATAGTTCACCGCGCTGGCCAAGTACGAAATGGTGGAACGGTACGAAAAATAAAAAATACTTACGATTCTAGTCACGGATCAAGACTCCTTGGGTGCATTCAACTCCTAGGCTATTTTTTCTAGTCCTTATAGTCCAGGGACCTGATTAAGACTACGGTATTCCTTGCCTATCGTAAGAGGCGATTAAAAGAGGTTTTGGGGTTGCGGGTGGCTAGAGTGGGAGCGCGAACCGTCGTGTGGTCATGCGCCGTAAACAACAGATGGTGCAGTGAGCGTATTCGCTTATCATGGAAGAGCCTGAAATAGACATCGTACTAGGATGACATCGGTTGTGTTTAGTTGGAGATCCCGGATCCCCACACGCAGCGCTGGCTACGGCCACCGGGGGAGTTTTAGTGCGGTAAGAATCCTACAAAACTCGGAACGCCCCCACGGCATCGGGCACCTTTAGAAGGTTTCCCCCTTGAAAACAAAAGGCTATCCTTACTAATGTACATATAAATACAGTTGGATTATTATAGCTTATTCACGCAGTTTCGCAGGCTTCCGTTACGCTTACTAGGGTATCCTAATTGTTAGTGTAGGTAACTATCTGTGTACGTAATTTCAGTGATTTTCGACCAGTAGTTCTATTTTTTTTTATCTGACTGAAGTAGCAAAAGGTTATGCAGTCCACCCGATGATAAGTGGTCACTGCCCCTTATGAACATATGTAATCAACTTCATACAGAACATGGGTTCTATCTGAAGTCAATTACAGATGCGTTGCTACTCCCGAGGACTACGACGGTCGCCTCATATAAAAGTGTACCGGCAACCACACTCTTCCATCGAAACGCAAAAAGCGCTTCACGTTAGAAATAGGTGTGGCGGTAATACTTCCACGGTCGAACTACATTGGTTCTACCACCTTCACCTTCACCTTCACCTTTATTGCAGTAAAAAACTACATATTGGGATATTATTAGACAGTAAAAAGGTAAAACTGGATCAAATTTCTTTATCCCTTTTCCTCTCTTTAACGAATACAACCGTTTAGTAAGCCTGCAATGCGACTAAATTGGAGCAGCAATTAAAATTCAGTACGATCCAGACATGAGTCGGCATAGTGTTCCCTACAGACTTCTCGCTTATTTTATTGGCCACAATACTACCCGAGTACAAGCACTTGGGTTAAGTTCAGATAATTTTATATAATAGCATTAGAAAATAATCCTTTCGCTATAAAAAGCAACGGGCCTGCACTCCGCTTTATGTTAAGTGCTATTTATAATCCATAACTAAACGCAAATAAGTTCTCCATTAGATCGTGGGATTTAAAATCTCATCAGGAGCCTTATTAGATACTTGACAGTCGGTATAGGTTGACTGGGCGAGCAGTGATATCCTAATGGTTGAAACTTGCCCTCTCGCTCGGGAGGTCCGAGTTTCAAACACAGGCACGCATCACAGATTTTTCTAAAATTATGTGCGTATTAGAAATTAGTTATCACTGCTTTTCGGTGAAGGAAAACATCTTGAGGAAACGTTGTGTAGGTTTCCTTACGATATTTCCCGAGAGTTGTTAAAAATAAAGTTCTCGGAGGTGTGTGAAGTCCACCAATTCGCACTTGGCCAGCGCGTTGGACTGTGGCCTAAACTCTGTCATTCCGAGAGGAGACTCGTGCCCAACAGTGGGACAATAATGGGTTGACGACTACTAATATTACAATCCGTGGTGTAGCATGATACAGATCATCCCCCGTAGTAAATTAGATCAGATGTCTAAGAGTGTGCTTGTTATCTACTTTAGCTTATTGTTACGCATAAACGTTATTGTCAAAAGCATCGACCACAATACTCGTAGTTGCAAGAGTATTTAGGCGAGGACACCATGAAAATAAAAATAATGAGAATATATGATTTCACTGCCGTAGTACTTTTTTTTTTTGTTTTCGAAGGGGAAGCCTTCAAAAGGTACCCGGCGCTGTGGGAACGACGTAGGGTGTAGTTATTTTTACCGCTCTTAAACTCAGTGGCGTAGTACTAGTGTAAAATAATATTCGTTCATGTAGTGCCGGGATTAGAATAGGGCTGCGGTATCTCCTGCCTGTTGTAAGAGGCGACTAAAAGAGTGGGAGCTAGAATCGTTCGGTCAGGCGACCTCGGGAAGGACGGCGTTAACTGTGCTTGCATGCCGTCGTCGTCAAAAGACTAGACGGAGCTTACGACCCAGCCACCGATCTGGGAGGAGCCCCGTGGGGCAATACGCTTAGAGGACTCTGGTTGCGTTCGTTTGGAGAACCTGGAGTCCTCTTTGTAGCGCCGAGGACGGCAACCGGGATGGTTTTAGTTCGATAAAAAACCAACATATTCCTGTGTAGCTCCCACGGCATCAGGTACCTTTTGAAGGTTCCTGATGCCGTGGGATTTGTTCTACCTCAGGAACAAAAAAATGCTTAAAATAATATTAGTAGATACATAATTATATTATTAAGTAATTGTAACATTTTAATATTTATCGTATTTTCACGATATTTGGTTCTTGAATTGCATTTTTACTATATTCCAACTCAGCTTCCTGGTCACGGCCAATTCAAAAATGGCAGAAATTCTAAAATCATCTAATAGACAAAAAAATAAGTATAAAGTCACCTTAAATTTCTACGCGATAAGTATCATCGCATAGACAGATTATCACATCGTTTCGAACATTTGTGTCTGAAAACGAATGTCATTTGAAAGTCTAATTTTATTTATTTTTAAGGCTGACCTCTGTCGTTCACGGATTCGAATAGGTAATCTGTCCACGTCGAGGTCTCCACTTTGACCTTCCTATAAACAAATTCCTAACGGTGGGTCAGTAGTAAAATTATTTTATCGCGTAGGTACAATCTATAAAGATGGTCGTAGCTTAAGGAATAGGTTGAAGGATAGCTCACAGTTGCTCAAGTACCTCGAAGAGCACCAGCTGATCAGCGATCACCAATATGGTTTTCGCCAGGGCCGGTCAGCTGGTGATCTTCTGGTGTACCTTACTCACCGATGGGCACAAGCCATTGAGAGCAATGGAGAGGCGTTGGCTGTAAGCCTTGATATTGCGAAGGCCTTTGACCGGGTTTGGCATAGGGCCCTTCTCGCGAAACTTCCATCATACGGTCTTCCCGAGAGGCTGTGTAACTGGATTACCAGTTTCTTGTCTGAGCGGCAAATCAAGGTCGTGGTTGATGGTTGCTGCTCGGACACGAAGTCCATCAATGCTGGTGTCTCTCAAGGGTCTGTTATTTCCCCCACGCTGTTCATTCTGCATATCAATGATATGTTGCAACAAATCGGTAGCATGCATTGCTATGCAGATGACAGCACAGGGGACGCTTTGTACACAGGCCGTGCAAACACCTCTCGGATACTCGTGCAGGAAAGCAGAATCCGACTTGTGTCTGAAATCGAGCACTCTCTGGAGCGGGTCTCAGAATGGGGTCGACTTAACTTAGTTGAGTTCAACCCCACGAAGACACAAGTCTGCGCGTTTACCGCTAAAAAAGCCCCATTTGTCATGGCGCCAAAGTTCCAAGGGACCTCTCTCACCGTTGAAAAAAGCGTGGGGATCCTGGGCGTTGACATCTCGTGTGATGTGCAGTTTCGGAGTCATTTGGAAGGCAAAGCCAAGTTGGCATCCAAAAAGTTGGGCGTTCTGAACAGGGCCAAGCGGTACTTCACTGCGGGGCATCTCCTCCTGCTTTATAAAGCACAAGTGAGACCCCACATGGAGTACTGCTCGCATCTCTGGGCAGGGGCGCCCCAATACCAACTTAATCCATTTGACTCCGTCCAGAAACGCGCGATCCGAATCGTCAACGACCCACGGATCACCGAACGGTTAGAACCCTTGAGTCTACGGAGGGACATAGGCTCCCTCTGCGTGTTCTACCGGCTTTATAATGGTGAGTGCTCCGAGGAACTTTTTGACCTGGTGCCTACCTCACCTTTCCTCCACCGCACCACTCGCCGAAGGATGAGGTTCCATCCACATCAACTGGACCCGTGGCGGTCCTCCACGGTTCGGTTTGCACGCTCGTTTCTGCCACGGACGTGCAAGATGTGGAACGAGCTTCCTTCTGAGGTATTCCCGGGGCGTTATGACATGGGGCTCTTCAAAAAAGGTGCGAAAAGAGCTCTCCTTCAAAGCCGGCGATGCATTGGCGACTCCTCTGGTGTTGCAAGTGTCCATAGGCGACGGTGACTACTTTCCATCAGGTAGCCCGTCTGCCTTATCGTTAGGTTTACGTATAAAAAAAAAAAAAAAAAAAAAAAAAGGATTTTACGACTATAAAGTTTGATCTTATGATATATGGAAGAGAAGGTTGGGCTTTGTTTAGGGCCGTAGAAGTTTATTGTGCGTATAATATAGTAGCAGCAAATGAGCATGAAGTTCAACTGATAGTAAGTGGTCGCTGCCGCCCATGGGTATCCATAATCAACCGAGTTAAGAATTAAGTTCTATTAGTCCCTGTAGTTGCGGGATTAGATTAGGGCTACGGTATCTCCTGTCTGTGGTAATAGGCGACTAAAAGGGAGCTTCCAGGGTTTTGGACAGCAAGAAGCTCGAGCCGTCCAGCCAGGCGACTCCTGGAAGGACGGCGGTAAGTGTGGTCGCATATCGTCGTAAAGACCAGACGGTGCGGTGGGCCCAGCGCTCACCTGGGTGGAGCCCGATGGGGCAACACGTTCGGAGGACTCTGATTGCGTTCCTTTGGAGATCCCAGAGTTCACTTTGCAGCGCCGAGGACGGCCACCGGGCGGGTTTTAATGCAGTGGAAATCCCACATAACCAGGCATCGCTCCCACGGCGTCGGGTACCTTTTGAAGGTTTCCCTTCGAAAACAAAAAAAAAGGTTCTACCTAAGGTTGGCCACAGATGCCTCGCTACTCTTGAAGACAAAGTTGGAACGTCTCTAATTAGTACCTCTCTCCTACCGCATCATTTAATTGAAAATACAGTCTCTTAAAATTACTGCTGACACTACTTCTACTTATAAGACAGATGTAGATTTGACAGTAGAGTCTCCAGAGACTGACCACAAACGACCACCACCTTTATATGGTTGTGCTATCATTAGAAAGAGTTTTTATATAAGAGTATTTAAATAATTCCAAAATAAAATAAAGGCTTCCCGATGATGACCACGTTTAAAGAAATCAAATAAATTTCACCACCCGACCAAGTGTATCGATATCAGAAGGAGATAGCAGAAAACGGTTGAATTCAGAAGGTACAGGATGATTAGGAAAGGCCCGTGACGAACCCTTTGTTTCTCTCAGCTTTATATCAAGTTTCAATTATAAGCTAAAAATTCAATACATTTAAAAACAAATATTTTAAAATACATATAGTTAAGACCTGTAATTATAATTATTAGTAATTATGATTTTCCCTTGATTTATTTATTGGTTATTTGTTATTGTACAATTATATTCTACGGTAAAAGGAAGCCGATGAGGATAATTATGCTGCTAATAATTAACTAAAACATTTCTCAAAAATAAAAACAATTTTAACATTGTTTACATAATTACCGCCGTTTCTTTTGATAGTATAAATTACCGAAATGAATTTTCATAACAATTCGTTTACCAAAGCAGCTGACAACCCTACTTAACCTTACGTACTCATTGACCGAGTGGACACAGATAGCGGACATAAAGCCTTTGGAACACGAAAGTAATTTTGAAGTCTTAAAGCGGGTTCGCGTCCTATATTCCTCAACCGATTTAACAATGATGCCGGGATGGTGGAGAGAAGTCTTCCTACGTTCAATTGATTTGGGATTTTCCACATGAAGAACGAGAAAAGCGAAATTGTACAATAAGTTTCAGTTTATTTTATTTTTGTTTGTGTTGAGGTGAAATAGGTCATTGGTTTGGAAATGTTGATAGGTAACATTTGTCTTATTTAAAATATTGATTAGTTGAGTGCGAGTCAAACTCGTAAATAGGGCTAGTAACCGAATTTACATATTTTTTAAATATAAATTAGTTGCGACAGTGAATAGTACATGCATGTCCCTGTAGTCCCGGGATCAGAATGGGGCTACGGGGCCTGCCTGTCGTAAAAGGCGAGTAAAAGGAGTTTCCGGGTTCGCGGGCGGCTAGAGTGAGAGCTCGAACCGTTCAGGCAGGCGACCCCGGGAAGGACGGCGATATATGTGGCCGCATATCGTCGTAAAGACCAGATAGAGTGGTGTGCCCAGCCACTCACCAGAGAGAGGCCCGATGGGGAAACGCGTTCAGAGGAACATAAATATGTATATATTCTACCACCTTCCGATTCAAGAAACAGAAATATGTATATATTCTACCACCTTGAATTGACTTCATAGGTATAGAATCATTTTCTCGTATAAAGTTTCTTACAGTTTTCCATGGGCATCAGTGACAACTTACCAGATGGACTGCATCCTCGTTTGCTACTTCACCCCTAAAAATATACTATACATATATATAATTATATTTTTAACCTTCATTTGGAATTATAGTACAAAAGGCGGGCTTAATTCTAGAAACGTTCTCTATAGACCAGACATGTACATTTACTGGAAATATCAGGTCATTCCTGTAACACGTCAAAACTGTTACATCAATCAAACTCAATCACAAAGCTCAGATGATTATCTCGCGATCTCAATTCAATTCGGTATCAAAATTCGATTCACTAATACACCAAGTTTAGTGCGAAACAGTAATGTAAGCGACACGAAAACTAATCCATTAGTTAGTGATTTGAAACTAAACGCATTAGCGGGATTACAACTAATGCCATTAAATTCTCATCTATTCGAGACTAGCATCAAGACTTCTGGAGTGACGAGTCATAGGTTACTTGTAATTAGAGACATCGTCAAATTTCTAAGTTGACGTATTTCGCACAAGGTTCTGTTAGTCTGGATATCCTTCAATCTACATCGTTCTAAAGCAATTCTATTCCAAACTTTGCTGTTCTAAATAGCCGCTGGAAAGGTAATTCAGTGTCAGATCTAAATGTATATCTGCAGAAACATCTATATATTAATACGTGAAACAAACCCTAGGGTTCGTTTTAACGTCCCTGTAGCCTCGGGGTCAGAATAGGGCTACGGTATCCCCTGCCTGTCGTAAGAGGCGACTAAAAGGGGCTTCCGGTTGCAGACGGCTAGAGTGGGAGCTCGAACCGTTCGGTCAGGCAATCCCGGGAAGGACGGCGGTATGTGTGGTCGCATACCGTTGTAAAGATTAGACGGAGCGATGGGCCCAGCCGCCCATCTGGGAGGAGCCCGATGGGGCAGCGCGCTCGAGGATTCCGGTTCAAGTCGTTTCGAGATCCCGGAGTCCTCCTTTTCAGCGCCGAGGACGGCCACCGGGGGGGTTTTAGTGCGGTAAAAATCCCACATAACCCTGCGTCGCCCCCACGGCGTCGGGTACCTTTGGAAGGTTTCCCCCTCGAAAACAAAAAAAAAAAGGGTTCGTTTTAAGACACTTGCCGCGGAAAGAGGAGTATGAAATTACACACGGTTATAGTTGATGTAGGGAAGGATTTCGGAATGCCAGTAATTTTTTGAAATTATGTATAAAATTACACACACTACCGTGCATTTGACACAAACACATATAATATAAACGTAATAAAACATTCAATCTCTTGCTATCAAACGTAACTTATAATTAAACGTAACTTATCAAAACACGTAACGTCAAAAATGTCAGATGTCTTTGTTAATATACCCGCTATTGCTTTTTAAATGCAGTTTAGTTATTTAAAGCTTTTATTACCTTTATTTTCAAGTTATTTTAAATGTACCCGATTTAAAATAACTTGAAAATACTTTAATTTGAGAAATATTCGTGCTACTTTGGACCATATCAAGTTTAGTTTTTGAGCTGAATTACATGCGACGGTTGACTGGTTCAGTTTATAATACTATATAGTTTTAGGCTGTTGCTTAAAACTACTGATTGCCTTAAGTTTTATTGTTATCATAATGATTTGTTCTATACTAGCTTTAATTTGCCACCTCCATTCACTGTTATGATCATAAAAAACATCCTTTCTCCTTTTTCTGGTGATCACAGGAGCCATATTTAAAAATTATATATAGCTTTTATCACTAACAACTGAGCCGAATTAATATATATATATGGTATATGTTTAATTATCTGTCAATCTATATGGGCTGTAATGTCTGTCGGTCTATAATGTCTGTCTGTAAATAAATTTATATACGCTCGAAAATATTATTTTCTTTCTCTCTCGACAACCCATTATTGTCACACTGCTGGGCGCCGGTCTTCCCTCAGACTGAGAGAGTTTTAGGCCAAGTGCGAATTGGTGGATTTCACACACCTCCTAGAACTTTTTTTAAACAACTCAGGTGTGTAGGTTTCCTCGCGATGTTTTCCTTTACCGAAAAGCAGTGATAATTAATTTCTAATACGCACATAAATCAGTGGTGCGTGCCTCGTGGTTTGAACCTCGGACCTCCCGATCGAGAGACCAAGTTTCAACCATTTGGCTATCATTACTTTCTTTACTTACTGCGAATACTATATACTAAAAATAAATAGTTTATGACTAAAATAAATGCGTGCCTATTTCGTTCTGATTCTTAAGTCGTATTTTGTTAAAAGTTTTACATACAACATTAGGATCTCAGATTTATATTGTTGTGTACGCTTCGTTTACGCTTTCCTTTATAACGAAAGAAAGTTTAATTAGTACTCCGAAACTTCCGTTCTTCGGTTTAATTTAAATAAGCAGGATATTGTGTTGGGTGATTATTGCTTGAGTTACAAAGGTACAATTTAAGGTTTTTTATAAAATTTTGAGTATTTTTTTGTTCTCAATATATTTCTGGGCTTTTTAGTATTTAATTTATAGTAGAGGGTCCGAAGAAAGGTCTTTGAGTGGCAACCACATTTAGGCAAAAGGAGTACAGGTCGTCCCCCTACCAGGTGGACCGATGACTTGAAGAAGACAGTGGGAAATCGTTGGATTCAGAGGGTACAGGACCGGTTGAAGTGGAGTCATTTAGGGGGGGCCTAAAAAGTCCCTGTTCAGCAGTGGACATCAAAAGGCTGATGGATGGATGGAGGGTCCGAGGTTTGAATCTCAGGCAGGCCCCACTGTTTTTTTTTTTTTCAAAATTATGTGCGTATTAGAAAATAATTATAATTGCTTTACGGTGATAGCCTATGAGCAGTGGTAGCCTAATGGTTGAAACTTGCCCTCTCCATTGGGAGGTCCGAGGCACCACTGATTTATGTACTATTAAAAATTAATTATCACAGATTTTCGGTGAAGGAAAACATCGTGAGGAAACCTACACACCCGAGAGTTGTTTTATAAAAAAGTTCTCGGAGGTGTGTGAAGTCCACCAATTCGCAGTTGGCCAGCGTGGTGGACTGTGACTTAAAACTTTTATTATGAGAGAAGACCTGTGCCTAGCAGTGGGACAATCGTACTAGTCACCCGTCGCGACGGTCGAAATTCGACCATAATTAAAATTAAAAAACTTAACTTCATATTGTCCAAAGAGTACCGATATTTCTCTAATTTAAATATACTATAATAAGGTATTTTGAACGCACCTGTTAAGGGTAAAAAGAGGTTTATTAACTAATATCCATTTAAAAGCAATAGGGGGTATTTTGACAAAGACATCTGTCATTTTTGACGTTATATGTTTTCATAGTAAGACATTGAATGTTCTATTTCGTTTATTATGTATGTATTTGTGACAAATGCACGGTAGCGTGTGTAATATGTTTTTAGTTGATTTTATGTATGTTATACATGCATTATTTGAAAGAATATTAACACTCTGCCCTCCTTCTCTACGTCCACTGTGACCGTGCAAAATTTCATATTTAATGCAAAACGTCCGCGGCACAAGTTTTTGTTTCACGTATTAATATATAGATTTATATTATTTATTATTACAGCAGCATCGTGGACTATGCTAGTGCCCTCCCTTGTAGAAATAAAATATCTCTTGCTTTATAATCGAACGAACCGTATTATAAAGAGTGCAGTATAGTTTTACACATAGAAGAAACATATTTACAATATTTTCCTTCGCTTTTAAAACAAGTAATAATTAATTACACGACATATTATTAAAATATCGGAGGTATGTAGTGTTTTTGTAGCATGACTGGGACTCTAAAGTCGAACATCCCGATTGAGTGACCGAGTTGAAACTACTAAGCTGTCACTGTGTTTCACTGTATATGTATAGAAGCGCATACATTGAAAATGATTTCAAAATGTTTAAAGTCTATGGTAATTTTTATACTTTTGTTCCGGTTTGAAGCAAAAATTATCACCAGTAAATTTATTTTATATTTTCTTTATAGATCAATTAACTTACAATTGAGTAAATACCCCATCCATCCCATATAAACAATGAAAGAGGAATTCAGATTATTTCCTCCATACAAAGACAGGAATCCGAACGCCTGAGTTTGATGTATCATTAATAATGGATCGCGATCTTATCCTTCGTCTATACAAATAAAATCTCACACATGACTGTATCTTCGAAGTTAACAAAGCATCGAGAACATTGAGAGCGACAAAGGCTGAAACTTTGAATGAGAGATGTGACATCGCAGACGTCAGTGAAAACCGGCTAAGTGCGAGTTACACTCGCGCACAAAGGGTTCCGTAATATATCTATAAAAAAGTGCCAAAAAACGTGTTTGCTGAGATGAGAAACATTGATTTTATTCTGGATGTGACATCGCAGACGTCAGTGAAAACCGGCTAAGTGCGAGTGGGACTTGTACACAAAGGGTTCCGTAATATATCTATAAAAAGCGACACAAACGTTTGTTGTATGAGAACACCGCTTAAACGTTGATTTTCTTCTGTTTTTAGTGATTATTGTCATGACTGCAACAGAAACGGAATATGAAAATTTTAAATGTTTAGCTATTAGGGTTTAAATAATTCAGCTTTATCTGACTGAAGTAGCAAACGAACATGCAGTCCACCTGATAGTAAGTGGCCACTGCCACCCATGGACATTTGTAAACAACTTAATACAGAACATGGGTTCCATCTGAAGTCAATCACAGATGCGTTGCTACTCCCGAGGACTATGATGGTCGCCTCATGTGAAAGTGTGCCGGCAACTACACCCTTCGATCGAAACGCAAGAAATGCTTCACGCTAGAAATAGAGGTGGCGGTGGTACTTCTGCGGTTGAACTACACTGGTGACAGACAGACGGACAGATGGATAGACTAATAGACGGATTGATATGTCTTAGTAATAAGGTTTCGTTTATACCTTTTTGGCACGGGACCCTAAAAAAGATTCTGAGAAGTTTACAACTGACACTCTCAGGCTTACGCAACCGTCAGCTCATGTGATTATTTTTACCCGACTACGTTAAGAGTGTAATGATATTCAAATCTTAGGCATATTCATTTGTTTTTTTCGATATCTAATAAAATATATTTCTATTATCACTTAATATGATGATAAAGAAAACTAACTTGAATTTTTTCAAATCGATATTTGACTAGAGGTATTTTTTTTTATCTAATTGAAGTAGCATATGGGCATGCAGTCCACCTGATATGTGGTCATTGCCGCCCATGGACATCTGTAAGCAGCTTCATATAGAACATTGGTTCTGTCTGCAGCCAATCACAGATGCGTTGCTACTTCCGAGGATCGAGATGGTCCCCTCATATAAAAGTATGCCGGCAACCACACCCTTCCAATGATACGCAAGAAATACTCCATGCTAGAAATAGGTATATTACTAAATTAGCATTATCTTATACAACTGTTAGCCTATTCTAAAACTACTTTTATCGTGCCCTCTGTATGCAGCAACTTAATCTTCCATAATAAACCAAAATTAAGTATAACTTCAAAAGTACCCTCAAAATATGGACATTTAAACGCTACATCAGCAACTCAACGCAACTCTACACGGAAAGATTGTCCAACCTGGCATTCAGTTTGCTTTTTAGTTTTTGTGAGTAAAATAAAACGACTACAGATGGAGGTTGTTGTTTTATTCGCCAGTGAGAGGTTTTCACGCTCTGTGACAACTGCACTGGGATTAAGTTTAAAAAATGAGAAATGGACTTTTCTTGTTGAATGGGTGAGATTGGATGGGATTTTCATAAGTCCGTTTTCAGTCCCATTCTTCTAAGTTACTAAAATTGATTTTGTTTCAACTTAATGCGTTGTCTAGGTACTTTGAAGTAGCAATTTGGTTTTATTTTTAACTAATGACGGTAATCATTAAACTACACACATACATAAAGTTCATAAATACTTAGACATGAATTTAAGCAACTAAGCTCAGAAAAAAATCTAAATTCAAACATAAATTCAGTTGCCTGGCCAGAGATCTAACCCGAATCCTTCTCGTTGGTGATAAATGCGTAACGGTTCTGGCAACCACTCCTTGTTTATATCGTCAACCCATTATTCTCACACTGCTGGACACGAGTCTTCTCTCTGAATGAGAGAGTTTTAAGCCACAATCCACCGCGCTGGACAAGTGCGAATTGGTGGACTTCACACACCTCCGCCAACTTTTTTTTAAAAGAACTCTTCTTGAAGAACTCTTAGGTATTCCAACTTAATCCTAACTAAGGCAATTATTGCCTATCTTAGGTGAGAATGATCTAGTCTTATTAGATAATCGTACATTTAGATAATCGTATTTATCAAGTACCCTAGTATTATTTGAAAAAGTTGTTTTTAATTAAAGAAATAATATTGAAGCACGATACGCCAAAATCGATAAGACTTCCTGAATATCCGCCCTTAATTCCAAACTTCCGATACCCGAACGTGATCCAAACAGCTCCATTTAATATTTTTCCAGCTCATGCGACTGTATTATTGTAATTAGAAAAGTGCTAGCAATTAAAACTTTTATAATTGTCGGGATGGGGGAAATGGTTAAATTTTCCCCGTGAACAATGGGAAAGGACAATAAAAAGGTAACTTAAAAAGTTTCTCAATTAGAAGCGGAAATAGCGCCTGCGTCCTACCTGCCCGGATCGATGCATCATTGAGAACTTACTACAGTTTGGAGCCTGCTTAAATATTTAGGCTAACTCACTAAAGTGGTCCACTAGTAAGAGATAAACGATAAGCGATTAATGTTAAAATATATGGTCACTTAGTAAGCACTTTAATTTTGAAACTAAAAATATATAGTGTATCTTATGTGCCTTAATTTTAAAACCACATAAAATATAAATATGAGAATCTTATTCATGTTTAGATTTTTTATGTTGAGATATAGGTTATACGTTTCAAAACGAGAAAGTAATTTCGAATTATGGTCCCAATTCTTTTTTACAGCTAAAATTTTAACTTTTAAGTAACGGATTTCCTATGTCCATAACATAGGAAATCCGTTACTTAAAAGTTAAAGAGCCTTGCGTTGAAGTTTACTAACTGAATAATTATTTTTTAATTAAATACAAACAAAAATTTAATTTTACAAAGAGTTTAATGAAGCGATGAATGCGTGCTAAAATATAAGGAATAGTAGCCACATTGTACGGTTTACTGCTTATGGTGAAAACAAGCTTTCTTTTATTATTTGTACATGCGTTTTGATAGAAGGGTGTGGTGTCCGGCACACTTTTATATGAGGCGACCATCTTAGTCCTCGGGAGTAGCAACGTTTCGGTGATTGACTTCAGATAAAACCCACGTTCTATACGAAGTTGTTTACAGATGTTCATAGGCGGCAGTGACCACCTTCAATCAGGTGGACTGCGTGCTTGTTTGCTACTTCAATCAAATAAAGAAAACTTTTGACAAAAGGGTAATTTGAGTTTACAATTGGCAGTCTGAGTTGTGTGAATATAGTACGCCATCCTAGTTTATCGCCTATGGTGAAACAAGTCATCCACTTAGTTTACTTCCAAAGAAACGATCTTAGATGAAGACAAACGTGGTGGTGTTTGAATTTGCAATTAGTTACGTTAATAACTGTAAGTTTAACCTTTAGTTTTTCAGACGTACTAACCATATAGACTCCTTATGCAACTGTACTTCATGATTTGAATGTGAGTAAGAAGAGTTTATGTAACGGACAATATTAGTCTTAGTCAGAAGCATTTGGGTGTAAAATACTATGCGGTATTTAATTCTAACATTAGTAGACTTATAGAGATTATTACATATTAGGAGTCTATTTGGTTACTTAGCCTACGTAATTTATACAAGATGGCTACAAACTTGATTTTATGATGCAAGTTTTGGTGCTACTTACGAGAACGTACGAGAAACATGGGAAGTACGAGACATGTATTTACAGCTAGAGTGGGAGAGAGAGAGAGAGATAGAGTTGAATATTAAATTAGCGCTGAATTTGAATTCCTTTTATTTTATTTTTTCACTTTTGGCAATAGACATCAAATCTGATATCTAATTCTAAACCAAAAAAGATGTTATTAGCTCCAAAACAGAATTGTTATTATTATTTATTGAAAAGACAATGAAATAATTATTTCATGCAAGGTATGCTACGTAAACTGAACATTTAACAAAAGCCATGTAAAAATAAAACGTGTGACTGGCGTTCCATTAACGCAAACAATTTCGCGGCAGCAAACAGCAAATGAATTGACTCCGGCCAGTGGGCTGGAACTGTTACGAAAATATTTTTTTGCAAAACTGTGAAACGAGTACAAACTGGTAAAATGTATTGATCATGGGCTTTATTATTATGAACCGGGTGGCAAATTTTAACAACGAACGATCATTGAAAAAAGGTCTAGGTCATGAAAAGGGAGGAAATGTGGTTTTAAGCCAATAAAATAATTATTTCACATGAGGTGTACTGCGTAAACTGAGTATTCAACAAAACTGTGTAACAAATAAAACGTGTGACTGGCGTTTCATTAACGCAAACAATTTCGCGGCAGCAAACAGCAAATGAATTGACTCCGGGCAGTGGACTGGAACTGTTACGAAAATATATTTTTTCGAAACTGAGAAACGATTACGAACGTAAAATGTATTGATCATTGGTTTTGTTATTATGAAACGGGTGGCAAATTTCAACGAACGATCATCGTAAAATGGTCTCGGTCATGAAGATGTGAGGAAAGATACTTTTAAGCCACTAAATTAAATACTTCATGCAAGTTAGATATGCCGTGTAAACTGAGTATTCAACAAAAACTGTGTAATAAATAAAAAGTGTGACTAGCGTTCTATTAATACAATTTCGCGGCAACAAACAGCAAATGAATTGACTCCGGCCAGTGGGCTGGAACTGTTACGAAAATATTTTATTGCGAAACTATGAAAGGATTACGAGCATAAACTGTATCAATCGTGGGCATAGCTTTATAATTATGAAGGGGATGGAGGACTTTCAACAGCGACCGACCATCAGAAAAAGGCCCAGGCCCTGAAAGGTGAGTTTGGGACTTAATTGAAATAAATTGATTCCGAAATTATTGACCAAAAATAAACTTCTATGAAAACAAAAAAACCGGCTGTTAAAACTTAAATTTAATGTCGGGTACTTAGTTCTATAATTGTTATAATTTATTGAAATTTACCATTTTTAGGAAATTGTATCAAAATAATAACATTTTTTTTCAATAAATTCTACTTGTATGAGTGTGTACGCATTGCGAAAAAACGATTTCTTTCTTTCTATTTGCAATGCTCTATTTACTAGCTTTCATATTATATCCATATTGTTATGATAATAAAAAATCGTCGCATTGCCCTTTTTTCTCTGCACATAGGCACCATATCTAAAATTTATAAAACCTATAACCGATCTGGTCTAGCTATTTGAATTGTAGCGTGATAAGGAAATACAAACATATATACAAACGCCTGAAAAACATTACCCTTCTTCTGACGCAGTGGCATAAAAAGGTAAAGGTTTTTTTTTAATCTTTGCCAAAGGAGAGGTTTTAACCCCCTAAGCTTTCCCTTATATACGCAATGCAGGTTTTCGAGGGGGAAACCTTCCAAAGGTACCCGACGCCGTGGGAGCGACGCAGGGTTATGTGGGATTTTTACCGCACTAAAACCCCCCCGGTGGCCGTCCTCGGCGCTGAAAAGGAGGACTCCGGGATCTCGAAACGACTTCAACCGGAATCCTCCGAGCGCGCTGCCCCATCGGGCTCCTCCCAGATGGGCGGCTGGGCCCACCGCTCCGTCTAGTCTTTACGACGGTATGCGATCACACATACCGCCGTCCTTCCCGGGATTGCCTGACCGAACGGTTCGAGCTCCCACTCTAGCCGTCTGCAACCCCGGAAGCCCCTTTTAGTCGCCTCTTTCGAGAGGCAGGGGATACCGTAGTCCTATTCTGACCCCGAGGCTACAGGGATGACGCAATGCAGGTACTTAAATCAGAATTGGTCACCATGTTTCTTAAACATCTTAAACGCCTCGTTGACAACACCGACCTGATTTGAAACTGTGACATGGCTATAAGAAGTTTACGATTCTACAAGTTCAATTCTTAATTGTCAAGACACCTCGCTGTTCGACCTGAATCAGACGAGAAGTTCCGAGAAACTTCCACCTATCTGAACAACTTCGTCCACTTGTAATTGGCCTGAAGCTGCGGAATTATTAATTTGCTGGAAACTCACTTTGATTTCACATGTATGTAAGTTTAACGAGGTATTTTTGGTCTTAGAATATTTCACAAATCCAAGCACACATCACTACATAGTATAAAACAAAGTCGCTTCTCGCTTTCTGTCCCTATGTACGCTTAGATTTTTAAAACTACGCTACGGATTTTAATGTAGTTGTTTTAATAGATAGAGTAATTCAAGAGGAAGGTTTTTATGTATGATACATGAATAATATAGTATAGATTTTTGACTTTTAGGCGGAACGAAGTTCGCTGGGTCAACTAGTTTCATTATAAGAAGTAGGTTTCGCGGTCTTTATATTGAAGAATAATAATTAATCAATGTTTAACTGTTTATGATTTTTAGTTTACTTTTGTCGATAATACAACCCAGTTGTATGGATCGTAGGAATCGTATTTACGAAGAAACTGCGATTATATTAGTCTAAAACTATAAATAACGCCCAAGGGTTTTCCGTATTATTCTTAAAGTAATTTAGGTTTTCTAATTATTTGACTAGCGTATCTTTAAAAGTATGAGCGATATCTGTGAAAGTATAAAAGACCTCCTAAGCTTTCGTATAGAATGGACTATATTATTTGTGGAACATACAAGACAGGTTTATGTGATGTAATTTTTAACTTTAACGTTTGTTTCTCGTTTTGAAAAGTTGGTACACGTATACTTTGTTGATAAAAAAGTATTGTCATTAGAACAAAAAGGTAGAAGATGTTAAAATTTTATTACATATGCTTTCTACACATTATTGTGAAATGTAACCGTGAAACAAAAGTAAACTAATGAGAAGATGTTTCGTTGCAGATCAAAGCTTGTTTTATCAGATGGAAAGCTAAAACCACTAACCTTGCATTCTAAGTCGAACCGCGGTCCACATCGTCTCAGGGGTAATGCTCGCGGCACTGCCAGTGGGCTCAATGACGGCACTTTCCTTAAGGTTCGTCTCTGCAATAAATAAGACACGTTATAGCACGGCTAAGCCACTTGATGATTGCTCAAAGGTATATGATACCTCCATACTAGACCAGTACAAGTCCGTAGTAAGCCGCAAGGTGTGAACCGACAACGATGTTGACGGAGTTTTTAATTCTAGCCACCTACTAATAAGGATAGAAACAACAGAACAATAGCTTTATTTAAATCCTAATAACCATAATTTAACGTGTCAACTTGGAATAAATATGAAGAGAAGATATTTAATTAAAATCCCAACCTTTATCCAAGCAGAACCTTGGCTCCAAGTCGATACACCAACCACTAACGTATAACAACACACACGGCTTTATCACTAGGCTCAGAGAAGTAGGCACGGCCTAAACTTCCTGAAAGTACACTACACTACATTACACTACACTACACTACACAAGACACACGCGATAGAACGACTACTCGAGATGAGAATACAATTTGCACAATGGTATACCGAACGTCAGTACTCGACCAGTGCAAGACGATAACTGACCGCAACAAGCTACCCAACATAACAATGTTGACAGAGTTTTTAGTTCTACCCACCTAAACGCTAACATGCTCAGGTAGGTAGAACTAAAAACTCTGAAACTTAAAACTAAAGGATCGAACAGGTAAGATAGGCCTATTCAAATCGTTTTAATCGTATTTTTTTTATTATGATTTAACATATAGGTACCAATACTAATTAATCAGAAATGCTTTTATTCAGTGTTAGGTTTACCTACATATTCTTACTTTAATTAAAAGAAATTATTTATTACTTTTTCAAATCTCTGCGCTTTCTATTGGGGTGGATACATTTACAATTTTAAAAATTTATAATAATAATGCTAGAATTACCTTCTGTGACGTGAATGAGACAAACATACTCAAAGAAGCATACACAAATATTCAGGCCCAGATCAAAATTTAAACCTAAATCATTTAGATGCCTGTCTAAGAAATAACCTGTAACCCGTTGCGTGTTAGATATGTATAGTTACCAATAATCCACTACGTAACTTATTATTCATTCAGTTATGTATGTAAAGACGAGTAAAATTAACTTCACAGGTAAATCCAATGAAATTAACCTATAACGACAATCCAGTTACATTTCCGTAAAGGAGGTCACTCAATTCTTCTTCGCATAAAAACGTTCCGGGTAATAATAAAATTGAACGATATCGCGCATAAATCAGCCAAGTAAATGAGAATAAAACGAAAAAATACCCATTAGGGCAGTCACTTGGAAGATCAGAACGGAGACTTGAGTCATGAAATTCATTTCGTTTTCCGGTATTATAACTTTTCGCATAAGTTATGACTGCTAATTCTTTAGCAGATTTTAGAGTATCTTCTTAGTCCATGCAGAGCCTTAGTACGTAGATGTTTCCACAAAATAATTATCGTTTACGTTTGTGCCCATCATTACAAAGTACTAGGTGGTTTCTACCACCTCCCTGGTTCTCCACGTCCCTGTAGTTCCGGGATTAAAATAGAGCTACGGTATCCCCTGCCTGTCGTAAGAGGCGACTAACAGGGGCTTCCGGGGTTGCGGGCGGTTAGAGTGGGAGGTTAAACCATCCAGCCACGCGATCCCGGGAAGGACAGCGGTGTGTGGTCGCATATCGTCGTAAAGACTAGACGGAGCGGTGGGTCCAGCCGCCCATCTGAGAGGAGCCCGATGGGCAACGCGCTCACAGGATTCCGGCTGCAGTCCTTTGGAGGTCCCGGAGTCCTCTTTATAGCGCCGAGGCTACGAGACGCGGCGTCGGGTACCTTTTTAAGGTTTCCCTCTTGAAAAAAAAAGGTGGTAGAACCAGTGTAGTTCAACCGGGGAAGTACCACCGCCACTAGCGTGAAGCATTTCTTGCGATTTGGTGGAAGGGTGTTGTTGCCGGCATACTTTTATACGAACATCGTAGTCCTCGGGAGTAGCAACACATCTGTGATTGACCTCAGATAGAACCCATGTTCTGTATGAAGTTGAGTACAGATATCCATGAGTGGCAGTGACCACTAATTAACTCGTACTAAGGCTCAGATAACGTGCGTTTTCATCTTTGGATTATTTTGTTGGAGATAATCTTTTTTCTCTCAAGGCAAATAAACAATAAAATAAACGAAATAAAAATATTTTTTGCGATAATGCTAACGACCAAAGTTTTTAAATTAATTGGCTTATTTGGAGGATAACAAGCCGGATAGAAGGTATTAATGTTCATTCATATCTTGGACTTCCTATTAACCTATTTTTGATAAAATTTATATCATACATAGAAGAAAGAAATATGAAATAAAATGATCACGTGATTTTATAATATTTCTATATATTACAGTACTTTTTAGTACTTTTTAATATAAAAATGGATTTTAAAGAAATAATGATCACATGTTATCGCACGATAAGGTCTTGTATCAGATTAAAGTAGGAGGCGATGGTAAGTGATAACTGCAGCCCATGGAATTACATATGTAAGCAACTTCTATCAAGGATTTTATCTGAATTCAATCCAAAATCCGTTGTTACTCTTGAGAACCAAGATATAGAAGTTAGGAGACCACAGACCCTTCCAACCAACCCTTTTCCAACGAAACGCAAGAACAGCTTCATACTAAAAATAAGTGTAGCGGTGGTACCTGCCTTGTCGAACTACACTGGTTCTTCCACCTGGCAAAAATATATTTACAATAGGTACTTTAAATAAAATTCAGTATTTTTAGTTTAAGTACATACACATAAACAGATAGACAAGAATCCTTAAAGTTATAGAAATATATATAATTCAATTAATGTGCAAACACCGATCTTTCATTTTAGTTATGTGTATGAATTTCTACGCCACGAACCCAGTTTGTTAATGAGACCTTTCTCCAAAATTCCTACCCTCATTTACATAATTGTTTAAACATCACGTTTAATAATATTATCCGGTTTGTGATAAATCCAGCGAGTATGAATACTCTACACACATTAATAATTGAAATACTCGTATTTTATGTACTAGTTGTTGCACGCGAATTTGTTATTGACGACCCGTAGCGGAGCGGAGGCCATACCGGTCTGGCGCGCTATGGATCCCGGGTTCGATTCCCGGCCAGACAGTTATCTGAATGATGAGTTTAGATTCATGTTCTGGGTCTGGGTGTTTGCGTATTTGTATTGTGTGTGTCCATGAGTGTAGAAAGCATAAGTGTAGAAAGCGCGTTCTCCGCGGAGACTTAATTCCATTTCTATTCCATCAGTTCCTCAAGGTCAATTGCTACACATAGACCGCCTCTAAAGGACTGTAGCTAAAAGTTCCCGAGCCTATCATGTGTGTTGGTAACCGCAGTGTTGATGTTACATAGGGAGATTCTGCTACTCATTTCTTGAATTTTCCCTTAGTCTCCTCCTACATCCATGGGAATAAAGAGCGTGGGTATCCAAGATTGACAGCATGCATATTTTAATCCCGCATTTTATTTATGCCGGTAGCTATATCATAAAATGAACCAAAATAACAAACCAGATTAAGTTGAGGCTTTACGATGATATAAAAATTTAATAATTATTTGATTTTACGTACCTACCTATAAACATATATTTCGAATGTGGTAGAACCAGTGTAGTTCGACCGTGTGGTTGCCGGCAGACTTTTATAGGAGGCGAACAACATAGTCCTCGGGAGTAGCGACGCATCTGTAATTGACTTCAGAGATACATATTCTGTATGAAGTTGATTACAGTCTATAGGCGGCAATGACCACTTAACAACAGGTGGACTGCAAAAAAAAATTGTCGGATAAGATAGACCTAAATTCAATCATGTTTTTTATCTAATTGAAGTAGCAAACGAGCATCCAGCCACCCGATGGCAAGCGGTCGCCGCCGCCTCATCAGATGTCCATTCTGATCATGGTCTAGTGTAGTAAAACTGCAGCCTCTTACGTAAACGATACGTTTCAAAACCCGGCCTTTATTTTTCAGGTATATATTGTCAACCCATTATTGTCCCACTGCTGGGCACGGGTCTTCTCTCAGAATGAGAGAGTATTAGGCCGTAGTCCACCGCGCTGGCCAAGTGCGAATTGGTGGACTTCACACACCTCCGAGAACTTTTTTTTTTTTTAAAGAACTCTCGGGTGTGTAGGTTTCCTCACGATGTTTTCCTTCGCCGAAAAGCAGTGATAATTAATTTCTAATACGCACATAATGTAGAAAAATCAGTGGTGCGTGCCGGGTTTGAACCTCGGACCTCCCGATCGAGAGGGTAAGTTTCAAACATTAGGCTATCACTGCTCTATTTTTCAGGTAGTAAGCGATAATAATGATACTTGAAGAAGTCATTAAATAAACAGAAGTGAAGTCCAATTAGAAGTTTAGTATACATCAGAAATTTTCTACATAACCGTGGTATTTAATAATTACTTGCATGATCTTGCAATGTAGCATGCAAAATGTGTATTAAATTGTAGTTGTTAATAATAACACTACAATTTTGTGCTTAAGCGTATTTAACGTAAACGTGTTACATGCAAATAAAACTACATGACTTTTTTTCTGTAAGATCGTTAAAAAACCTAAAACTTTAACAATCTGTTGACATGCTATTTTAAAATAACGAATACCGGGGGCTAGGAAACATTTGCTAGGTAAGTGCACTGTGTCCGTGTAGTTTCGGGACCAGAATAGAGCTACGGCATCCTCTGCCTGTCGTAAGAAGCGACTAAAAAAGGGGCTTCCGAGATTGCGGGCGGTAAGAGAGGAGTTCGGACCGTCCAGCCTAGTGACCTCGGGAAGGACGATTGCATGCCATCATCAATACTGAGAGGCTTGGTGAGAATTAATTGGTCACCGGGGAAGGGCCTGAAAGGGGCACTACGCTCGTAGGACTCCAGTTGTGTTCCGTTGGAGATCCCGGAGTCCGGAGGACGGCCAACGGGGCGATTTTAGTGAGGTAAAAATCCCACGTGGCCCGACGTAACTCCCACGGCCATAGGTATCTTTTGAAGGTATCCCCCTCGATTACCAAAGAAAACGGTATTTATTTTTAACATTTAACATAGACGTTTTCGTTAACTTTAGGGTTTCGAAACATGCTGCGAGCCTCAGTGCTGAGTGTTAAAAACAAAATGTATAGGTCTTCACTTAAAAGCCTACGAAAATTGCTGCAAAGGTAGCTAAAATTCGGTCATTGCTAACGATTACAGCGATAAGGGAAAGTATCGTAGTCAAGCAGCGAAAACAAATGATGCTTGTAGAAAATGTTTCATAGCCCTTCGGTTAACATTACTTGTTAAAGCGCATAAATATTTAATTTAACTTAATTACGCTTAATATTCTGCATGTAATATGTATCATTATCCGCCTTGGTCGTTTTATAAAATTATTGCTCATATTAATACGGCTTTATCTGGATCCGCTAATAAAGATAAACAAATAAATAATCAGGAAAAAATAAAACCTTCCAAGGGCAAGTATGCAAACATTTAAAATGACACTTTTAAGATGTTTTTCAACTTAAAAGTATAAAGGGGTCGTCAAAAAATATCAGCGGCAATAGTGGCCAACAACAAAAAAATATATATCCATACGATGATGTGGATTTTAATATGTAATGCTGAAAATTTATGACTGAGACTAAATGTAGTTCGAATAACACCATCACATTATTTTTATAAACGAGATTTAGTTTCGACAACAGTGCTCACGCTGTCTAAATACACACACAATTTTTAAACCTCCACGGTTGTTAAGAATTCCACGTAGTCACAATGCGTTAATAATACATTTAATAATAAGTATAAAACTCGTGTTTTCTTTTAATTATGTGTGAAATAATACTGAAGTAAAATAAATTCTACAGCAGTACAGTCCCATGTGTTCGCAGTAATATTGTTCCAGTTAATAATCGTAGAACAAAGCTGCATTGTGTTCCCGTGTGAGGACCGCTTAGAATATTTGTATATGTGCTGTGTTTTTGGAGTTGGGGCAGAATATTTTGAATATTGTTGTAAATCTCGTCAACCCTATGAGTTATGGGCCATAGTCCACCGCGCTGGCTAAGTGCGAATTGGTGGACTTCACACACCTCCGAGAACTTTTTTTAAAGAACTCTGGGGTGTGTATTTTTCTTTACGATGTCTTTCGTCACCGAAAAGCAGTGGTAATTAATTTCTAACCACCAATCCGCACTTGGCCAGCGCGGTGGACTATGGCCTAAAACTCTCTCATTCTGAGAGAAAACCCGTGCCCAGCAGTGGGACAATAATGGGTTGAAGAGAGACGCACATAAATTAGTGGTGCATGCCTGGGTTTAATCCTCGAACCTCCCGATCGAGAGGGCAAGTTTCAACCATTAGGCTCTCATAGTTGTAAATAAAGCTATCATTGTTGTAAATAAATCTGCATTATTTTAACTTTCTTTATTTTTCTGAGTTCTATAATTTTGTACTTACAACTTGAATTACTCATGCTTCGTTACGGGACGTAAATGTTACAAAAATAGTCGTCATAAATAGTGCAGGATATCGAAATCAAAACAACGATTAGAATGACCATATAGTTATATGAGCTCTTTTTAGCCGTACACTCTTGGCATAGTGGTCGTGGCATAATGATGACGACTGGTCAGTCGTCACAGCTGTCTTTGCCAACAGCTCTTGCAATTCTTCGCCACCGGCTTCTATTAAAGGCATTGCGGCTACACTGGATAATCGAGCACTGTGTGGTAGTTTTTAGTAGGTCTGTCCAGAATGTTGGAGATCTACCGCGTACCAACGAGTTTTCGTTTCTGGTTAAGTGACCAAAATATTATTTATATTTATGTATTTATATTTATATTTTATATTTATAGTGACCAAAATAAAGTTATATAAGCTACATCATGCCAAATTTTAAGTAAATCTGACTTGTGCTTTTTGCGTGTTTGACTAACAAGTAGACATGCACAATTTTTATACAATATTTGTATAATTATAGAGAATTGGATATTATTTTAGCTCGAGTAATATCGAGAGAAGCGTTGTTGTTCTTTGTTCTAGTTCATAGTTGTTCTCGATGAACGCTTAGAGTTTTCGGTAATCGTAGCTTAAACATCTATAAAAGAAAGTAACATTGTGCGCGACGGTTATGATTAGTAATCAGTTGATTATTTTATGGTAAGTATTGACTGCTACCTATAGTCATACGTAAGTAATTTTGATTTTTTTATCTGATTGTAGCAGCAAACGAGCATGCAGTCAACCTGACGGTAAGGGGACACTGCCGCTCATGGACACCTGTAAGCAACTTCATATAGAACATGGGTTCCATCTGAAATCAATCAGAGATGCGTTGCTACTCCCGAGGACTATGATGTTCGCCTCATATAAAAGTGTCCGACAACCACACCCTTCCAACGAAACGCAAGAACTGCTTTACGCTAGAAATATGTATAACGGTTGTTCTTCCCCGGGTGAACTACACTGGTTCTACCACCTTCATAATTTCATACAGAAAAAGGGTTCTGCCCAAGATTAATCACTGGTGCGTTTTTACTCCCAAGAACTAACATGGTCGCCTTCGATCAATCGGCAACCACACCACTGAAACGCAAGAACCGCTTCAAGCTAGATTTATCTAGAGCATATACTATCACATATATTAGTGTGGTCGTAGTTTTAGCACCATAAAATTTATAGTTCGAAAACGTCCTATATTTTGTCTCTGACCGGTCCTGACATCTACCCTATTATTCATCTACAATACTGGGAAAAATTAACGGACTTACGGGTTGTGGTTGTTAGAAAAGTTTCTTTAAAGATTTTGTACCTGGCTTCAATAGGCTTTCCGCAACCAATAAACTCTCTAATTCGATAAAATCAACTATTATCACCGGACAAACAGTAATTATTGTAAATTGGTTTAGGTGTAACATTTGTGTCCATGATTTGTTTTGTTGAGTGAGGCCGAATAATCGCTCGTTACTCATGTTTACATTTCAACTCGTTTACACCCGATGGACTAGCTAGTTAAACAAAGGAACAAAAATTTATCGAAAGTTATAAAAATAACAGATCAAAATTTTTGGAACGTACCATTCAATTTTTTTAGTTGAAAAAGACCACTGGTTAAATAAAAACGTACGCTCCATTAAATTTACGTTTATTATGATGGCTATATTTTTCGCGAAATAACTAAACGTTTGCGTATATTTTTCTAAAATATTAACTGAATTCACGCTACCCTAAGCTTGAATACATTTTATATATTTTTACGGATTGTGTTTCAAATTTAAACAAATTTCAAGCTTTAATTTTACCTGTTTTTAAAAATTATCTTATATCGTGTGAATTATAAATATTCTATGTATTTTTCTTAAAACACTTTGTAGTGTAAGGGAATCTAGAATGAATTTACACTTGATAAAAAAACCTATAGTCATCCGGTCCGGATCGGACCGGACCGAACATCTACCTTATACTATACATCTATAGTCCATTGAAATGTTACATTTGGGGTTGCGTTTTTTAGAGGACGCAATTTTATTTTTTTGATGTGTAGGGGGGGGTAAGTGTAAAGCTAAAACCAAGTTTGTGGGGTCGCCACCCTTGTCCCACGGCCGCCATCTTGAAAAAAGGGGTTGAAACGGTTTTTATGATATATCTCTTAAACTATTTATTTGATAAAAAAAAATCTTAACATTTTTTGTTGCAAATTAAATTCTCTACAACTTTGGTCTAGTAACTTTTTATCGTAGAACAATAAATAAAAAAGTAATAAGCGAAAATCTTCAGAAATTCGAGAAAAAAATTTATATTTTTCGATATAACTTTTTTTTATCATTTTTTAATTAAGTTAATAGCTAAGGTTTTACAGCGCTCCGAAGTGAGTACTATTGTTTAGTACTCTTAACTATACCTGTTATATGTGTGTACTAATAATATGTCATCAGTTATTGTTTTTTTTTATTTTGTTATTATAACTTTTTTAATTACAAATTTAGCAATATTATTAATAATTAATTATTGACTCTTTTCCCCACCACCCACGAGGTAGAGTCTAGAGGCGCGTTTTTTTTACGTGGTATCCCCAATAGGCATAATCCACGGTAATTTTCTAAATTAGAACTACTTCGTCCTCTGTCGTTTCGATGGACCAGGCTGCGGCTCAGCATCTGATTGGCTTTCTGAATCAAATTCCAGTGGGAAAATTGGAGAAGGAAGGGGTGTTAATGTTGGCGGTTCATCATCAAAGTCATTTTCATTTATTAATTCTGAGAGTTCCATTACGTTGCTGCAAGTCTCTCCAGAACAATGGAAGCACACTGCAGAACATTTCAGTCCTGCATTTCGACATCCACACATCGCTCCACAGTTACCTTTGCATTTGCAAAAGATCAATTTTAGAAGCTCCGGGGGTGCTGGAGGTTTAGAGTTCTGCACTGCATTCTTCTATTAACTTAATGAAAAAATGATGCAAATAAAAGTTGTTCCTCAAAAAACGATCTACAAAAATGGTCTGATATTATTTTTTCGTAAAATGATAAAAAAAATGTTATATCGATAAATATATTTTTTTCTCGAATTTCTGAAGATTTTCGCTTATAACTTTTTTATTTATATTTCTACGATAAAAAGTTACTGGACCAAAGTTGTATAGAATTTAATTTGCAACAAAAAATGTTAAGATTTTTTTTTATCAAATAAATAGTTTAAGAGATATATCATAAAAACCGTTTCAACCCCTATTTTCAAGATGGCGGCCGTGGGACAAGGGTGGCGACCCCACAAACTTGGTTTTAGCTTTACACTTACCCCCCCTACATATCAAAAAAATAAAATTGCGTCCTCTAAAAAACGCAAGGTTAGGCCTAAAAAATGTAACATTTCAATGGACTACTACTATACTGGGAAAAATAACGGACTTACGGGTTGCGGTCGAGTTAGAAAAGTTTCTTTAAGGGTTTCGTACCTTTCATCAAGGGTTTCCGCAACCAATAAACTCTACTTCGATAAAATCAATTATTATCACCGGACAAACAGTAATTATTATAAATTGGTTTACGTGTAACATTTGTGTCCATGATTTGTTTCGTTGAGTGAGGCCGAATAATCGCTCGTTACTCATGTTTACATTTCAACTCGTTTACACCCGATGGACTAGCTAGTTAAACAAAGGAACAAAAATTTATCGAAAGTTATAAAAATAACAGATCAAAATTTTTGGAACGTACCATTAATTTTTTTTACTTTAAAAAGACCACTGGATAAATAAAAATGTACGCTCCATTAAATTTACCTTTATAATGATAGCTATATTTTTTGCGAAATAACTAAACGTTTGCGTATATTTTTCTAAAATATTAACTGAATTCACGCTACCCTAAGCTTGAATACATTTTGTATATTTTTACGGATTGTGTTTCAAATTTAAACAAATTTCAAGCTTTAATTTTAGCTGTTTTTAAATCTTATCTTATATCGTGTATTTATAATTTTATTAATTTTCAAATAACAATATATTAAATAACTTATTTTGTAACTATATGTATATATAAAAGAATAACTTAAAAGGTAAAGAAAAAACAAATTGCTAAATTAAATATAAAATGCTGCATCCAAATTACTGTCCCTTGGATGAGTTCCCAGAACGCTGGCAACATTACCTCGTTGAATAGCAAGGCTAATTCTTTGACCGAGGTATGTGCCAGCTTTCTGATCATTCGTTGACTCTATCAAACGTTTGGACAGATGCTTAAAAAATAATTTAGCATTTAATCCCCACGGTCCCATAGTTTCAACGCCAAATGCCAGAAATATGTAATCTTTAATGATATCTCCATATTTCTGGCACTTGCGGATTTCAGCGTCAGTCGCCACGACACCGGCTGCCCTGGAAGATATATTAATATGAGAAGGTGCCAGTGTGTCAACGCAAGTAGCGTCCCACACTAGACACCTCCCATTCTTCCAGGGGATGAGAGTTATACCGTCGGGCCTCTTGCCATCACCACGTACTAAACCATTCGGTTCAAGTTGAGCCGGTACGTTGGCAGTGACAAGAGCCCTCCGGATAACATCATTCAAAGCCGCGTGTCGTGAAAGACGGCCAGCGCTTCGATGACAGGAAAGACCGTGGAGACCCAAACGATCGACTTGAGCTCCACAAGGGCAGCAATGTGGATGATTTAAAAAAGTGCCCAGTCGTAGGCCCACTGCTATCGAAAAAGAAGTATTATCTAGAAGAGTTCCTAGATTAGCAGAGGGAAGAGCTTGCAACCAATATCCAGATTCCCTAACAGAAACTGCCAGGAGACGAGCGCGCTCAATAGAATTTTGACAACTGTTTACAAGGTGAGAATGCACATATTTGCAGAGCACGTCGTCCCATAGCCTTTGAGAACTTAAACATTCGGGGAGGGATTCACCTGGACATGCTGCTAACCAAGATTCCTTGGCTTCTGCACAGTATGAAATTTCCGAAACATCTAAAGAGGAATGTGTTAATTTTTGAAATAATGAATTTGTACTGTGTACAGAAGACAAAAAAGCTGGTAAAGCAATTGAAGAAATTTTCCTAATACCAATACCCCCATACCTAATTGGCAAAGTAGCTTGGCACCAGGATTTTTCATTCAAAGTGCAATTTAAAATTTTGATCAAACAATCCTGAATTAAAGAATCCATTGAAAGGAGATGACTTGTAAATTTCCAAATTGGAGAACATCTCAAAAAATATGTGAATTTAGGAACAAACAAACACAGCCGGATAATATGATATGCTACATGAGAATTAATTTTGCTTAAACGGAAAGAAATATTATCGAAATTACTAATTTGTTCATCTAGAAAGCTTGGTATAGACTCTTCCAAAACGGGTGAACCCAAGAGGCGAAGAGACTCTTTGTTCTGAAGCTGAATATTTGGTGTCAAATTTTGAAATTGGTCAGTGATATTCTTTTTTTCTAAAGCACATAATGAATTAGGTATATAAAGTTCACACTTAGAAAAATTCAAATCTAAACCTAAATTTTGAAAATTTTGAATAAGAAATTTCAAATCTTCCAGAACTGTATCTGCTTCACCTCCAAGAGTACCGTCGTCTAAATACCATAAATTTAATTTAGAATTTAGTGTCGAAATGATTGGTTGGATACCTAAACTAAAAATTGCAGGTCCAAGTGGATCCCCCTGTTGACAACCTACAGATGAATTAATTAAATTATCACGGAAAATTAAATCAGAAGGAGAACCGTATGCTTGATATAAAAATGGGTAAATTTCAGGAACAATTTTGTAAGCTTCAGCCAAAAATATGTCACGATTAATAGAATTGAATGCATTTTTTACATCCACCTTTAACACCACGCTCCTGTTATCGTTAAGCATATAACTTCTAAGACTGTGGACTGCAGCTTCACATCCTCCTTTTGAGCCAAATCCTAATTGAATTGGTTGAAAATAATTTTGAAGCTTAGGGAGAATGTGTCTGCAGCACACCTTAGAAGCTATACGCCTAATGGTATTTCCTACAGCTATTGGCCGAATTCCTCCATCTTTCTTTTTTAAAGCGCATAAATTTGCTCCAAACAACGTATTTGTGATTTCCTTATTAATATCGCCAGATAATATTAGGTTTATAAGCTGGGTTAAACAATTCAATAAGGTTTTCCCAGCTTCACCTGTAGCTCCACAAGTAAGATCTTTAAGATGTTGAGGAGTCAGCCCATCAAGGCCTCCTGCCGAACCAGCTTTAAAAGACATAATAGCTCCTAAAATTTCTTTTGGGGTAATTTTAAGAGCCGTACAATTTAGCGGTGGATTAACAGAAACTGGTGCCAAAGATGAAGGGTGTTTTGATCTCAAGGCGGCAAGTGTTTCCGGGGAATCAGGAGCAATAATATCATTTGAAAAAAGGAGATCTGCAGCACCTTTAATGTCTCCATCACCTACTCTTGTTTCCACTTTTTTATAAATAGAATAATTATGTGATTGCGATTTTATGCCAGAAATGTATATATTCCCTAGGGGTTTTAAACAATTTTGTTTTAATTTTAGAGTTAGGGATGTTTTATTTATCGAATCTGGTGTAGCATGAAGGAAATTGTATGAAAAAGTGAAAAAAATCTGCCAACTTACAATAGAATTTTCTTTTAATATATTGTTAATGCACTGTGATAATTTTGTTGCGATGCTTATACGAGCACCCCTTGGAATACGCTTCACTATAGGGACTGATGACTTTAATTTAGAAAGGTTCTTCCAAAAAGGTACAAATGCAGATGAGGAGTCAATACTTTGGGATGGAAATGAATTGTTTGAAATATCATTACAAAGATTTTGGATTGATGACCTAATTTCACTGTGCTTCTTCCCAATATGTATATTTAAACCTTTTGGCCCCTTAAAATAACGGGTTTGCGAACAGTGCGGACATTGTACAAGGTGTGCAGATGTGCTGAATTGGTTGCAAACATTTCCGGATGTTGAAGGTACCTGCGACATGGGCTAAAAGAGAGTACTTAGGAAAAATAAATTATTATAAGCTTATAAACAAAAATTATGATTATATTTATTACTAAATTATATAATAAAACTAAAGTAAATAAAATTATATAATAAAATTTTCTTTAACACCAAAAGTTCCAATTTAATTTTTCATGCCTAAACTTCTCGAGGTAATAAAACATTGAAGAAAACATCGCTTTGTGAAGAAAATTACACATTTTATTAATATCGTGTTAATTATAAATATTCTATGTATTTTTCTAAAAACTTTGCAGTGTAAGGAAATCTAGAATGAATTTCCACAAAATATTGAGTTTATTACCCATGGTTAGGTAATAATTATTGTAATGTTTCATCCTTTACTTGGGGTGTAGAATACGGCTACAGTATCTCCTGCCTGTCGTAAGAGGCGGTTAACAGAGAGCATCTGGGGTTGCGGACGGCTAGAGTGGGAGCTCGAACCGTCCGACAAGCAACCCCGACAAGGACGGCGGTATGTGTGGCTGCATCTCGCCGTAAGCACCGAATGGTGAAGGGAGATGGTACACGTCCTCCAAGAGATGAGCCTGTGAGGGGCGCTGTGCTAGGGGCCACCGCTTCGTTCCGTTGGAGTTTCCGAGTACTACAAGCGCTGAGGAAAGCCACCTGGGAGGTTTTAGTGGGTAAAAATCCCGCATAACCCGTTTCTTCCAAGGCTTCGATGTACCTTTTGAAGGTTTCCTCCCCGTAACAAAAAAAAGATAATATTGTAATGTAATGTAAATGGCACTGAATAACATGACTTCAGTGACCATATAATTCCTTCAAATAATTCGATACGCTTATCATTGGGGAGACCGAGGAGAGTTGTGACAATTTTTAATTAAATAATATTTGTGTATATTTTTTCTGAATCTATGAAATTACGAGTAAAGGTAGGTACAGAACTTGTTCAAGTTTACAAGTTAAAGTAGCTCAGTAGGTACATGATGCAAAACATAGTTATCGACAATATCGAATATTTTAATGTTTCCGAGAAAATATACAAAAATATAAACTTACACTCAAATAGAGCATTTTAGAGAAAATATATTTGCGTAGTTGCTAGCTCGCTAATGAACATAATTGTAAGAAATTGTCTATGTCAGAAAGAAAAATAAATAGTTTATTCATAATGGGCACAACCCTTTATTGTCCCACTGTTGGGCACGGGTCTTCTCTCAGAATGAGAGAGTTTAGGCCATAGTCCACCACGCTGGCCAAGTGAAAATTGGTGGACTACAGTGTATAACAGTGTCAGAGTCAGTCTATGTATGTACTCATTGCGAATAATGCAATACATAGACTATTAAAGACAGTAATGTAATATACTAACAACTAACATTGATAGGTGAGTGGTATGCATCACGAAACGGGTCCTTCTCAGCATTATGCTAGTTGACTGTTTTCAGCCTGCGCTGGTCTTCCGGAGCACCCGGATGGTGAAGTTACGAGAGGTCAAAAACAATACAATCCAAGATAGTGTTTAGAATTGAGAAATTGTCACACAATTGTGTTGTACATCTGGTAAAACTATTGTATTTATATTTTTATTTGTTATATCCTAAAATAAAAAAAAGAAGGTATAAACAGTTCTTCTTCATGACATTTCTACTTGGGCTAAGCTAGTCTAGGTTTCAGAGCAACAAAACTGAAGCAGAAAACAGTTTGATACAAATTTCTATACACTGATAGGTTAAAATTGGTTTGTTCCTGTAGTTCCGGGACCAGAATAGGACTACGGTACCCTCTGCCTGTCGTAAGAGGCGACTAAAAGCTGCTTCCGGGGTTGCAGGCGGAAAAAGTTCGCGCCCACCAGGGACAGGCCCCATGGCTCAACACGCTGAGGACACCGGCGGCGGTCAATTGGAGTTTCCGGAGTCCTCTTCGCAGCATCGAGGTCGACCACCGGGGGGGTTTTAGTGCGGTAAGAATCCCACATAACCCGCGTCGCTCCTACGACGTCGGGTACTTATGAAAGTTTCTCCCTCGAAAACAAAAGGTTATAATTGGTTATGATGAACAATATATTATTATTATGGAGATAATTCTATATTATTACTTTGTAGCTATGTGATATGAAACATTCATAAAATATATACGCACTAGCTGTACCCGCGGCTTCGCCCGCGTAAAAATGAGTGTATCGCAAAGTTTTTCCCGCAAAAATCTCGACCCCGTTGAAATTATATGATAAAAAGTAGTCTATAATTATGTTATTCCACAACCTTTTCTATAGTGCAAGTCCTATCCAAATGAGTTTAGCCGCTCAGGCGATAACCCGGACATACAAAGAGTAAAGAAACGAATTTAAAGTATGTATTTGTGGTTAGGATCATAATTGTTATGTTAAAATATTTTAAAAATTATACAAATTAGAATTTTAAAATTAGACGATTGTGAACCGCCTTTCTTTGAATTAATTAACAACCTTAGTGGTCACACAATACCAAGAAGCACCTTGTAAACCAAATCCTGCTCCACATTTAAACCAAAACGCATCGATTACAAAGATTGATTTTAACTTTTCCGCAGTATGTTTAAAAATTTTCAGGGTTATGCTGCAGGGTGAAGTGCAATGTTTGTACTGGTCTAGTACAAAAAAACGCTATTCTTACAAACTTATTTAACATTCGTGTCCTACTCAACACTGGACACTATCAAGTGGTCAGATTACTCTAATAATGCACGTACGCATCGGCGGCCGGCATGTATTAGCATGCGCGAGCGAGACGGTTACCTACCCCTGCCGAGAGACACATCTATATTATTTTAAATCTCTAATATCTTTAAAAGTATTTATTTGATGCATATAGTGTAAAAGCTAACGAATGCATTTATTTATATAAGGATTAATACCGAACAGAAGAAAACACACTCGAAATTATTAACGTAATATTTTTAGTTGAAATATGGAACATAAAAAAAATATTGTGACTTAACCATAAGTTATAGAGATATACTATCGCGGATTGATTTTATATTTAAGGTTGCAATCCAGTGTTTCGTAGCCCTTGACGCAATTATTAGTATTCAACATCAACATTTAATTTATCGATAGACTTCGTAGTTGTTTTGTAAATAACGCCACCTATCGCATTCAATGTAATTCAACATAGTAGTTCAACATAGATCAGGATAGATGGCGCAAGTATACCTAATATTTAACTCATCGGTAATTCCTCGTAATTTTATATTGTGGGTAAATTAAATCAAATTTATATCACATTTAATTTTTATCGATTTATAGGTATCTATTATTTCATAATGAACTAAGGATCAGGATGACATCAGGGCAAAATGGCTAATATGGCGACAAACAAAAGTCGCGACATACCGAGTTTTACAGATATATGTTGTCGACTCAAAATCAATATTTTTTAATGTTTTATTATTGAGATAAGTTTTCAATCAAGTCTATCTTGCCCCTTGACGGAATTTTATTATCGTACACTTTGAAGGAAGTTATATAATTTGATATCTCTAATGACTTTAAACGTATTTATTTGATGCATACAGTGTAAAAAACAATTTTGATCTTTATTAAAATTACGAAACTAACGAATGCATTTATTTACATAGGATTCCACAAGAAGTCCACCAATTCGCAAATAGCCAGCGTGGTGGACTATGACCTAAAACTCTCTCATTCTGAGAAAAGACCCGTGCCCAGCAGTGGGACAATAATGGGTTGACGACGACATAAGGATTAATACTGAACAAAAGACAACAGACTCGAAAATAACGTATTATTTTTAGTTAAAATGTGGAACATAAAAATAATTATTGTGAGTTAACCTTAAGAGATATAAATATGCTATCGTGGATTTATTTTATAATCAAGTGTGCAAACCAGTGTTTCTTAGCCCTTGACGGAATTATTAGTAATTCAACATCAACATTTAATTTATCGATATTACTTCGAAGTTGTATTGTAGATAACGCCATCTATCAAATGTTCATTCAACATAATTCAACAGAACAGTGATAGCGCAAGTATACCTAATATTTAACTCATCGGGAATTCCTCGTAATTAAAATCGTATCTTTCGCATTATAAATACATTTTCATATTATAAACCCATATTATGGGTAAATTAAATCAAATTTATCACATCTATTTGAATGATAATTAATTGTTACCAATTTATATGTATTATTTCTGAACGAACTCACGATGACGTCCAGGCGAAAGGGCCAATAAGGCGATTGTCATTTGCATTGGAATTTAACAAAATTCGCGACATACCGAGTTTTACGGATATATGTTGTCGATTCAAAATCAATATTTTTTAATGTTTAATTGTTCACATAAGTTTTTAATCAAATCTATCATACCCCTTGACGGAATTATTAGTACACCTCTATGTCAAAAGCCAATATGGAGATTGTCATTTGCATTGGAATATAACAAAATTCACGACATACCGAGTTTTACGAATATATGTTGTCGACTCAAAATCAATATTTTTTAATGTTTTATTATTCACATAAGTTTTTAATCAAATCTATGATACCCCTTGACGTAAATAATAGTACAGCTCTTAGTCAAAAACGAACTACCATACAAACATTTAAGCTCGATTTTAACATTTTCAACCCATTTTTTGAAATAAAAAGTAGCCTATAATGGATCCCAAGGTCACCACTATCTGTGTACACAATTTTATAAAAATCGGTTCAGTAGTTTTGCCGTGAAAGAGTAACAGACAGACAGACAGACAGACAGACAGACAGACAGAGTTACTTTCGCATTTATAATATTAGTAGGGATATAGCTAAAAAAAATCTTTTCAGAACATTTTAAATTCACACATCATAATAGAAAAGATATGATATGGGCATCAGAATGGACTAAAATATTCATGCGAGATCCGATCATATCGCAATAAACTTCAAGCATTTTTTAACAATTTTGCGAAATGACTATAACGAGACGTGCCTAAAATTGAAATATGAATTGCAGTTTATAAAAAGTATATTTTTCAATTTTTTCCCATTTATTCACAAAAGGTTACAAACTGTAATTGTAACATATATTTATTGTTATATTACTTCAATGCAGATAAAACGGCCGAACAGAATGGTCAACTATTAAAATAAAAAAAATGATTCAGCAGTTGTTGGCACGCGCGTAATTGAAATTTTATTGTTATTCGACTACGGGTATTCCAAATTTAATTAGAATGCTCGATATGGATACATCGCGTTATCAAAAGTACGTAATTATTTTAAGATTTGGTATCATATAATGTATCTCTATGAAATATTCTTTTGTACCGTGTGGTGTCAGTCTTAAATTGCACTACTCCTTCTCTTCGTTTAGATATCGTAAGGGGCGACTAAGGGACAAAATATATGAATTGGGTAAAAGCGTATTTCTCTGTAACATCGACATCCATCACTATTGTTCTGGTCCTCTGCTTATGGATGACGAATGGGTGAATATTTAAATATAAATTCTGTGCTTAGAAAAATCTACGGTAGCATTAAATTAATAAAATCTAATGTGTCTGCGCCTGATAGCACCATTGTCCTCACTTTATTATCCATAAGATGTGTATCAACATTTTCCTGTAAGTAAAATTATAACCTCCCTACAAATTCGTCCACCAATTTGCACTTGGCCAGCGCGGCGGACTATGGCCAAAATCTCTCTCATTCTGAGAGGAGACCCGTGCCCAGCAGTAGGACAATAATGGGTTAGCGACAATATTATTCACCTCTGCAATACCCTTCTTTTAGCATTTATGTTAAATACATCCATTAATGAAAAAAACAAAGTAATACTGGACGTATTGACAATCTCATTTACATAAATGACAACCTCATCTCTAAAAAAACAATATTAATAAGGTATTAAGTCAATATTATGACCCTGCAATACAATATAACATACTCGTAATATTCATTGTTAAATCAACAAGGATCGTCAGTAATTTTAACAGAAAGCAAAATTTTCCCACATCCAGTGTTTAATGGAAAAGGGATTATTGTTTCCCACACGTTGTATTGCGAAAATTCACTCGCATTAACAGCGTATAACCTGAAGTATCCATTTAGATCGCGGTCCGATAAATATGCACTTATTTTCATATAGATTCTGCATAAATGCATGCGATATCAGACATGCATTTTGGAATTTTATAAATATTGTAAAGGTGCAAGTTTGTGAGGTTGTATGTTTGTTATTGTTTCATGCGAAAACTACAGATCAGATTATACTGGCATGTAATAGGTAGTAGGAAGTGTACCACATGCCTACACTTCCTACTACCTATTACCTACTAAACTATCTGCGTATGATCTGGATTGCTGGATGCTAATATATACATCCATACTTCCATACTAATATTATAAATGTGAAAGTGTATTTGTTTGTTCCTCTTTCACGTCACCACATAGCTATTATATGATATGATTTATATGCTGGGAGATAGTTAGGAAGGCGGAGAGTGACGTAGGCTACTTTTTATCGTGCTCTCTCATTCCCGTGAGAATATCGATGTTTTGTTAGTTGATACACATTGAGTAGTTCTAGACTTTGTTAATAGATGGCGTTAGTAAATTCACTTGCAAGTTCTGAATCACGCTATCAAATGCTAATGTTGATCCCGTCGATCGTGCAGGCGAAGGTGCGGGTAAAAGCTAGTATTCGATAAAAAAAATACTTTTCATTTTATGGGCCACTATTCATGTAATACAGATATTCCAAGACGTTTGCTTAAGTTCATTAAAGTACTTTTGGAGTAAGTTGAATACTTGGATTAAACCAAACCTTCACTAAAGTTCATTCTTACATTTTGCTCATTGTCGATGATTTACTTAAACTATTTTCCTTGAACTTAATTTAATGCCTGGTATTTAACGGAAAGTTCTTTTTTTATCTGACTGAAGTAGCAAACGAGCATGCAGTTCACCTGATGGTAAGTGGACTGCATGCTCGTTTGTTACTGGTTTGGATGGTGGTGAGTAGGAACTGCTGCCCAAAGAATGATGTAATCAACCCTAGAAAATTTCAGTATTCCCGAAGTTTATGCGGTTCTAGCCCTGAATACTAGGGTGGAATTCTTCAAGTTAGTATGTCACCCTTCATACTAGAATTTACCTGCGCTTATAACTGCAATAATCAACAATGGTGCCTCCGGAGTGCAACTAAAAAGAGTTTTACGAGCTTTAAAAGATAAATCTGACTTATTACCTACTTGTTTTCCATTTCCAAGAGCAGTGATAGCATAATGGTTGAAACTTACCCTCTCAATCGGGAGGTCCGAGGTTCAAACCCAGGCACGCACCACTGATTTATGTGCGTATTAGGAATTAATTGCCTCTGCTTTTCGGTAAAGGAAAACATCGCGAGGAAACCTTGAGAGTTATTCAAAAAAACTACTCGGAGGTGTGTGAGGTCCACCAATTCGCGCTTGGCCAGCGCGGCGGACTATGGTAGAGAAGACCCGTGCCCAGCAGTGGGACAATAATGGGTTGTATTCCACTTATTTTCCATTTTCTACAGCGTGATTTTAATTTAAAGCACTGTCTTTACCAAGTTACCCTTCGAACGTCTTTTCTACGTAATTCATACGTAACAGATTTTTGATTTATCCATATTTCATTGAGTTGGAACGCGTGGCGAGACATAATTCCGCAACCGTCAGGATTGTAAACAAAATGGATTCGTTAACAGAAGTACTGGAGCATCAGCCAAATGCATAATGGTTTATTTCGTCCTGAAAGTATCACTTCACTGCTCAGCGATTCATTCCAATGAAAGGGTGAAAGCCGAATTTCAATGGCTTGTTTCCGACTATTTGGAGACCGGTCGGATACTAAGAGCATTCTTTTGTTGGTTGACAGATCTCATTTGCAATTCAATTGGGGATATTTCCAGGTCGTTATACTGCTATCGACTGCAAATATGCACGTAGCTGACTTGGTGGCCGGTTTGAATCTCTTTTTCCGGTATAGTAAGTAGGCTGGTTGAAGTCAGTTCTATGCCTTTTTACCAGACTGTGGCAAACAATGCATAAAACATACGTAAAATGAACTAAAACCACATTACACTCACTATCTTGCATTTAACACTAACATATACATAATAAACGAAACATTCAATGTCTTACTATGAAAACACATAACGTCAAAAATGTTAGATGTCTTTGTCAAGATACTCGCTATCGCTTTTATGCTATGCGTATGCTATGCAGCATATTTAATAAACCTATTTTTACCTTTAAGGGGTGTGTTCAAAGTAACTTTAAAATTATTACAATTTATTTAAATTAGAGAAATATTGGTGCTACTTTGGACAATATGAAGCTTACTTTTCTAATTTAAATTACGGTCGAATTTCGACCATTGCGACGGGTGAACAGTTTGTTTAATTGCGTAAATTTAACAGTTACGCTTTCTTCAATTCGATTTTTTTCTATTTCGTGGGCACCATTGACACAAAGAAATATGAATTAATATATAATATCTTAATTACTAACTCCCGGATCGTATACATTTAAACATGTAGCGGAAAACGGTATACTGTTTTTGAATTTCTTTTTGCAGGACTGCACGCTCGTCGCACTTCTGTAATATAAAAAACAGCCTCTATAATGACGTAACATTCCCTCCCCATTTCTCAGTGCCAACAGTAAATCACATTCAAAATTTTGCTTCTGGCCCCGCGGTTTATGGCTGTTGAAACTTACTTATCTCTTTCCAAATTTCTTGGAATTAGTTGACCACGGCTATTAATCTGCCGCTCCGCAAAATGCATGGGTTTTCTAAATGACCCACTTTTATTCTTACTTTAAAAGTACGTATTGCACTGTTCAAACACAAATGATTGAACTTAAAAATTTCAGCAAGTTGACTAAAGTAGTAGCGAATTAAAAGATGACGATTTTGTGTTAGAAAAGGACTAAAAATGTTAGTCCGAAAAATGTTACAGTTAACAAATGTAATGTAATTAAAAAAAACTTAAACTGAAACTGTACACAATTTTGCTATTACCACTAAATGTAAATTTCGTATAAGGGACTTTTTATTCTTACTTTCCCAATTTAAGTCACGCTATGAGAGGCTGTACTGAATCTGCTTCATTGAGTCATGAAGCCCTCAACACGATGGATGGATTTTACATAGAAATCTTATCTTATAAATATTACAAATGCGAAAGTTTGTGAGGATGCAGATGTGTTTGTTACTCTTACAGGCAAAAACTATCCGCTGGATTTCGTTGAAATTGAGCACTTAGATAGTACGAGTATATGACCTAGATTAAAACATAAAACTCACTACCTTTGCAGACATGACTTATACAATACAGTGATAAATCAAATATTGACATATGAAAATTTCAAAAGTATTATTTCCTGTTCAAATCATGAACCCCAATTCAACTTCACATACACAAATGACAATAATATCACAAGGGAAGGTAAAAGGCAAAAGACACGTATAGAATATAAAGCAATAGGAAGTATTCATTACTTGGACGGATGTAGCGATATTTTAAAAAGAAAAATCGTGTTTAGGTGTAAGGTGACGGAGCGACTATTACTCATTGTGTCATCGTAAACTCCCTAAACCTGATAGCGTACGAGTATACACATAAATACAATAGTCTGTATAGTAAAAGTGAAACGCGTGTCTGTACATCCGATATATTTGTGCCCCGTTTTTTTTCGAAGCGAAGCGGCGCGAAGAAGGGTTATGTGTGGCTTTTATCGGAATAAAACCCCTCTGGTGGCCGTCCCCAGCGCTACAAAGAAGACTCCGGGATTTCCAAAGGAACGCAACCGACTATCTCTGAACGCATTGCCCCATCGGGTTTCTCTCAGGTGAGTAGCTGGACCCACCACACCGTCTGGTCTTTACGACGATATGCGACTACACATGCCACCGTTTTAGCCCATTCTAGCCGACCGCGACCCCGAAAGCCCCTTTAAGTCGCCTCTTAGAGAGGCAGAGGATACTGTAGCCCTATTCTGATCCCGGAACTACAGGGACGATATATTGTGCCCGTAGTAGCCCCCAGTTTTTTCTAAACAGAGATCTATCAAAAGATCTTCATTTCTAAGAAGATTTTGCGAGACGTCAATTTGACGTCGTTGGACGTTGGACCTAACTATAAGGTAGACGGACCAACTAATGGGAAGCAATCACCGTCGCCTAAGGACATTTGTAACCCCAGGGGAGTCGATAATGCATCGCCGGTTTTGAATGAGAGCTCTTTTTACACCTTTCTTGAAGAATCCCATGTCATAGCGCTGCGGGAATACCTCAGGAGGAAGCTCATTCTACATTTCGCACGTCCGCGGCAGGAACGAGTGCGCAAACCGAACCGTGATGGATCGCCACGGGTCCAGTTGATGCGGATGGAACTTCATCCGTCGGCGAGTGGTGCGGTGAATGAAAGGTGATGTGGGCACCAGATCGAACAGTTCCTCGGAAGACTCACCGTTATGAAGCCGGTAATTTTGTCTGTCTGCCTGTATGTCTGTCTGTTTGCTTGAAATCGCTTAAAAGTACACCCTAAAAGGATTTGAAAGACTTTTAGTGCTTATGATACATGAACAATAAAATGCAAATATATTATTTAGCTTTTAACGTTTATGAAACTGCGGGGGCAAGCTAGTCTATACTAAAAAATTAGTAATAATAGATGTACTTTTCGTATATTCATAATTTCTCAGTAACTGCCATACATTTCCAGGAACACGCGTTTTGTCTATTTGTATAATAATGTCTAATACGAATTTAACCAACCTTATAAATAATTTTCCTTATAAATAACCTTATAAAAAGTTTTCATAAAATTAATGTATTACTAAACGGATATGTCGCTGCTTTCCATGATTAACGCACAATTCAAAACTTCATCATCTATCAGTCAAAGATATAGGTTTTATCCAAAAAGGCCTAGAATAAAAAACTTAGTGGTATAACTACATCGTGGTTAATGGCTTTTAAAGTTCTATTATTTTCACTTCATTCATTGAATAGAAAAAAGCATTGTTTAACTTTTATCTAGCTCTCCTGTAATATGACGGTTTTTGTGTTTTATTATTCAATTGAAACAGCAAGGTAAATTGTCGTAAGTGGTCACTATCACGCATAGATAATGGTTACGGAATATGGATTGGATTAACCTAAAGTAGTACGATCATTGATGCGTTGCCAGCACGGTTGCACTAGTAGTCTTGGCAGTCAGCATTGACATTGTCAATGCTTTTAACTCTCTGTCCTGGAGTGCGATCTTGGAGGGCTTGTCTGTCCATCAGGTGCCTTCATATTTACAGGAGGTGCTGAAGGCGTACCTGTCGGACAGACACATCCGCTTCCCTGGTCGCTATGGAAGCGTTCGCGGGAGGAACGTCGTGCGCGGAGTGCCGCAGGGTTCGGTGCTTGGCCCACTACTGTGGAATATCGCCTACGACGCGGTGCTGAGAACGGTGCTCCCGGAGGGAGTGAGCATCGTCTGCTATGCCGACGACACCCTCGTCCTTACGGAAGGGGAGTGTTTCGAGAGGACGGTTCGGCTAGCAGAACTCGGAGTGGCACGCGTCGTGACGGAGATCCGCAGGTTGGGCCTCGAGATAGCGTCCCGGAAGACCGAGGCGATGTGGTTCCACGGTCGAAGGTCGAGAGTCGAGCCAGCTGAGACTTCAGTGCGCGTCGGTGGAGCGGACGTCCGGATAGGCAGGTACATGAAGTACCTCGGCCTAACACTGGACGGCCGCTGGTGCTTCGATGAGCACTTCGACCGTCTCGTCCCCCGGATTCTAAAGGTGGCGGGTGCAATGCACCGTCTGTTGCCGAATCTAGGGGGACCAAGGGAAGAAGTCCGCCGCCTCTATGCGGGGGTGGTGCGCTCGATTGCGCTCTACGGGGCGCCGGTGTGGTCGGACAAGGTGTCTGGCAGCCGGCGCCGCGCGCGGAAGTTAAACTCCGCGCAACGTATGATCGCAATTCGGGTCGCCCGCGGTTATCGTACTATTTCGTACCAGGCGGCGTTTGTCCTGGGGCGGCTTCCGCCTTTGGACATCCTGGCGGATATGGACGCACGGGTCTTCTTTAAGATCCGAGTCCTCCGTCAGGGGACTGAACCCTTCGACGTAGGGACGGTCGAAGTGCTTCGGAGGAGAGCCAAATGGCGCGCTCTGAGGTGCTGGCGTGAGCGACTCGAGGAGCCACACAGCATACGCCAACGGGTGGTCGACGCTATCCTGCCGAACTTCCGCGCTTGGATGAGAAGCAGCGGTCGAGTGACCTACCGCCTGACTCAGATACTCACCGGACATGGCTGTTTCGGTCAGTATCTGAACAGGATAGGGAGACAGGTGACGGCCCTCTGTCACCATTGTGGGCACGACGAGGATTCCGCACAGCACACGCTCGAGTACTGCCCAGCTTGGGAGTCTCAGCGGCGGATCCTCGTCCAAAAGGTTGGAGCGGACCTTTCTCCCGCGGCTGTCGTTGCGGCGATGGTTCAGCGGCGAGAGGCCTGGAACGGCATGATCACCTTCTGCGAGGACGTCATGTCAGCGAAGGAAGACGCCGAAAGGGCCAGAGAGCGCGCTGAACCCTCTCGGAGAAGGATCCGCCGCGGCCGCCGGCAACGGCGCCTCGTCCCAGTAGCCTCGGGGTCAGAATAGGGCTACGATATCCCCTGCCTGTCGTAAGAGGCGACTAAAAGGGGCTTCCGGGGTTGCAGACGGCTAGAGTGGGAGCTCGAACCGTTCGGTCAGGCAATCCCGGGAAGGACGGCGGTATGTGTGGTCGCATACCGTCGTAAAGACTAGACGGAGCGGTGGGCCCAGCCGCCCATCTGGGAGGAGCCCGATGGGGCAGCGCGCTCGGAGGACTCCGGTTGAAGTCGTTTCGAGATCCCGGAGTCCTCCTTTTCAGCGCCGAGGACGGCCACCGGGGGGGTTTTAGTGCGGTAAAAATCCCACATAACCCTGCGTCGCTCCCACGGCGTCGGGTACCTTTGGAAGGTTTCCCCCTCGAAAACAAAAAAAAAAAAAAAGCACGGTTGCACTGGCCAGACACAGCAAATGGTGTAATTTTACAGGACAGAAATGTTCGTGCTGTTGTACAATTAAATATTTTTCAAGCTATCCGCCACACTTATTTCTAGCGCTAAACGCTAAGGGCTGGCAAACTTTTGATATGAGGGAACAATTTCAGCAGCAATGTATGTGTGATTAAATTCAAATAGATCCCTGTTCTATATAAAGTTTTTTTTTATCTGACTGAAGTAGCAAACGAGCATGCTGTCCACCTGGTTGTAAGTGGTCACTGCCGCCCATAGAAATCTGTAATCAACTACATACAGAACATGGGTTTCATCTGAAGACTATGATGGTCGCCTCATGTGAAAGTGTGAATCTATATAAAGTGCATGCTCTATATGGAGAGAAAGATCTATATAAAGTGCATGCTTGTTTGCTATTTCAGTCGCACAAAAAACAAACTTTACCCTTAAGCAGATAAACAGAATATTCAAGCCGTCGCAGAAATAGCCGCAGTTCACAATACCGCAGGTACAAAGTCACAGAACAGTACAATACAAAAGAAAATCAAAGTTATACGAAAGCGCGGTACCTCGGTAACTCCCGCAAACTATAAAATCCGTTCCGCCCGGGAAATCGGATTTAAAACCGTTGGAAATTCAAAAAGCCACCTCAGTTTACATTTCATACGGCGGTTATACGTCTAAGGAAACTTGGAACTAATTTCTCGGTTCAGTGGTGTTATTCGCGCGCCGCTAACTTCATTGCAAAGTGATTTTCTCTTTCCTAGAAACTGGGAAGTATAAAGCTCCGTACGTGCCTAAATTTAGTGCTTTCATTTTTTTGGATTTTAATCCACTCACGTGAGACCCAATGTATAATTGTTTATCAAGCATATACGAGTACTCTCAGGTTAAAAATTTGTATCAATTACAACTCCCCAAGCAACATACAAAGCAAGTATTCTATGTTGTATCAAAAAATATACATAAATAATCTCAGTGACTGGATTGGTTCTTGACCCTCACGTGAGGGTGACCTATATAGGAATACCTGACCACTGCGTCTAAACCTTGCTGCAAACATCTGAGGGACAAACCTACCGTGTGCCAATTCGAAGTTTTGTCTATTGAGCACTTATTAGATTCATAGTTTACCAAAGGAAAAATAAAGATGTATATTATTTAGTACATGCTCTTTTGCTATTTCAATGTAATAAAAAAATGTAACGCCTCCGACAAGCAGAGGGCATAAGGAAATTAGAAATACGTATAACTGTGTTCTGGCAAAGGCTAAATTACTAAATTTCCATTAAATTATCAATAAGATTAATTACAGTATTGTAGTTAACGAGCATTCAGAGCATCTTACAGTGGCAACTGCCACCTATGGACATGTATTGTGACACACATATTTATCTAACTGAAGTAGCAAACGAGCGTTCAGTCCACCTGATGGTAAGTGGTCACTGCCGTCTATGGAAGTCTATAATCAACTTCATTCAGAACATGGGATCCATCTAAAGTCAATCACAGATGCGTTGCTGCTCCCGAGGACTATGTTGGTCACCTCATGTGAAAGTGTGCCAACAACCACACCCTTCCACCGAAAAGCAAGATTTGCGTCACCTGTGGTGGCATTAACCTGTGAATGCACTTTGTACACACGCGTTCTAAATATGACACGTTAGCAATAAGTTTATTTTACAATATATTTAATAAACCAGTATGAAATCAAGTTTGGTGTGAATTACTCGTGTGTTCCCTTTATACTCACCTAATACCAATCTCAACATACAACACACGCCACACGCCAACACACCCTAGAATACGTGAGGTATAGGTACTATACGTATTTGTCAATGTAGTTCCGGGACCAGAATAGGACTACGGTACCCTCTGCCTGTCGTAAGAGGCGATTAAAAGAGGCTTTCGGGGTTGCGGGCGGGAAGAGTGGGCGCTTGAACCGTCCGGCCAAGCGACCCCGGGAAGGACGGCGGCATGTGTGGTTGCATGTTGCCGTAAAAACCAGACGGTGCGGTGAGCAGTTCACGCCCACCAGAGAAGAGCCCGATGGGGCACACGCTGAGGACACTGGCGGCGGTCAATTGGAGTTCCCAGAGTCCTCTTCGCAGCGTCGAGGTCGGCCATCGGGGGGGTTTTAGTGCGGTAAGAATCCCACATAACCCGCGTCACTCCCACGACGTCGGGTACTTTTTGAAAGTTTCCCCCTCGAAAACAACAAAAAAAAACTTACATAACGAAAACAAAAAAAATAAAACGTCTTACCAAGTTGCAACTGTTATATATTTAATGTATAAATAAAGTAACGTATGTTTGAATACACAGAGACAAGAAGTTTTACGTTGGAATATTCTGACCTTTTAGCAACGCGGCCTAGATTTAAATTATTTCACGGAAAAACCTTGTAAGGCCAGAACAAAATTTTAATGAGCAATAACGACTGAAAGGAATACAGTAACAAAAGTTTATTTTGCCTTTCGTGCGGATTTTTACGTCCAGAGAAATATAACAAATACGGTCATTATTAGTAAATGTTCGAGGATGCTTAGAGAATATGCTTTTAAATGACTTTCGAACTTTTTATCTTTAAATTCCATTCCACAAAGAATCCTGTATCGCTTTCGGCTACAATTTTTCTTTTACCCTCGGTTTATTAACCTTGTTTACAAAACAAGTTTCGGAAAATAAACGGTGGAAAGGGGAACGATTCGCAAATTATAGTCTGCATAAAATTAAACTGTAATTACGAATCCTTAGCAACCATTTTCGAATAGGTTGTTGGCCGCCATTTTGTCGTTATGTTGAAAATAAGATGGTAGCTTTGTTGCGTAGTTTAAATTGGTCGTTGCTTGTTGCTATTATACAATCGTTGCTGTTATTATGTAATCTATTTGTGAAAAGAGTGTTATTTGCTTTCTTTTATTGATTTTATTAGTGTTAAGTGTTTTTTTTATATCGAACATTTAATATTGTCTTATTTTGGTAATAATAAATGTGACATAGTAAAATCTTTCGAAAGATGGTGTATGTTTCAAAACACTAAGATAAACACGCTTTCTACTCTCATAGCTCCAATCTAGGATTTTCTCCAGTGTCGCGGATACCATGGACACACACAAGACGAATACACAAACACCCAGACCTATAACATGAATCTAAACTCATCATTCAGATACCTGCCTAGCCGGAATTCGAACCCGGGACCCTTTGCACGTCAGATCAGTATCCTTTTTTCAAACAATTTTGGTTGAAAAAGTAAATAGGTCAAAAACCACATATACCGTTTCCCGCTACGGGCGCGGACATATATAAATGTTTACATATCTTGCCGTTTTTACAGTGGAGTAGAAATAAAAATACATAGAAGCACTATTGTAATGTACAATGGCTTAAATATAAAATAATCCCATTTTCACGGAACCTTAAAACCCTCACCCTAATCTAACGCCACCTGAAGTCCAAAGAACATAAGGAACGGACTATACAATGAGAACAAAAATAATTAAAAACGTTCTGTTTTATATTCGAGTCGCGTTAGCCGTTTTGTCCGCAAATTGCGAAGATCTGGCTTTATTCAGAATAACAATATGGTGCACGGTGCCCGCTTTCACTTTAACTTGGCTAATTTATAATTAACGCGATAAGCAAAGAGAATTGAAGAAAGGAATTATTGTTAAAACTTGAATGGTAAAACAATCTGAGATAAATTTCAATTTAAATAATACCGGCTGATCAAATAAAGACTGTCATGATTAGCTGCATATGGCTTTGGTTAATTTTATTGCGGAATCAACCTTTATTGATTGTTCATATATCATTTATTTAAACATACTTCATGATTTCTACACTTATAGCATACTAGAATATTTTTGTGTGAATCTGTTAGGAGTACAAGCTCCCAGACTCAGAACATAAATATAATTTTTTGATTCAAATATCTGTCTGGCCGGGGGTCCAAACCGGAACCTATTGCTACTACATGACGACGCGCGTAGCGGAGCGGTTACCATACTGGTCAGACGCGTAATGGGTCCCGGGTTCGATTCCCGGCCAGACAGGTATCTGAATGATGAGTTTAGATTTATATTTGGGGTCTTGGTGTTTGCGTATCCGTCTTGTGTGTGACCATGGTACCCACGACAGAGGAAAAAATCCTAGTGTGGGGCTATGCGTGTAGAAAGCGTATTGCGAGTTAGACTGGAGTGCTGACTCGAATAATCAACCAACTTATCGACGGTGTATTTACGAGGTGGTAGAAACTACAGGCGAAATCCCACCGCAATACCGCAACCTATTCTGTATTTGGGTGTAAGTGTGTGTCGACTGACATACATAAGGCAATCGTCCAGCGAGAGTAGCGTCAAATCTGGTTGGCTTCAGAAAAACCTCTTCGTTACAGGTGTCCATGGTAATGACCACTTAGCATCAAATGGACTTCATGCTCGTTTGCTACTTCAATGTTATAAGTTTTTCGTGAGTTGTAACCGTTGTTAATTAATACAAGAGTTATAAAACGCAAAGGATCTAGGGATTAGTGCCAAACTTAAGCAGCTTAGTAGCTGACTTCCCTTAAAATAACGCCTGAGGAGTAATGCCACGCTTTTAAAGCCAATTTAAACTTAACGGACAATAGCGTATTATTTGGGGTCCCGTATTTTTTAAGAACGAGCAATGGAGAAATAAAGGTGATTCAGGTGATAGTTAGTGGCCACTGGTACTCATGTACATCTGTAATCAACTATCTGACACTGGCCACAGATGTTTTTAAGCTATTGCATAGCTTCTATCGAGGGCCTTGAGCGCGGGTACCGAATCCAGAAATTCCGTAACGAAAAAAAAAAGAGTTGTGTCACAATGATTTTTGTTTAGAAAAATTTACTAAAATATTTTAGGTATTTTAGCCAATTTCCTGAAAAAATCCCTTTGGAGTTAATTTTATTAAATTAATAAGTATCTAACTTTACTTCCATTTTACATGTGACAGATATATTCGCCATTATGTTTGGATCAGGGATGTGATTTGAGGTCGACTAATCAACGAATCGATTAATTAAGGTTATAAAATCGATTTACTGATTTATTTGAATTGATCCAAGAATCTACTGTTCTATTCTTTGTTCGAGTGAACAAAGTTTATTAACTTTAATATCAAAGTTTAACTGTAACAAAGTAAGACTGTTTAATAACTTTAATATCAAAGAAAAAGAAATACTGCATAAATAAAATAAATAAATAATAAATAATTATAATTTTTCTTCATTTATACTTTAACCTAACAATAAGGCAGACGGGCTACCTGATAGAAAGTAGGCACCGTCGTCTATTGACATTCGCAACACCAGAGGAGTCGCGAATGCATCGCCAGTTTTGAAGGAGAGCTCTTTTCGTACCTTTCTTGAAAAACCCCAAATCATAGCGCTTCGGGAATACCTCAGGAGGAAGCTCAGTCCCCAACTTGCACGTCCATGGCAAAAACGAGCGTGCAAACCAATGTGTGACTAATGAAATGAAATGAAATGAAATGAAATGTCTTTATTTTGCATAGGCCTTCGGGGACGCTTACAAATTGTCAGTTACATTTATATATATTTTTTTACACTACCACCGGATCGGAACACGACCTCAACTGAGAAGATCCGGCAAGAAACTCAGTGGGTTTGTCTTTTTTCTTTGTATATCTTTTTTTATTTTTTTTATTTGCCATCATGTTCTTACATGGGTAACAAAAGTTAGCTCCAATATCCTGCCCTACAAGCAGAGCACGATACCCCGCGACCCTTTGCTAGTTAAAATAGAACGTCACGCATAAGTATATCTCCCTTACCACATCTTTCAGATCAGTAAAGAGCAACGTTTAAGACTGCTGTTAGTAATAATTAAATGCAACATGCATTAAAAGATGAACCGTAAGGGGTTCTAGAAATAGAATAGAAATAGTTTATTTGCACAGAACAGGTACATAATATCAGATGGTACAAAAAAGTGTTCTCTTGTCCTGCTAACAATGTGATAGCATGCAAATATAAATCAAACAATATATAAATATGTAAAAATGAGTAATTAAGATTATTATTATTACATAGAAAGTTTATATTATCATTTAAAGAAGTCCTTTAAATTATAAAAAAAATATTCATTAATAAGTATGTCTTTAGTTTGAATTTATTTATTCATTTTTAATGTCATCGGATAAATGATTATTTTAACACACATTCCATATGAGTTTCGCTGGAGCAAAGAAGTACGCGATAGTTTATTAGGGTTCTAAGGGTTCCATCCTTAATACATGGCAACAGATTAAGAGCAGTGACTACTTAATTTGAAATCCGCTTCTTGTTTACTGCTACCATTAAATGGTAGAAGTAAATTCTTACCGAGTTCCCATTTCGCTTAAAGCGCGCGTTTTGACATGCATTCGTTCCAGCAATAGAGCGACCTCCGCTCCTCAAGGAAAATGACCTCTGTTTTAGTCAGGGCTACCTCGCAGTTATTATAATATGGCATCCAGACCATTCTCATAACATAAATCGATTTTTTGATAACAATTTGGAACAAAATACAAGTGTGTAGATCTCTTGACGGTGAGTGGTCATTGCAGCAAGACTATAATTAGTGGCTGAAATAGTTTAATACACACCCGAGAGTTCTTTAAAAAAAAATATCGGTTATGTGAAGTCCACCAATTCGCACTTAGCCAGCGCGGTGGACTATGACCTAAAACTCTCTTATTCCGAGAGAAGACCCGTGTCCAGCAGTGGGACAATAATGAATTGACAGTATAATGGTACTGAGGGCTAATTTGGTATGTCTTTCTCGATCTTACTATATTCTTTAAACCTAATCAATGTAGCGCTTAAAACCATAATTATAATCGAGGAATAAATATATAGATGCCACTGGTGTCGATGTACCTTCAAATGAAATGAATAGGAATCAAGTTTTTACTAACCGTTTCAACACAGTTACCATTGATACGTTTCCGTTTTTTAAAAAGGAATGAGGGCTAACTTGGAATGTTTTATTCGATCTTACAATATTATTTAGCGCTACATTGATTAAATGTAGCGCTTGAAACTAGAATTATAATCAAGGACTAAATGTACAGGTGCAGCTGGTGTCGATGTACCTTCAAATGGACTGAATAGGAATCAAATCTTATACCCAGCGTTTCCATACTGTTATCATTGATAAATTTCCGTTTTTTAAATGCTTTCCTTAAACGTGATATGCAATACACCGTTCACAAGTTCACCGTTTTCTTAACAATTTTAGTGGAAATAGTCAATTTACTGTAACAAATGTCACAATTACAGCAATTTTACCACAGACATGAGGTATAATTTCAGATACGAAATATAACGTAATCTTAATCACAAACCAAATAAACGGCCTGTATAATTTTGCCGGCCTTGTTTTTATATGCCTGTAATCTAGAAAGGTTTTACTTACTGTTGTTTGATGGTAATTAAACTTGACGTTAATCCAGTTCAGATTAGCCTAATCCGTAATTTTTATTTAAATTTTCGATAAGAATCTGTAAAGACGGTGTTTTAGACTTAATGTTTTCTTTGACTCCGCTTGCTTTGATCACGTTTACTATACCAATGAATATTCTAAGTGGTTATCCAGGCCATAAACTATGTCGTTCCTGTAGTTCCGGGATCAGAATAGGGCTACGGCATCCCCTACCTGTCGTAAGAGGCAACTAAAAGGGGCTTCCGGGGTTGCGTGCGGCTAGAGTGGGAGCTGGGGCCGTTCGGTCAGGCGATCCCGGGAAGGGCGACGGTATGTGTGGTCGCATACCGTCGTAAAGCGTAAAGACTAGACGGGGCGGTGGGCCCAGTCGCCCAGAGGATGCGCTCAGAGGATTTCGGTTGCGTTCCCTTAGAGATCCCGGAGTCCTCTTTATAGTGCCCAGGACGGCCACCGGGGGGTTTTAGTGCGGTAAAAAAAACCGATAAAAGTAACCGATAACCCTGCGTTGCTCCCACGCCGTCGGGGGCCTTTTAAAGATTTTCCCATCGAGAACAAAAAAGCTATAAACTATGTGTGCAAAGTTTCAGCGAAATCTGTAGTTTTTATGTAAGAGAGTACAACGAACACAACCAGTGGCGTAGCGCGGACCAATGTAGACGTGGGCGAATCAGCGGAACCTATAGTTCCCATGGCTATCTTAACAAACGTGTTTTGACGCAATCTGATAGACTGACGACAAAATGACCACTTCATCATTCATCATCTTCATTCGCGAGGAGTCGTCCACATTATATGCGAAATAATAGTCACGCAATGCTTATCAAAATTAATAATTAAATCACTAATTTACAGAAATAAATCTCCAATTTCGAGTTGACAACCCTATTCGAAAGCATTCGCCTTGGCGTTACGTGTCAAACATACAAATGCTCAAGAATGGGCCAGACTAATTCGACTGTGATTGACTTGGGTATCAACTCTGTGGTAGATTCGCTGAATTTAACTAATGAATAATGAATACGAATTCAACCAATTGTTGTCACCCGGGTTTTGTTCATCGCTTGTGTTGTCCTACTACTGGGCATGAATCTTTGGGTTAAAATCCAGGTCTTAGGTCATAGTTGTAGTTCCGGGATTAAAATAGGGCTACGGTATCTTCTGCCTGTCGTAAGAATAGACTGAAGGGGCTTCCGGGCTAAAAGTCTAAAGGGGTCACGGGCGGCTAGAGAGGGAGTTCGGTTAGGCGAACTTGGGAAAGACGGCGGTATATATACATATATGTGATCGCGTACCGTCATAAAGACCAGACGGAACGATCGGCCCACTTATGGGCCTGAGCGATGGGCCTGGATAACCACTTAGAATATTCATTAGTATAGTAAAAGTGATCAAAGCAAGCGGATTCAAAGAATAAGCTTGTATTCTTAAACATTACGTCTAAAACACCGTCTTTACAGATTCTTATCGAAAATTTAAATAAAAATTATGGATTAGGCTAATCTGAACTGGATTAACGTCAAGTTTAATTACCATCAAACAACAGTAAGTAAAACCTTTCTAGATTACAGGCATATAAAAACAAGGCCGGCAAAATTATACAGGCCGTTTATTTGGTTTATGATTAAGATTACTTCGTTATATTTCGTATCTGAAATTATACCTCATGTCTGGCCGTGGTAAAAATTGGTGCAATTGTGATGTTTGTTATAGTAAATTGACTATTTCCACTAAAATTGTTAAGAAAATGGTGAACTATAGTATTACATATCACGTTTAAGGAAAACGTTTACGAAACGGAAATTTATCAATGATAACCATAAATAGTCATAAAGACCAGACGGAGCGATGGGCCCAACCGCTCACACGTGGGGAGGCCGATGGGGCAACGCGTTTAGTGGACTCCGGTTGCGTTCCTTTGGAGATCCCGGAGTAATCTTTGTAGCGCTGAGGACGGCCACAGGGGGGGGGGGATTAGTGCGGTAAAAATACCACTTAATTCTGCATATCTCCTACGGCCCTACTTTAGGTTTGATTCTAGTAATTTATTATTGAGATATAGGTTTTTCAATTATAAACATATTTTTCTACAAATTACAATTTATGTGCAGTTATTTGAAAGACTTTCACATCCGTGTGACATCTAAAAACAGTCTCAAAGCTATATGTGAAATCTATCTACACGTAGCTAACATAGTAGACTATGGGCTAAACTCTCCTAATTTTTGGTGAAATCCTTTCAAAGTATTTCGACAAGGATAGTTTGATAATAATGAGTGTGTTAAACATCGACCCTACAGTACTGACCGAATTTCCTATTCGGCCACTACCGTTTTCTACAAGGAGAAATTCCAAGTAATAGCAGCCCAATTTGATCACATTCTTTTGTAACTCCCTTTTAATGACAAGCGGTCAATTTTCTGAGATATCTGCCGTTAACAAGAGCGATAAGTTGTTTTACAAGATTTTCCATGTTATTTAGTAATTTCAAGAGATTAATTGATTGTTACTGGTGACATGACCAATCATTATCCTGTCTAGCTATGAACCGAATTTTCTCGAAGAAAACAATTTCGTTAATGTTTCAACAAGGTAACCGAACATATTTCCCGTATCTTTTAAGAGTAATTAAACGTATCAAGACATTTTTCACCAGACTTACAACTTTTGAAAATATAAAAATGCTTGGCTTCTTCTATATTTATTATTTCGTGCTAAAATGGTATAGTGGGTGCTATAATTATGCACAAATATGATAGAAGTATTCAAAAGGAAGCATTCAGGAAGTATAAGTAATAAAAAACATCGAAGTTTCGATGGTCTTATCAAGAAAATTAATTAATTAATTATTGTTTCTTAATTATCTTAATCAAGAAAATGCATAATTATAAAATTTAACAACCAGAGGTCATCCATTTAGGGCCAACCGCGGCTAACGTTGCTTAAATTAATAAATGCAGATTTGTACAAATTATGTATTTTTATTTTTATAATAATGAAGTAACAAACGAGCATGCAGTCCACCTGATGGTAAGTGGTCACTGCCGCCCATAGACAATTGTAACCAATTTTATATAGAACATAGGTTTTATCTGAAGTCAATCACAGAGGCGTTGCTACTTCCGAGGACTAAGATGGTCGCCTCATATAAAGTGTGACGGCAACCACCCTTCCATCGAAAGGCAAGGATTGCTTCACGTTGGAATTAGGTGTGGTGGTGGTTGAACTACATTCATTATACCACCTTTATTATGTACAATATGCCTTTTAATAAACTACATAATATGTAAGTAAGACAAGTAAAACAATATTGCTACTATAAAGTAAAAATTATAAAGCAGTGATAGCCTAAGGTTCAAACCCAGGCACGCACCACTGATTTATGTGCGTATTATACTTTAATTATCACTGCTTTTCGGTGAAGGAAAACATCGTGAGGAAACCTACACACCCGAGAGTTCTTTAAAAAAAAAAAAAGTTCTCGGAGGTGTGTGAAGTCCACCAATTCGCACTTGGCCAGCGCGGTGGACTATGGCCTAAGCTCTCTCATTCCGAGAGAAGACCCGTGCCCAGCAGTGGGACAGTAATGGGTTGACGACGACGACAAAGTAAAAATAGACCCTTCAGTGCGATGCTAGAGAAGTCTTAAAACCAATGTAAGCAAAGAAGTCAATATAAAATCTCATAATATCGTTGCATTTCATATCAGATGTCGAATATAAAAGAATGTGACATTCGATTGGATTCGTTTCGACTCTTTTCGATATTTTCAATAGAACAGCGCAACGCACGCTCGGCTTGTTCCGATAATAGTCGCTATAAATTCAGATTTTTATCTTCGGTGTCTTACGAGATGTCATTTCTTAGTGAATAAAAGTATGGAGACGTGAGTATTATATGTAGTGTTGTGGTAGACGGTTATAACGGTTATATTTTTTAACCGACTTCCCAAAGGAAAGAGGTTATCTATTCGTCACGTATATTTTTTTTTTTTTTTTTTTTTTTTTTTATGTATGTTCGGGCGAAATGGCTAGAAATCGTCGACCTACCGACACGATTCATACGACATTGTATGCGACTAGTTTTACAGGCAGTCCCATATTGAGGAAAATGAAAACCTTCCGGCGGTTTTCCCGGAAAATTGGAAAATGTCGGTTTCTTAAAATCTTGAATAACTTGAGTGTTTATAAACCGATTTCCATTTTCTTTCTTTCATTTGATAGGAAATTTCGTCACGCAACTTTTTCTCTTGGACATGGGTATGCTGTGATGCTTAACTCTTTGAGTTATGGGGTGGAAACCACCACCACTCCTCAAGTTTTTTAGATAATTTGAAATAACTCGGCTTCTGCCGAATCGATTCTTATGAAACTTGGAATATGCATTATATATCTATGCTTATATAGGTTGACGAAAAATTTGACCTTCAACTCTTCGATCCTGATGATGCAGGGTTACAGCTATCCTAAACTATAACATTAGCTATTTGGTGCTTACATATATGTAACAAGACTACTAAGCAGAGACATGTGATGAAAATTTGACCTTCAACTCCTCAATCCTGATGATGCAGGAGTGCCTCAAGCCTAAACCATTGGGGTTGACCATTTGATGCTTATGGGTATGTTATAACAATACTAAGCAAAGACATATTATAAAAAAAATGACCTTCAACTCCTCAACCCTGATGATGCAGGGTGCTGTAAGCCCAAGCCGTAGGTGATGGCCATTTGTTGCTCACGGATATATAATAAGATAGTAAGGCAAAGATGTACGATGACAAATTTGACCTTCAACTCCTCAACCCTGATGATGCAGGGGTACTGCAGGCTTAAACCATAAACGTTAGACATTTGTTGCTCACGGATTTGTAAAAACATTGCTAAGCAAAGGTATACGACGAAAAATTGGACCTTCAACTCCTCAATCCTGATGATGCAGGGGTATTGAATGCCTAAGCCATAAAACTTAGCTATTTCAATCTTACGCATTCAAAATGATATTTAAAAAAATGTAAGGTAAAACATTAGAAAAATGGTTGTATACGGTGGAAAATTGGACCTTCAACTCCTCAATCCTGATGATGCTGGGGTGCTTCAAGCTTAAACTATAGGCGTTAGCTACATGATCGCTACGTATATCTGATAATATTACTAAGCAAAGATATAAGATGAAAAATTTGACCTTCAACTCCTCAACTCTGATGATACAGGGGTACTTCAGGCTTAAACTATAGGCGTTGGCCATTTGATGCTTATGGGTATGTAATATATTTACAAAGCGAAGACGTATGATAAAAAAGTTGACCTTCAACTCCTCAACCCTGATGATGCAGGGTACTGCAAGTTTAAACCATAAGCATCGGCCATATGGTGCTTACGTATATGTAATGAGATTACTAAGCAAAGATATGACATGATAATTTTGACCTTCAACTCCTCAACCCTGATAATGCTGGGGTCCTTCAAGTTTAAACCGTAGGCATCGGCCATATTGTGCTTACGTATACATAATGTTGTTGTTCACAATACCAACAATGAGTTTCGGAGAGGATATAATTATGATCAAAAATTCCACTTTGAATACAATTACCTGAAAGATGCAAGAGTACTACCAACCTTTTTAAATTGGATGGGTTATTTTTATCAGTATCAGTTGAATTATACTCTTAGTTATAAGGTTTATATTACTTTTTCTACTTTAAATATTGATAATTAATAGGTCTATTCTTTAAATAAATGTTTACTCAGAAAAAGTTGTTTTATTCGGTTAGGTTAGGTTCGAACAGATTTTTCCAATTCAGAATCTAAGGGAGGGGGCGCGGTAGCGCCCCCGACCGGTTGTGTCAAAGAAGTCTATTTTTATATGATGACGTCAGCACATAATTTTATTCTTCCGAAAATCGGACGAATAATTAATTTTATTCATCCGGTTAGCGGACGACTAGCAACAGCCATAACTGATTTTATCGTGACTGAAAAGCGTGAAAAAAAAATTTTTAAACAAAAAATACAACCGACTTCCATGCCACATAAAAGTAAAAAATAATTTAAATACATGTTGGTTTAGAGCAAACACAGTTCTTAGTACATAGTCCCGAAGTCTTATATTAACGTATGTTTCTGTATAATTTAAAGTACAAAACTTTATGCTTTCCTTATTCCTAACAATCTCATTGCGGCTTTAACGTTTCCTTCTTTCGCGTCTCCGTATTCTGCAAGTTCTCACTTACCACTAATTTCGTTTGTGCGAGCTGTCTCGGACGAAGTTTCAAACGTCTTTTTACCAAGTAGGCTAACGGAATACGTGTAATTACAGCCACCAGCTGGTCCCTATCTTCCAGCCAGTGTGGATAAAAAGTTCAGTTTTCCTTTTTACGTCGTACAATACGTTTATCTAATGTTAAGTTGTTTTTGGTGATAAGGTATTTTCAGCTAAGTATTTTTGTCTGGACTTTATTTTCTTTGCAGCCTGTATTGATGATAGGTTTAGTTTTCCTTTTTATAACCATTGTTCTATTTTTTCGAGAGAGATAGTAACAATATCTAACAAGTTATTATAACTTTATTGGGTAACGGTAATTTTTCCTTTGACAAACAACGTGAAATTATTGTATTATGGTTTCAAAGGTAGCAGATTTTTATAAGGTTCTCAGACATCAACATATGTGTGATAGACCTCAAATACTACCACGTTGTTTGGATAAAACACGTACGTCCGACGTTTTTTCTGTAAAGAGAAACAGTGTTAGATAGACCTTGATTAAAACAATAACCAAGTAATTTACAATAAAACCCCAAATCAAACTCAAAAACAAAAAACTTCGGCAACTCTTTAAAAACTTAACAAGACAAGTTTTTAAACTTGAATTAAAATTAGACTTGCAACATTTTTATTGCGAACTGTTTAATTGGACGATTTTTATTCAATTCAAAACTTTGCCTACAACTTTATACTTACGCGCTTAATAGGTATTCGACCTAAGTAAACCGAATAAAACGAAGGAACATAAAACGAAACAATTTAGTTTCATGTTAATTGCAAACCAAATACGACTACGCGTTCTCAATAAGACCTGACGCATATGTACGATTGTTGTATCGATCAAATAGTTTAGTCGAGTTGTGTGCTTGTGCGATTTCATGACCGGATAACTGTTTAGTCTTCGGTCAATCCAGCCGTTATCGATGTATGTATAAAGGTGGTAGAACATTGTAGTTCGACCGGGGAGGTATCACCGCCACACCTCTATCTAACGTGAAGCATTCCTTGTGTTTCGATGGAAGGGTGGGGTTGCCGGTACACTTTTATATGAGGTGACCCTCCTAGTCCTCGGCAGTAGGAACGCGTCTGTGATTGACTTCAGATGGAACCCATGTTCTATTTGAAGTGGCTTACAGGTGTCCATGTTCGGCAGTGATCACTTACCATCAGGTGGACTGCATGCTCGTTTGGTACTTCATTATTATAAAAAAGGACTAGTTTTCTAGTTTGGCCTATTAATTGGTCTGCAATAGTCGCGGATCGATTGTTTGGTTTAGGCACACATATTGTGGCAACCTAACCCGCAACTCATCAAGAGATAGTGCTACTAGTATTCTTAAACACGCTATAGAAGTATTCTCAATACAATGCATGTATACAACTTTCGAAAAAAGACTGTCGGAGCACAGCCGCTCCCCAGGCATTAATACCTAGCTTGGCGGGAGGTACCAAAGTGGTGACCCGACGTGAAGTCCCTTTACCAAACACATTTTATTCACATCTGTGCATTGTTGCAAAGCAATCTATCTTCTATCTATACTATAATAAATCTGTAAGAGGTCGCTGTCTGTACATGGAATAAATTTAGGTAAAAACCATTTCTAGAGGTCTTTATTACGATATAGAACCCAAAATAATGGTTTTTAGAAATCTTGTCTGTTTGTCTATTTGTCTGTTTGTCTATTTGTCTGTTTGTCTGTTTGTCTGTTTGTCTGTGTGTTTGAAAACGCTAATCTCAGAAACGGCTTATCCAATTTGAATATAATTTTCACCGATGTGTTGTGGGAAACTTCACTTAACATTTAGTGTTTATTTTATGTAAATCGGTTTATAAATAAAAAAGTTATGTCAATTTAAAGCTACGCAGTATTTATTATGTGTTCGATAAGTGTTAATAAGATAAGTAACTGCATAGTTGAATTGGTTGAAACTAAACATGTTATGGTCTGTAAAATGTATTCCTTTGTTATGTATTTTTTATTGGTTATGTGTGTACCTATGTTATTTGATACTGTACAAATCTATATCTCTATATCTATGTATACTTATATAAAAACGAAAGGATGCTCTCTCACTCACCTATTGAATAAACATCGCAGGGCCTAAACTGCTAAAGATACGAATATGATTTTTACTAAGGGTTCCTTTTATGACGTAGACGTCAGTTAAGAATGAATTTTCTGACCCCCCCCCCCCCAATTTAACCCAAATAGGAGATGTAAGTTTGTATGAAAGTTAGTCAATTTTGAGGCACCTCAATAAAATTTTGTATTTCGCATTGATTTTTATGTTAAAACATAGTTTTAAACCGATTTCCAAAAAGGAGGACGTTATCAATTCTTCTGTATTTTTTTTTTTTTAATTTTATATTTGTTACTCGATTTCTCCGCACTGGGTGAACGGATTTGGATGATTTTTTTTTCATTTGAAAGGTAGTGCGTGTCATGGGGTCCCATTTATTTTTAGTTCACTTTTGACAGTGGCATCCATAAGAAAAGCGCATAAGTCTGATATTTGCATTAACGATGTGCGCGATAAATAGATGAATAACTCAATTTCCCGCCAACCAATTTTGATGACTTTTCTTTTATTTGAAAGAATGTACTTCAAGGGTACTCTGATGAGTTTGATACGGTTCTGATCATAGGATCCATTTCTTTGAAGGAAATTAACGAAATTAGAGATACTCGGCCAAACCTAAGCTGTAGGAATCCAATTGGGTTGAATGTAGAATGAGATTACTAAGCAGATATTTCTTAAAAAAAATTGACCTTCAACTCTTCAATCCTGATGATGCAGGGGTACTTCAAGCCTAAGCCATAGAAGTTAGCTATTTAGTGCTTTCGGGTATGTAATATAATTACTAAGCAAAGACATAAGATGAAAATTTCGATCTTCAACTCCTCAAGCCTGATGATGCAGGGTACTGCAAACCTAAGCCATAGGAGTTGGCCATTTAATGCTTTCGGGTATGTAATATAATTACTAAGCAAAGACACATGATGACAATTTCGACCTTAAGCTTCTCAGCCCTGATGATGCAGGGTACTGCAAGTTCAAGCTATAGATGTTGGCTCGCAAGTGCTTACGTATAAGTAATAAGAATACTAAGCAAAGACACGGGATATTTTTTTTACCTTCAACTCCTCCCTGATGATGCGGGATAGTGCAAGCCTAAATTATAAAAGGTAGTGACATAATGCTTACGGTTGTTTTTAGTATATATTATAAGTTTAATGACAGCTCATTAAACTGAAATGTGATTAATAAATTAAACTTCAATTCATCAACCCTGATAATCTAAGTACACAACCTACTTAAGCCGTATGAGTTTGGTACTTATTGATTACAATACATTACAACCCGGTCCTGAGAGAACATTATGATGAAAAGTGTCACTTTGGATACCTAAAGTAGATAGTAGACTTCAAGTAGATAATAGTGCTTTGTTATCCGGAAAAGTTAAAATCAATCTTTATATCGATACTTCTTCTTTTAAATGTGGAGGAGTTGGTTGAAAAAGTATATCCCGATATTGTTATTCCAACCCACCAATGAACGTGTCGATGAAATAAATGTTTTTTTTTTTTTTCAAAATTTAAAGCAGCGTCACAGATCTACTATTCGGTAGACACAGTCATTGAGATGGAGGAAGCAGTACATTATCCAACAGAATTTTTGAATTCCTTAATGCCTTCCAGAACTCCTGAACACAAATTAATATTATAAGTAGGTTTATATAATCTTACTTAGAAATTTGAATCCGCCAAAATTACTTCAAATAGTATTTTCCAATTCGGAAAAGTTCAAATCAATCTTTATAATCTTTTTTCAATCAAGAATGTAAATTGGTTCAAAAAAGCGGTTTACAATATTAGAATTCGTCTAATTTAAACAAAAAAATACATAACAATACGTTCCTACCCACAAATACACACTTTAAATTCGTTTTTTCACTCTGTGTTTGACCAGGTAATCCATGAGCGGCCAAACCGATTTTAATGTTACTACCTTTTATCACAGAATTCTCACGGTGTCGAGATTTGCGCGGGAAAAACTTTGTGACACGTTGATTTGCACGCGGGCAAAGCCGCGGGTACGGCTAGTAAGTAATAAACATGAGTCTTTATAATGTTTCGTTTTTACTAACTTCATCTGAACTGTATGAAAATTGTAAAATAATGTGTTTTATGTGATTGAAAAAAATATCATAATGAATAATAGAATGATTTTATTTATCGAAATTATTACATAATATTCGTATAGTTTTCTAACAAAACATGGTTAAAACGAGCGTTACAAACAAACGTTTTATTAGTATTATTTTACAAAACGTTTTACAAATTGTAAATTGTAACAATAAACGGTGGGGGCGGCGGGGAGGGCGGGTAAGGCGGGGGCGGCAGGGGCGCGGGGGCGGCGCGAGCGCAGCACGGCGTCGCGCACGCGGTCCCACACGAGCGGGTCGTCGGCGTGCACGTACGTGTTGGTGGTGAGGTACGCGCGCAGCTCCGGGTCCGCACCCGCTTGGTGCAGCACGTCGCCGCGTAGCAATAGGATCACGCGCTCCAGCCCGTGCGCCGCGCGGAACTCCACCCTATCCCACTTCGACTCGAGGAACTCCCGCGACATAACGACGATCGTGCGCCGCGATTCCGCTACCGAGCGGGCGATCTGCTCCGGAATTAACCCGCCGATCTCCCAGTCGCGGGAATGCAGGCACAGCCGCAGCGGCTGCCGCCCGCCCTCAAGCCGCGGCACGAGCTCGTCGCGCACAAATTCGTCGTCACGGTGAGAGAAAGATACAAATGCGTCATACTCCTTTTCCAGCTCTGTAGGATCCACGGGTTTCTCGAACAGAAAGCCGAGCGTCTCGTATCTTCGAAGTACTAGACGGATCTCGGTAGAATAGCGAAAGGCGAGTGCGCCGAGCGCCGCCAGCGCCAGCCCGAGCGCCGCCAGCGAGCCGCCGAGGACGACCGCGTTGCGTAATGCGCACAGTCGCTCAGCGGGCGAGGCCATGACGCAGGCACCACCCCGACATTTCAGTTCCGCGCCGTCCTCCAGCTGCCTCCAATGTCGCTCCAGCGCCGTAATGGAGTCGTAGTGTTGACAGTCGCATTCGAATTCGTTTCCAGCAAGTCGACCCATACATTTCGCTCGCAAAGAGATAAGGGCGCGGTCGTCAAGTTGTTATCACTCAAGTCAACCGTGAGACGTTCGACGCGGCCGAGAGCCACGGGGGCGACGGTCAGGCCGAGGCCGGAGAGGTCGACGAGGCGGACCTCCGGCGGCAGCGCGGCGAGGTCGGCGGGGACCGTGTGGAGACGCAGCAGCACGCCGGTGACGTTGAGCGGCGACAGCGGGGGCAGCGCGGGCAGGCCAGCTCGAGGCGCGCGGCGGCGGGGCGCACTGCGCAGGCGCAGGGCGCGGGGCAGGCGGGCGCGGCCAGCGGGCAGGCCAGCGCCTCGCCCGGGACCGCACTCAGCGGCGTATCCGCCAGTGTAGCGGGAGCCGAGCATACGAGTACTCTATGTAGAAACGTCTTGCAAAATTCGGTTTCTTTAGTGCTGTCACGAAGTTGTATAAATTGCAGTCGCACACGATTGGGTTATCAAAGAGCCGGAATGAAGCTTTTACGGAGAGTACATCTTCAAAGTGTAAAGAATCGTTGGAGAGAGACAGCCGCGAGATGATATTGCTGTCCAAATCCACCACGGCGTTCCTATTAAAGTTTAAGTCATAATCCCGCAATGAAAAATAAATATCCGGCTTATTTAATTTAAATAAAAAGTTCATTACCACTTGATTTATTCCATTAATTGATAGATTTAAAAAATGTTGAAATAAAATCACTATTATTAAATTATTTTAAAATTTTCAAACGATTTAATAATAAGGTAAGGTAACTTCCTCCTGAAATTCTTGCGGATTACTATAATATGGAGCTCTACAACTATAAAAAACCTTCGATAAAGATTTCAATTAAATGAAATATTGAAGTTGTCTAAAATAAAAAAAAAAAAACTGACCGACAACTCTGTTATGGCGTTGTAGGAGAGGTCGAGCATCTTCAGGTTTACGGCGTACCGCCAGGCAGCCAGGTGAGGATGCGTCAGTGCATTGTAGGACAAGTACATTCGCTCAATGGACCTCAGATCTTCAAATAAGTTACTGAAATATAACGAAACAAAAAAACATAAATAACTTATCTAAATCACTCCGGGCACTCCGGTCACTCTGGGCACTTCGACCATTCTGGTCATTCCGGGTAATTCGGTCACTCCGGGCAATCCGACCACTCCGGGCACTTCGGTCACTCCGAGCAATCCGGTCACCTCGGGCAATCCTGTCACTCTGAACGATCCGGTCACTCCGGGCAATCTGTTCACTGCAGGCAATTCATTCACTCCGGACAATCCGGTCACTCCGGTCAATCTGGTCGGTCCAGACAATCTGATCACTCTAAGCAACTCGGTCACTCCGGGCAATCCGGTCACCTCGGAGAATCCGGTCACTCTGAGCAATCTGGTCACTCCAGGCAATCCGGTCGCTCCGGGCACTCCGGTCACTCTGGGCACTTTGACCACTTTGGTCATTCCGGGCAATTCGATCACTACGGACAATCCGGTCACTCCGGGCAATCCGGTCACTCCGGGCAATCCGATCACTCTGGGCAATCTGGTCACACTGGGCAATGCGGTCACTCCGGTCAATCTGGTCACTCCTGGCAATCTGAGCACTCTGGGCAATTCGGTCACTCCGGGCACTCCGGTCATTCTGGGCACTCCGGTCACTCTGGGTACTTCGACCACCTTGGTCAATCCGGGCAATTCGGACACTCCGCGCAATCCAGTCACTCCGAGCAATTTCGTTACTTTGGGCAATCCGGTCACTGCGAGCAATCCGGTCAGTCAGAGCAATCCGGTCACTCCGGGCAATTCGGTCACTCCGGGCAATGTGAGCACTCCGGGCAATCCGGTCACTCCGGGCAATTCGGTCACTCCAGCCAATCCGATCACTCCTGGCAATCCGGTCACTCCGAGCAATCTGAGCACTCCGGGCAATCCGGTCACTCCGAGCAATTCGGTCACTCCAGCCAATCCGATCACTCCTGGCAATCCGGTCACTCCGGGCAATCTGAGCACTCCGGGCAATCCGGTCACTCCGGGCAATTCGGTCACTCCAGCCAATCCGATCACTCCGGTTAATTTGGTCACTCCTGGCAATCCGGTCACTCCGGGCAATCTGAGCACTCCAAGCAATCCGGTCACTCCGGGAAATTCGGTCACTCTGGGCAATCTGAGCACTCCGGGCAATCCGGTCACTCCGGGCAATTCGGTCACTCCGGGCAATCCGGTCACTCCGGGAAATCCGGTCACTCCGGGCAATCTGAGCACTCCGGGCAATCCGGTCACTCCGGGCAATCTGAGCACTCCGGGCAATCCGGTCACTCCGGGCAATCCGGTCACTCCGGGCAATTTGAGCACTCCGGGAAATCCGGTTACTCCAGGCAATTTGGTCACTCCGGGCAATCCGGTCACTCCGGGCAATCTGAGCACTCCGGGCAATTCGGTCACTCCGGGCAATCCGGTCACTCCGGGCAATCTGAGCACTCCGGGCAATCCGGTCACTCCGGGCAATTCGGTCACTCCGGGCAATCCGGTCACTCCGGGCAATCTGAGCACTCCGGGCAATCCGGTCACTCCGGGCAAATCGGTCACTCCGGGCAATTCGGTCACTCCGGGCAATCCGGTCACTCCAGGCAATCTGGTCACTACGGGCAATCAGAGCACTTTGGGCACTCCGGTCACTCTGGGCATTTCGACCACTCTGGTCACTCCGGGCAATCCGGTCACTCCGGTCACTCTGAGCACTTCACTCAGCTGAGTCCACATTCATATCGTATGATTCCGAGGAACAAATTAAAAGCACTCTTCAAAAGCTTTTTTTTGGTTCTGGTGTTCAATATATTGTTGTCTATTAAATAAACGGGGAAGGTGGATGTCCAACAATGTATCTTAAAAGTGTAATAGATGGTTTATGATTCGCGCGAACAAAGTCGCAGGTTCTGCTAGTTTAAAATAAAGTCCTGATCGATGTTGTTTTTAAAGTTCCGAATGCAAAAGATAAAAAGGGTTTCTGTGTCTCCGCTGGAGGTTTGTCCGTCTGTCTCTCATCAGGTTAGACCTTAAGAGCCATGACAGAATAAAATAAATATTTGAGGGGGGCTACCATGCAACCGACCCGATGGTTTTTGCCATTTTTCAAGATAATGGTACAGAGCCCTTGTGCGCGAGCCCAACTCGCACTTGGCCGGTTTTTGGATTTTCCAGGTTAGTAACTGTCTCGTCCACCAATTCGCACTTGGCCAGCGCGGTAGACTATAGCCTAAACTCTCTCATTCTGGGAGAAGACCCGTGCCCAGCAGTGGGATAATAGTGGGTTGATGAAAACTGTCTCGTAATTTACCATTCACTTTGAAGTACAACTAAACGGTTGTTACACCAAAGTTCCATATATGCGTTACACCTTATGTCACTTATTGTACTAAAAAGCCACTTCATTTAACTTAGGGTTATATGATACCTAGAATTCTACTTTATTACTAAAACATTTGTTCTACGAATTTCAAACTAAATCTGAAGTTGGAATCCTACCTACCTTCTCTTAACAAATGCGTTACGAAGCTCGGTTTAACGACTTAATTTTAGTATGATCGTGGAATTCATTTAAATTTAATAGGAATGCCATTATGTAGATAATAAATTATTTTAAAGTATTTTATAAAAAGATTTCTCAGGTAAGATTCAGCTCATGTCCATTAGTGCGATATTAATAATTTTCATCACTTACCCTTATTTCCGATAAAAAAAATTAAAAGTTTATAAACACGTATAGATCCATCCATCAGCCCTTTGATGTCCACTACTTTACGTAAGCCTCCCCTAAATGGCGCCACTCCAACCGGACCTGTGCCCTCTGAATCCAACGGTTTTCCGCTGTCTTCATCAGGTCATCGGTCCACCTGGGGCCGACCTTTACTCCTTTTGCCTAAACGTGGTCGCCACTCGAGAACCTTTCTTTCCCATCGGTTATTGGTCCTTCGAGCGACGTGGCCGGCCCACTGCCACTTCAGCTTGCTAACTTTGAGAGCTATGTCGGTAACCTTCGTTCGTCTACGGATTTCATCGTTGCGAATAATGTCTCGTAGCGAAATTCCGAGCGTAGCCCTCTCGAAATGTGGAATAGAAGTGAAATAGAGAAAATATGGACAGAAGATACTACAAAACGTATAGACAGATAGATGGATGTATCGTTGGAATTTACTTAATCACGACAGCATGCCATCTGGATAAACATTTTCTATTTTGAAAAAACTTTTCCGTAGAGTAGACTTCTTGTTGTTTATCACAACGCAAGGGCTGATATCGTTTCTTACTCTTAGGATCCAGAGTATGAAATAAGGCACTCTACCTTGGTAAAATCTACGCTTCGTATTTATTAGCAAAACAATTGTATCCTAGAGTGACTGTGTATCAGGAAGAAATTCTGTTAAAGTGAGATCAGATGCATCAGATAAACATACTTCTGTTAATCCAATCCAAGGAAACTACTGAATTTTACCTATCCAGCCGTTATTACCTTGAGTAGTATTAAATTAACACAAGCAATTCACGCGTCAAGAATCGCATTTATACATCCACTTACTTGAAGGATAAGGGCGGAAGCTTGAAACAGCGTCGCGTGCAGCACTAGTTAAGAGATACTGGCAGCTCGTTTACAAAGCGGACAGTTGTTTAAACACAAAGTTTTATTTCAAGCATTTGACATAATGGCATATAATATGCATTTGAAATGACTGGACCTTTTTGGGGTACCTGTCATACCGGCTTCGTGACCGACCGGGTTAGATGAAATTTTATCGACTAAAACTTCCCGGTGGCAGTCCTTGGCACTGAGAACAGGACTAAATATCCAGATGAACGGAACTGGAGTTCTTTGAGCATGTTGCCCATCAGGATATTGTCTAGGAGAACGTTAAAGCTCACCACACAATCTGGTTTTTACGACGCTAGGCCACACATACCATCGTCCTTCATGGGATAGCTTGGTGAAAGGTTGGAAAACCCACTCCCGATGCCCCCTTTCGCCGCTTACTGAGATATGGCAGTTCTATTCTGGTCCCGTGACTACAGAGAAAATAATACAGAACCTACATCTATCAAACTACTTAAAATATATTTGTTACTTAAGATTATGTTTTGAGCATTATTATTAGGAAGCAAGATTATTATTATTAGCAATTTTTATTAGGAACAAAATTGTTCCAACAAAAATATTTAATGTTAATTTATGTACACTTTTAAAGTCAATAGTTATATGTCCATAGTAAACATCTCATATAGTTATAGATACAACAATCTGAAGGTTATTATAAAGTAAAATGAACTACCTACAATTATATAATAAAATTGGAAGGTCGTAGAACCACTTGAAGTCCGAATTAGTCATGTAACGAACATTCGCATCCGCATTCACGAATATTCGCACCTTTTTAGACATCCGCATTTGCATTCGCAAGAATTGTGCAAATGGTTTGCGAATAATGAATTGCAGTGCTTTGCAAAAAAAAGGTCGCCAAATTTATATAAATTTATTTCGAACTGAAGTTTGTCGACTAAAAAAAGGTCGCCTACCTTCTACCTTCAGGTGAGATTCAGATCTTATCTGGGTTTCATTACATAGGCCGTAGTTGCCACTAACCATCAATTCCACTGCATGCACTTTGCTATTTTTATCTCATAAAAATAGTTCACAATTATGTTCAGATTTTTTTTTATTATTACTGGCCTGTAGCAACATTTAAATTATTTTCTATGTGAAATACCAATCCAAATCAATATATTACAGCGATATAAGTGAACAATGCACTTGTACATTTATAAGCACTTGAGAAATAAGGTCGGAAGTTCGAAACAGGGTTGCGTGTAGTTGAGAGGCGATACGGTCTCGTTTACAAATCGGGTGAATGTGTGGAGTTTAAGAATTCAACGTAATAGTTACTTGGTAGATGTATAAAAATGAAAAGATCTTTAGAAGATAGACATTACTTTAATTAAACTTGATGTATCGAGAATTATTATTACCGACATGGATATAAACATAAAAAGTACACTAACACCTAGTATAGGAATCGACATTAATCATTGTTAAATCTGTCTGCCCGGAGATCGATCCCGGATCTTTTGAGTGTCAAATTTGAATGTTGACCGCTCCGCCATATGAGTCGTCGTCCCTAAATATACAGTCACGTATTTTATTACTGTGTATATTTGTGGATTGAAATTCATTAACCTTTCGAAAAAAAAATATTTATGTCCAGTTAAAATAGCAAATGGGCATGCAGTCCACCTGTTGGTAAACAGTTGCCGCCGCCCGTAAGCATCTGTAAGCAACTTCATATTGAACCAGCATTCCATCTAAAATTAATCAAAGATGCCTTTCTTTTCACGAGGACTAAGCTGGCAGGCTCATGTAAAAATAAACCGGCAACCATATCCACTAAAATGCACCGTTTACTTCAAGCTAGAAATAGGTGTGCCGGTAGAACCTTGCGTTGTGTGAAAATATGTGTTGCTGCTCCCAAAGTGATGGTCGTCTTATATAAAAATGTGCCGGCAACTACAAATAACATAGAACCTCCCACTTTTAAAGTCGGTTAATATAGACTTATCACCCGCCACAACGGTAAAAATTCGACCTTATTTTAAATTATATAAATAAACTTCATATTGTCGAGAGTAGCACCAATACTTCTCTAATTTAAATAAATTGTAATAATTTTCAAGTTATTTTGAACAGAGTTCGTTCAAGTTCGTTAAAGATAAAAAGAGGTTTAATTAACTAACCTACATTTAAAAGCAATAGCGAGTATTTTGGCGAAGACATCTGACACTTTTGACATTATGTGTTTTCATAGTAAGTCATTGAATAATCTATTTCGTTTATTAGGTATGCGTTTGTATCAAATGTAAGGTAGTGTGTGTAATGTGTTTATAGTTGATTTTATGTTTATTTTATGCGTTATTTAAAAAAAAATAGCATTACACAATCCTTTTCTACATCAACTATAACCGTGCGTAATTTCATACTCCTCCGCCTGCGGGTAGTATCTTAAAAACGAAACATAAATTTTGCTTCACGTATTAATATATAGATAAATTTAGCTACATTTTATACCATACGGCGACTGCGCCACGAGCACCACAGATATACAAACTTATATAAGTACTAAAACAATTAACGGCACAACTTTCCAAATGCAAGTGTCGCGCTGCAATGTTCATTCCGCATAAATTATTTGACACAAACCCAGCTGTTGCACTTCGTAACTTATTTACAGTTCAGAACTTCATACAGTTCACCGGTAAGAGTAATTACAGTTCCATGAGGCTTTCCGAGTTGGCATGTCCCATGTGCTGACTTTAACCAGTTGTCTCTTATGACGATTATTGTCGACGTTACCCATTGTAGAACACTGGGCATTAGGAGACCCTCGGATTGAAAGTGTTTTAGTACAAAGGCCACCGCGCTGGCTAAGTGCGAATTAGTACACTTCTCATACTTCGCGTGATTTTTTTAAGAAGTCTTAAGCATGCAGATTTCCTCATTATTTTCTTCACCGCACGATTTACAAGGTTCAAATCTCAAGCATGCTTCTAAATTTAAATCACTAGCCCAGTGTTACAAATTTAGGTGTATGCCTAAGATCAAACCAGGAAAAAAGTAATGAGGCGACCATCATAGTCCTCGGGAGTAACAACGCATCTGTGATTGACTTCAGCTAGAACCCATGTTCTATATGAAGTTGATTACAGATGTCCATGAGCGGCAGTGACTACTTACCATCAGGAGGACTGCATGCTCGTTTGCTACTTCAATCTTATAAAAAAGAAATTCGGAGCTTCAAATTGATGGGACAAGTTTCAAACTTTATGCTATCACTGCTCAACAGTTCAAACGATTTCTAGCAGATAATCACTGGTAAATTATATGAAATCCTGATCAAATCACATGAAGTTTTAGTTTTTCCAAGTAAGGATTATCTATTGTACGTCTTATTTGTCCACCTATTGTCTCTGCTGCACATAGACATAAATAAGTATTTTTAAAACAGAACAAGGGATTAATATGAAGCTAATCGCTGATTGGTTGCTATTACTGAGGTCCGATATGAAGTACAACCCATTATTGGCACACTGCTGAGCACGGCTCTTCTCTCAGAATGAGAGAGTTTTAGGCTAGTCCACCGCACTGGCCAAGTACGAATTGGCGAATTGGTTGAATCCGATATGACTAGTTAATAAATCCTAAACAAAATCAATCAATATGGCATACAAAATAATAAAATAAAGCGAAATATCAGACAAACTTGTTTAGGACTTGTTTCTACTTCAAAATATGTTTTTTCATCATAATTATCTTCTTTGATAATATTATTGAGGACACGTCTGTACAATTGACAATGACTTTACATTGCGGTTATTATTAAAAGAACTATAGGTTTTTACTGTCGTACTGAATAGTTTTGAATAGACCGTCCGCTTTTCTTTTATACCAAAAGTTCTTTTAATGTCAAGCTGTTTCAATATGCTAAAATAAAAGCATTACGGCCTTCCGCCCGACGCTAATTTAGCACTGTCTTGACACCGCTTTGTATATTGCAAGGTTGTTTCACACTCGCTAAGAGCTCATTTTCTAAAATCAAAAAGGCTCTTCACTTTGATACGTAATAGGCCTTTAGAAGCGGTCCGTTAAAAACCCCTGTTCATAGTAATCTCGTATAAAAGTCCGATGCAATCTCTCGAAAAATAACATCGTTTTCGAAATAAAAATGGGGCCGTGATAAGTAGATTACGTTCGCGGCTTTGCACGCCTCTTTGTCAAATTCTGATATATTATTGGAATATGTTTTATGTATAAAGTTGCGTACAACCTGCGGGTGTCGGAGATCTCATCCGCTCTTCTAAATTAAGCAGTGTCAAGCGGAATTGGCAGTTGGATGGGTATTATTTTATAACATGGAAATAGCAAACGGATGGATGTGGTTTTTTTACTATGTTTATTTTTGTACAAGCCTTCATGAGCGCTTACAAATTGACAGTTACAAAATTTTACTATATACAACCGGATCGGAACTAGTGCTCCTCAACTGAGAAAATTCGGCAACTAATACAGCGGGTTTGTCTTTTCTTTGTAATGATATATGATATTTTATATTATATATAGTTGATCCGGCGAGCGTCGTTTCATCTAAAAGTCAGAAATCTAAAATTATCAATGTTTCTTCACTATATTAAACATAAACATCTTCCTCTTGAGTCACTCTATCTAGTAAAGCTGCATAAATAAAACTGCATTAAAATATAAGATCTCAGCATACATAGGGACAGACAGCAAGAAGTGACTTTGTTTAAACTATGTAGTATTTTTTTATAATATATTCTTGATGTGCGGCAACTGCCTTTCTTGGACATATATTATCAAATCCAGATAACACCTGAGTCGTACATGGGGTTGACCACAGATGAATTGCTACGACACCCTTCAAACCAAAATACAGCAGCACTTAATATTGACGTTATTAGGCGGAAATATTTGTAAGTTATGTTTTTAAAATAGAACCGCAAAAGTTAAAAACCACTGCTTTGAAAGACACACAAGAAAAACCGTTTTGTATGCCCGGACGAATGTTTTAATTGGTTAGTAGTTAGTAAACCTTATCGGTAATTACTTAATTAATCATTTGAATCATACATGGCTCGGTCTGTATCTCCCTTCAGAAATAGATATTGGGTTAGTAGTTCTATATAATTTCTAAAATCGATCCTAACAGGGTTATTTATATATTAGTACATTTAGACTATACCTGTAACTGCTTCAGTATATTACCTTAAGAATAAGTCGATATTCTTACCTTTTCATATTAAAAGCAAGGTAACAGCACCTATTTATGATGGTTTATATTATATTTAAGTTAGGTATAATATAGTTTGTCCCTGTAGTTCTGAAACCAGAATAGGGCTACGGTTCCCCCCCCCCCCTGCCTGTCTTAAGAGGCGACTAAAAGGGGCTTTTGGGGTTGTGAACAGTAAGAATCGGAGCTCGAACCGACTAAGCGACCCCGGGTAGGACGATGGCATGTGTGGCCGCACGTCGTCGTTAACACCAGAAGGCGCGGTGAGTGCAAATGCTCACTGGGAAGAGCCCGAATGAGGCATCGCGCTCGGATGACTCCTCTTGTGTTGCAATGGAGATCGCGGAGTCCTCCACGGAGAGCTGAGGATAGCCACCGGGGGGGGGGGGGGGGGGTTAATGAGGTAAAAATCGGGTCGAGTACGGTACGTCAGGTTTTAAAGGTTTCCCCTCGAAAACCAAAAAAAAAATATAAAATGAAAAGGTATAATATAGTTATTTATGGATGTTTATAGTATAATCTATAAAAAACGGATAGAAAGCACCTCAGTCGCTTTTATGCATGAAGTAAAGAAATGAAGAAATTTGTTTTCAAGCCGAAAATATTATACCAACGTAATGGTTAAGCTAAAACCACAATCGAAATGGCTTTTCGTCTCGCAACTGTTTATTTTTACACCATTACACGAGATTTATAGCTAAGGGGGTCATTATCTTTGCTTGGGCTATGGTTGCATAGTAAAAAGGTATAAAGGAAGTGTTTCGCTAGTAGCGAGAAAAGAGTAACTGTGGAAGCGATGAAAATACTATTTATTTTTATCCGATCGAAATAGCAATTGAGCATACAGTCCACCTGACGGTAAGTAGTAGAACCAGTGTAATTCGAACGGTTAAGTACCACTGCCACACCTATTTCCAGCTTGAAGCATTTCTTGCGTTTCGATAGGAGGGTGTGGTTGACGGCACACTTTCACACGAGGCGACCATCATAGTCCTCAGGAGTAGCAACGCTTCAGATGGAACCCATTGTATGAAGTTGATTACAGATGTCAATGTGAATGTCCACTTACCATCAGGTGGAGTGTATGCTCGTTTGCTACTTCACTCAGATAAAAAAAGTGGTTCCTGCTGTCCATGGACGCCTGTAAACTTAACACAAACCTGGGGTTCTATTTAAAGTCCATCACAGGTGCGTTGCTAACCGTATAAAAGTGGGCCGAATACCACACCTTTCCATGGAAAGGCAGGGCCTACTTCAGGCTAGAAATAGGTGTGGTAGTGGTACCTCCCAAGTTGAACTACATTGTTTCTGCTACCTCTTAAACTATGATATGATCTTACTTTCGAACTTTGAACAATCTTTAGACCATTTGATGTTTCTGTGTATTTTTCTCTCTCTATATGTGTGCGTGCGTGTGTCTATCTGTGTATGTCGTTGTGTGTATGCTTATACTTAACACCTCATATGGCGTTGTTAGCAAGGTTGTAATAGTATAAAAAATGTGTGAAATAATGAGAAATACGCAGTCGTTCCGCTATTGAAATTAACGCAATTTAATAATATGAGCATATCTAAGCAGTCTCGGAGTAAAATTAATTCTACGTAATATTATAAAATTTTATACATTACTCTCCTTGACAACTAAGTCTGTTCACACTTAATAACAATTATTCGACAGGATAGCGACAAAATTGGCAAGCAATGCTTCTCTTGTCAACCCATTATTGTCCCACTGCTGAGAACGGGTCTTCTCTCGGAATGAGAGAGTTTTAGACCATAGTCCACAGTGCTGTCCAAGTGCAAATTGGTGGACTTCACACACCTCCGAGAACTTTCTTTTAAAGAACTCTCGGGTATTTAGGTTGCCTCACGATGTTTTCCTTCACCAAAAAGCAGTGATAATTAATTTCTAATAAACTAACTAGCTGTCCCGACAAACGTTGTTTTGCCATGTAAAAAATAAAAAAAGTGTTAAGAGTGGACAACCCTTAAGGGGTATGAAAAATAGATATTGGCCGATTCTCAGACCTACTGAATTAGCATATAAAATTTGGTAAAAATCGGTCAAGCCGTTTCGGACGAGTTTGGCAACAAAAACTTTGACACGAGAATTGTATATACTAGATAATAAATCAGTGGAGCATGCCTGGGTTTGAGTCTCGGACCTCCCGATCGAAAGGGCAAGTTTCAACCATTAGGCTATCACGCTATAAGTAATGCTTAAGTTATACTAATTGCAAAAACACTTTTTTGCCTGCAGTGTAACTGGCTGTAGTTGCGTGGTGGTAGCGATATGATTAGTATCGGCGCAATGTTGATTTCTTTTAAAGTATATACCTATGGCTGGCATATTAGTTTTTATGCATTTTCATACATGTTACCACCCGCCCACGCTGTTGTGTTGAGTTGTAGGTGTGGTTTGGATAAGGTACGTGTAAATATGTTTCAAGGTGGTAGGACCAGTGTAGTTCGACCGGGGAAGTACTACCACCACACATATTTCTAGCGTGAAGCATTTCTTGCGTTTCGATAGAAGGGTGTGGTTGCCGGCACACTTTCACATGAGGCGACCATCTTAATTCTTAGGTAGAAGCAACGCATCTGTGATTGACTTCAGGTAGAACCCATGTTCTGTATGAAGTTGATAATTAGTTGGACTGCATGCTCGTTTGCTACTTCAGTCAAATTAAAAATAAGCACTAAGTTAGCACAGCTGACATTAATGTATCTCTTATTAACCGTAACAATAGTAGGCAATAACTTTAGGGAGAAAAATGTATTGTGATAATACCGTTGCAATTTAAGTATGACTTCTACCTTCAAAGCCGAATTAAGGTACCAAAATACTCGCTATTAGCTTCGTTGCTCGCAATGTTACATAACGAAGACCGCTTTCCATAGTACAAGCGTATCTTTAATACCGTGCTAAATTTACTTTTGTACGGTTGCATTGTATTTAGGTGCTATGTGGGGCGTTATAATCGGGAATAACGTAGTGAAAGTTCATTCGCCTTTCTTCTAACGTGAAGTTTGTAAGATGCGGTGGCAGCTAAGACATAAGTGGAAGCGTTAGCGGGAGCGGAAATGGATTTTTTATGGCGCATTTTTAAGCACTCGTTTGTGAATCAAAATTGAAATGACTCGCTGCAGTCTCTTCCCGATCTCTGTGTGTGTGTATGACACGCATTATAGGTAACGCATTTATGAAATGATAAGATGGAAGCGTGTTTAAATGGACCACTCATGCGGGGCTAAAGCCACGCGACTGTTAAATGCCTTTGAGCCTTGCCTTGTTTTTAATATACTTGCCGCAGATGGAGAAGTATGAAATTGCGCTCGGTTATAATTGATGTAGAAAAGGATTACGCAATGCTAATATTTTTTTCAAGCTATTCATAAAACATACATAAAATCAACTAAAACACATTACACACGCTACTTTGCATTTGACATAAACACAAATAACAAACGAAATAGAACATGCAATGTCTTACTATAAAAACACAACGTCAAAATTGTCAGATGTCTTTGTCATATACCCGCTATTACTTTTAAATGCAGCTTATATGGGTGCGTTCAAAATAACTTGAAAATTATTACAATTTATTTGAATTTGAGAAATATCGTACTACTTTGGACAATAAAAAAAAGTTTAGTTTTTTAATTTAAATTACAGTCGAATTTCTACTTTTGCGACGGATAACTGTTTACAATTATACTTTCTACTTGGTTTTTATATTACTATTTTAATCTATGGATTTTTATCTTATCACCATAAATGTCATTTATTTCAAAAATATGATAAGACAAATTATGAGATAAGATTTTTGAGATGTTCTCTCAAATGTTCAGTCCCTCAAGAGTAGCATCTTATTTGTGGAATATTAGACTTAAATATACATTTTTTCATATCTAATATATAAAATTCTCGTGTCACAGTTTTTGTTGTGATACTCCTCCGAAACGGCTTGATCGATTTTACCAAATTTTATATGCTTATTCAGTAGGTCTGAAAATCGGCCAACATCTATTTTTCATACCCCTTAAGGGTTGTCCACCCTTAACATTTTTTTAAATTTTTTTATATGGCAAAACAACGTTTGTCGGGACAGCTAGTTTTACATATAAAAAGCTAGTTCCTTAACGCTAATCGCTCTCGCTTATCCATTACAACTCAAAACAAATCAAGCCACTCAGACGTTGTTATAACCAAGTGTTGCCAACTTTACGTCTAGGGGATATGCGGTAAACATTCGAATAATTCTTAGCAAGATTGTTAACAAGATACCTGAGTATTTTCTTGAAAATATGAATCCCTTTATAGAGCCCAGAGTCTGGGCCCCAGACACAGGTGAATATATTTCAAAGGCTGATATAAAACCGTTAAAATATGCATAACAGATAAAATGTTGAAGCATGATAGCTGAGTTTTTCCAAACAGTCACTCATATGGAGTGACCATCTTGGTTCTCAAGAGTAGCAACGCATCTGTGATAATAATCATTTACTATTAATAGGTGGAATGCAAGCTGATTTTGCTACTTAAATCTTATACAATACTAGCAGAGCCCTGGACTTCTTTTGCAAAAACTATGATATAGTCCATCCATTAGAAATTCGAGTTCCACTGATAGACATACATCCAGACAGACAAAAAGAGGGGTGGGGGGGACCCACCCCTCTTTTTGTCAAAAAAATATTTAACCTCAAAACCAAACAATAAGATTTATTGAGCTTACATCAAATATGGTGGATTTCTGAAAAAAACTTTTAACCCCCATTTTACCCTCTTGGGGGTTGTTTTACCAAAAATTGTGAAAAAGATTATTCATTGCATCAATTCGATTGTCGAATGCTCATTTAGTAATCATCACAATTGGTGTATTTTCATACAAACTTTATCTTTCATATTTATTCCCTTATGGGCCCAATTTCCAAAAATCCTTTTTAGGGCTCACCTTTACTATAAAAGGAAATATGGTGCAAAATTTCGAGTTTCGAATCATAGTAATTTTTTCTGTGCTTTGATATGTCAGTAGTTAAGACAGTTTTCCTTTTTTTATCAGATTAAAGTAGAAAACGAGCATGCAGTCCACCTGATGGTAAGTAGTCATTGCCGCCTATGGACATCTGTTAGCAACTTCATACAGAACATGGCTTCTATCTGAAGTGAATCACAGATGCGTCGCTACTCCCGAGGACTAAGATGGTCGCCTCATGTGAAAGTGTGCCGGCAACCACACCCTTTCATCGAAACGCAAGAACTGTTTCACGCTATTAATAGGTGTGGCGGTGGTACTTCCCCGGTCGAACTACATTGGTTCTGCTACCTATAAGATTTTATAACATGTATTATAATTTTATAACATACAACATTCAACTGGACCCGTGGCGGTCCTCCACGGTTCGGTTTGCACGCTCGTTTCTGCCACGGACGTGCAAGATGTGGAACGAGCTTCCTCCTGAGGTATTCCCGGGGCGTTATGACATGGGGCTCTTAAAAAAGGTGCGAAAAGAGCTCTCTTTCAAAGCCGGCGATGTATTGGCCACTTCCCTGGTGTTGCAAGAGTCCATAGGCGACGGTGACTACTTTCCATCAGGTAGCCCGTCTGCCTTATCGTTAGGTTTACGTATAAAAAAAATGTATAGATTAATACATGCGCCACGGGCAGCATACCGCAATGTTAGTTACTACACTTGAAATACACTTTAGCATAGCGACAAAGGCTTTAATGTCCAATCAGTTCGCAGTGGCTAATTACGGCTCACTACTTTCATCCGAAACTTTTGCATTTGCACTTATTTATGGCATTCTATACCAACTCGAACGCTAAAAGCTACAGAGTCCATTTTCAGTTAAAACAGCTGTATTAAAGCTTTTCATTTTGGACAATATTCTCGGATTGAAAAGGTTCTAATTGTCCATACAAAAGGACCGACGATACATTCAAATATCCGAGATTGATTCTTTATGTATGTTTGTTTTTAGATGACAAATGAGTAAAACTGTCACAACACAATACATATTGTTACAGTACATAGGACACGTTGTATACAATGGCTTGAATGAATTTCCATTGTACTTTGTAGTTAGAATTTTACGAAAAATTCGAATGTCACAAACATGCCATTGTTTCCTGTAGTTTGCTTGATGTACAAAAAATAAGTACTTTTTTTATCTGGCAAAGGAGTAAAACTGTTACAATTCATAATACACAGTATACTGTTACCTCGTTTTCGCTGTTATTTGTAGTTAGATGTTACGAAAACAAATCCGAATATCTGTTGTTCCCTACGAATTCACACTTGGCAAGCGCATAGTACTATGGTCTAAAATATTCTTATTCTGATAGAAATATTTCCCCCAATCCGCAATTACCCGTGCCCAGCAGTGGGATAATAATGGATTGACGACGAAAGAGATATTTGCAGAGCTGTGGAACGGTCTCAAAGATGCTTAAAGATTGAACAATTTTTATTCGTACGGCACAAATTAACACAAGTATAACTTATTTAAACTATCCAAATAAGTGGATACACGTATATTTACAGAAATAAAGTTAATCTTACATTTCACTCGTTATACTCCTAAAATTTTAAACATACCCTTAGCCTTGCAGCTTCATTGCGTTTTTATATGCGTTTAATATTAGGCCGAGCATTCAACCCTCGAGAAACAACGGGCAGGTGCTACATCATTCATGAAATCTGCCAGGAGCGAAAAATTCACGTATACCTGAAATATCTTTCGCTTTATCCGGTTCAACCCTAATTAGGTAATTAGAGTCATGTGTGATCATGGCTTTTCTGTTTGAAATAGCTCAGTTAGGTTAACTGGAGGATTAAGCTTCGAGATTTTCTGGAATCCAAAATGTTCTAAGAGATCTATTTAAGGTCGGCAACAGATGTGTAGCTAAACTTAAGTACATATAATACAACAAGTAAAAATAATAATTTGAGTGCATATATGTACCTTACTAATATTCTTTACTCAGAATTTGCCAGGTAGTAGAACCAGTGTAGTTCAAGCGGGGAGGTACCACGGCCACACCTATTTCTAGCGTGAAGCATTTCTTGCGTTTCAAGGGAAGCGTTTGGTTGCCGGCACTTTTATATGAGGTGACCATCATAGTCCTAAGGAGTAACAACGCATCTAGCGCATCTAGGATTGACTCTATATTAGACCCTAATATGGGCGGCAGTGACCATTTATCATTAGGTGGATTTCATGCCCGTTTTGCTACTTTAATCAAATAAAAAAAATATCCGTTATATCAGTTACTTAGATAATAATATGATCCGTATTTTCATACGTTTACCTTTTGATATATACTTCGTAGTAGCTTTACTCATACCGCAGTATCTTTGGGTGTTCGTTTCGGACGGGTTTTTATGAAGATTACTAATAAAGTCAGATATAGTAGTAAAAATTTCGGCATTTACTACTTCAATACATTTGTTAATAACATGGTAGTACAAACGAGTATGGAATACATTAAGGTAAGTGACAACTGCTGCCCATATTAGGGTCTATCGAAAATTTATTTATACACAAATTATACACCCATTGGCATTTAAGCCCTTTTCTTTGAAAGAAATGAACATTTATGGATGCATACTTACATACAAATCTATATATTAATACGTGAAGCAAAAACTTGTGAAGCATTTTTAAGTAATATGCCTAATATGCCGTGGACGGATTAGTATGAAATTTTACACAGTTATAGTGGACGTAGAGGAGTGCAGAAAGTTAATATTTTTTTTTCAAATAATGCATGAAACATAAATAAAATCAACTAAAAAGACATTACACACACTACCGTGCATTTGCCACAAACACTTAAATAATAAACGAAATAGAACGTTAAATGTCTTACTCTTTTGTCCAAATACCCGCTATCGCTTTTAAATGAGGTTTAGCTAATTAAACCTCTTTCTATATTCCTTTAAAATTACTTGAAAATTATAACATTTTATTTGAATTTAATAAATATTTTTACCTTCTACTTTGAACAATATGAAGGTTAGTTTTTGAATTTAAATTACGGTCGAATTTCGACTGATGTGACTGTTGACTATTATACATACATATGCTCGAAAATATTCTCACTCTGGCCCAGTCAGATAAAAAGATCAGGAAATAGGTCGTGTAAGGTATAATCAATAGCATCCACAGCGTAAAAGTTTTCCCAACTTTCGCTAATAGATTAGCTAGAACCAACCGACTTCGTGCGCCAGTTTGTTCTAGCACCGTATTTTAGACTACTTAGCAACATTCGTGCTGTCTGGATTGGACCGGTTCGATCCAGTTTAATCCAGTGCTGATTGGTTTTTCACAGTTTTACTTAAAAGTCAGCGTACGCTGCTCTTTTAGTACACATTTGTTACATTCCTTATGCAGTCCTGAAGTTGAGTTAATCGTGATCTAACTAGCGATTTCATCAACTTTAGGTAAGTTAAATCATTACGTCCTTCGTGCTAATAGTAAAAAACCGTTATAAGAAAATAGTACTCTATATATTAATACGTGAAGCAAAAGTTGTGATTCGTTTTTATGATACATGCCGCAGGCGGATGAGTATGAAATTACGCATGGTTATAATTGATGTAGAGAAGGATTTCGCAAGGCTAATATTTTTTTTTCAAATAGTGCAAAAAACATACATAAAATTAACTAAAATTAACTAACACATTACACTCACTACCTTGTATTTGACACCAACACAAACATAATAAACGAAATAGAACATTCAATGTTTTACTATGAAAAAGGAACGTCAAAAATGTCAGATGATTTTGTCAAAATACGTGCTATTGCTTTTAAATGCAGCTTAGTTAATAAACTTATTTCTAGCTTTAACGGGTCCGTTCAAAATAACTTGAAAATTATTACAATTTATTTAAATTAGAGAAATATTGGTGCTACTTTGGACAAGATAGTTTTTTAATTTAAATTACGGTCGAATTTCGACCATTGCGACGGGTAACTAGTAAAATTAATGAGTCTTGTGGTAATATGGTAGTAGCAAACGAGTATGCAATCCATCTGACAGTAATCAATCCGAGATTACGTCAGAGTCTTACCTGAAACTGGTCACACATGCTTAACTACTTCAGCGAAAACTTCTTGACGAATGTTGTCTTGCCTTTATTTTATTTTGCATAGGACTACGAGGGCACTTACAAATAGGCAGTTCTTCTTCTTCTCGTCAACCCATTATTGTCCCACTGCTGGGCACGGGTCTTCTCTCAGAATGAGAGACTTTAGGCCATAGTCCACCGCGCTGGCCAAGTGCGAATTGGTGGACTTCACACACCTCCGAGAACTTTTATTTTTTTGAACTCTCGGGTGTATAGGTTTCCTCACGATGTTTTCCTTCACCGAAAGCAGTGATAATTAATTTCTAATACGCACATAAATCAGTGGTGCGTGCCTGGGTTTGAACCTCGGACCTCCCAATCGAGAGGGCAAGTTTCAACCATTAGGCTATCATTAGGCTCTAAATAGGCAGTTTCATATTTTTTTTTTCTTACTCTTTCACCGGATCGGGACTCGATCTGTACTGAGAAGATCCAGCAAGAAACGCATGGGTTTGTCATATTTCTTTGTATACGTATATTTTTTTAACCACCTTGTTTTTACATGGGTAATAAAAGCTATTTCCTTACATAAAGCCTTACCTAAAGCCTTACATTTGGCTAAGCAAAAAGTATGTTTGGCAAGAAACACTACACTTTGACATTAATTAATTAATTATAAAAACATGTTTAGTCCCAAGCTGTTTTATCTTGTATGATTGTATGATCGGAAATTTTATAATGTGCTTACGACTAAGCTTAATCTTGACAAATGCTCTCAACTTATTAATTGATAAATTTCTGATTTCAATTAGAAGTTTATTATAAAAGCATATACATTGACCCACAGGAGAATTTTTCGTGAAGAAGAATAAAATGTGTAGAGAGATTGTGTTTGTTACTTGTGTTTATATCGTAAGTATCACATAGTTTACCGAATTTATTAATATAACATACGCATTTATAAAAAAATTGAGATGACCGTTATAAGTTAAGTAATTTCTTTATGCTATTTACTGCATTATTTAATAGGTGTACATACCTAAACGTTAAAGTGGTATTACTAGAATGTGCATTATTTTCAAAGTTATCTACAAATTGAATTGAGGAAATCCTTTACTAAAATATTTCCAAACCTCAAAAGCTACATCTGAGGGAAATAAACAAGATATATCCAAGCTGTTGTTAAGGATTCCAAGAGTATCCCGTGTTAAGTGTCTCAGAAAGAAATAGAACAATATATTTTCCTTAACTTAAACCTTTCCGACAATACCTCACTCGATGGTGAAATTTTCGTTCACTCCTCTTTTCATTTATTGAGGGCGGCGGAATTTTACCCCAATTTTGTGCTCGATTGAAGACGCATAACTCTTGTAATTTATATATAACGATTGGTGGTCAAGTGTACTCATAGGAAAAAGCATGAAAGTATTGGAATCCGTCCTTGGAATTTCATTTTGATTGCTGTTATTGTTATTATATTTTATTTTTATTTGACTGAAGTAGCAAACGAGCATTCAGTCCAACTGATGGTAAGTGGTCAAAGCCGCCCATCGATATCTGTAATCAACTTCACAGAGAACATGGGTTCTATCTGAATTCAATCACAGATGCGTTGCTACTCCCGAGGACTATGATGGTCGCCTCATATAAAAGCGTGCCGGCAACCAAACCCTTCCATAGAAACGCAAGAAATGCTTCACGCTAGAAATAGGTGTGGCGGTGGTACTCCCCCGGTCGAACTACACTGGTTCTACCATCTTGTCTATCTTGACTTTGTATATTATTTAACCTAAAAAGCAGACGGGCTACCTGATGGCAAGTAGTCACCATCACATTTACACTAGAAAAGTCGCGAATCCATCGCCGGCGTTGAAGAAGTTTCTTTTTGCACGTCATACACTCCGGAAATACTTTAGGAGAGTCATTCCATATCTTGCATGTCCATGTGATCAAAAAGGGTATCAATCAAACCGTTGAGAAACGCCACGAATCTAGTTGGTGAATTTATTAGATACCTACAGCAGGAGAAAATAAAAATGGGAGTATTATGTCATGAATTTTAACAGCACTCATAGGATTCCGCTTACGTTCTGATGGAGATCTCAGGGTCATCTACATAATGCTGAAATGAATCACCAAGTGGATTTAAATCGTCGCTGTAGTTCCGGGATTAGAAAAGACCTACGGCATCCCCTGGTTGTCGTAAGATGCGACTAAAAGGGGGTTTCCAGGGTTGCGGGTGGCTAGAGTGGGACCTCAAACCGTTCGGTCAGGCGACCCCGGGAAGGATGGCGGTATGTGTCGTATACCAGTCGTATACCCAGGAGCGGTGGGCCCAGCCGCCCGTCTGAGAGGTGGCCGATGGGGCAACCCGCTCAGAGGCCGATTGCATTTCTTTGGAGATCCTGGAGTCCTCTGTCGAGAAAAAAAAAGCATATTTAAGTGGGTAAAAAATCATATTGATACCCAATGACGTTCATATTATACTGAGTACCTTATGAAACAAATCTTTGGATTTTGTGCCTAGTCCTGAATGTCTCTTTACTATTTCTAAATTAATAACATCAAGTAGTACATATATGAAAATTTAGCTAGAAGGTAGTCAAAGGCGTACTTTTGAAAACTAATTACCAGAAAGTGTGCAAGTTCACGTCCTCTGACGGCGAAACTAATAAACTTTAAACGGGAAATTAATTACAGCTACTACCTCTGTTTTCATTAGAAATAAAACCAGTATCTTGTTAGGTTAGGTGTTATGTTAGGTTTTTATTTGTTTACCATTGCTGATAAAAAAACTGTTTAAATAAGTTTATTTATTAAATTGTTCATCGGTGACCAATTACTGTCCCACTGCTGGGCATACGTATTTTCTTAGAATGAGAGAGGCCCGCCGCGATGGTAGCTTTAAGACATATTTGAGATCTTTTCAGAGAATTCTCTGGCTTCCTTACAAAATGTTCGATCAGCGCTAAACAGTAGTAACATTTTTAGTATAGACATCATTGTTAGGGTTCCGCACACAAAGAGTAAAAACGGAATCTTATTACTAAAACTTCGCTATCAGTCAGTCCGTGTTTCCATCTGTTTTCTGAACCGAGATAGCTAGTCACATGCCATTTTTACAGATAATGTATTTAGGTTCCCGCTACAATGACAAGTACTAAAAACAGAATAAAATAAATATTTTAGGTTTTTTTTAATTTTCAAATTTTCAAATTATTCTATTGTATTTTATAGATAACTAGCGGCCCGATACGTGCTTCGCTACGTACAAAGTGAAATATTTAAAAAAAATTAGATCATAAAATTTATTTACTCAATCAAAAAATATTTTATTAATTGCTAGCTATTTTAAAACTGAATCATTTGGATAAACAGTATTTTTTGTTTTTCCATTTTGAGAATTAATAATCAAACGGGGTACCGGCTCTGGGACAAGCAACATAAAATTAGCCATGTGCAAAACACGATTCCTCCAAATTAACACCACAAACGTTAGTATTTGCCGTTGGACCTCGTTGATGGGCATCGCAAGTAATAAACGCATAGGATATTCCAATCGTTTGCATTCAAATGGCATACCAGTTGGAATCATAGGGATATGCGGTATCCATCATCCATCCATCCATCCATCAGCCTTTGAAAGTCCACTGCTGTACATAGGCCTCCCCTAATCTGCGCCACTTAGACCGGTCCTGAGCCATCTGAATCCAGCGGTTACCCGCCGTCTTCTTCAGGTCATCAGTCCACCGGGATTATTAAAAATGTTTTTGATTTTTAATATGCGGTATCCATCATCTACTAAATAGTCCGAACAAAGCCTATTTGGTTTGGATAGGTGAATGCTAGAGTTATAAAATTACAACAAAAAGTGGCATTGATTTTATACATATAGGATGATACGGGACCCTATAATGATGTTTAATAATGATATTTAATACAGAACAGTGATAGCCTAATGGAGACTTGCCCTCTCAATCGGGAGGTCCGAGGTTCAAACCCAGGCACGCACCACTGATTCATGTGCGTATTAAAAATTAATTATCACTGCTTTTCGGTGAAGAAAAACAACGTGAGAAAACCTACACACCCGAGAGTTCTTTAAAAAATAAGTCTCGGAGCTGTATGAAGTCTACCAATTCGCACTTGGCCAGCGCGGTGGACTATGGCCTAAAACTCTCTCGTTCTTATAGAAGACCCGTGCCCAGCAATGGGACAATAATGGGTTGTACCCCCATATAAAACAATCACGTGGACTGCGTGCTCGTTTGCTATTAACCTTATAAAAAACACAATGTATTAAAACAAAACACTTTTTTATTCGATTATACAAGACGTCTTAAAGAACGAGCCAACTAGCAATCTCTCTCCCAATATACTAAGATTCTCAAACCAAAATTCCCAGTATAATATCCTTTTAGCTTTATGTTGATAATAATTTTAGCGTAACTCAATTTACTCTCGGCGTTACCGTCTAATGTCATTACGTGTACGCATCGCACGTCTTGTTTACATCGCAAAGTAATTACTATCATAGAAAACGGTAGAACGAGCGTGGTTGAGTATCGAGATCGTATCGCTAGTTTGTAATATGTTGCGAAACTATTGCTGTTAATGCTGTGACGTTGTTTTCAATACCAAAACTTTAAAATATTGGACACTTTGATACGGTTTCCAATGCTTAAAAGTCTTGGCTGCTATTGAAAACTACTTTGGATACTATGTGATACAGAATCCAATGCTTACAGACTCTTGCTGAATACAATAGGTAAGAAGGTAATCCTAGTATTCGAGGTCTTGTCATTCTGCCCCAAATGGAGATGTAAGTAACTAATTCCAAAAAACAACCACATTCCTTCTACTATTATATCTGAACAAAATAATGGTGAAAACAGTTTTTATGCAGACATTGAAAGCTGAATTACCAACACGGCAATTTCTGATAGTTTTAGTCGTGTCAAAAGTAACAAAACAGAGCGATAATCGGCTCTTAAATATATTTAAATATTTAAATGCTTAACTAGTACTCACGATATGTGGTTTTTTGATTTTTTTTAGATTTCTTTTTGCTGATATTTCTAAAAGAATTTAAAAAAACCGCACATCGCAAGTACCCGTTAAGTATAAAAATGTGTCGATTCCGCGATAATATTAGTCTAAAATCGTATATTTGAATAGTTTTGTACAGCAAATGCTTGAGTCGCATAAAACCATAGTAATGAGGAATTTTGCTCATATGTATATCTATTATTAAAGTAGATTAAACACAAGTGGATTGCCGAAAAAATATACTGCTAACCTGTTTACATTCAACTGTTGGTAAAAGTAAATTGTACCGGACAGCGAAAATCTTATTAGAGAAACATAAACGTATTGCCACGTTACTTTTAAATATTGAACATAATTTTAATCATCTGGATCTTAACTATCAAGCAAACTTATAATATCGATGGTTTTAAATTTATTACAATTAATAGATATCGTTTGTTTTAGTAACGTTGATGTATACATTGTAAAATTTACAAGCGCTAGTATTTTTAATAGCATAAGAAACGAGTTCAAATAATGCGTGTTTTAAGTGCATAATATAATACGTGATACAATTGATTGAATTTAAATTTTGATTGAAGATTTCTGGTACTAATGTAATTGATTATTTTTTATTGTAATATTTTCAATTTATTCCTATGTATTAGCGGGGCATTAGATAAGCGAATATTTAAGTGCAAAAAAAAGAAATAACTTAGAAAATAGTATGTTTTTAATTTGTTTAAATTCGAGCAATTAAAATGATGATATGATCAGTTTAAAAAATATTTGGTGATTTTATTTAAAACAGTTTTATCAACCGCAGATATGTAATTTGCCTCGCCTATAGTCGAATACAAAATTTGTTCGTGTCGCGAAGATATCGTTCTATCAGCATTCACGCTTGTCTTCGTGTTTTCCCTGAACCCGAATGATTTATTAAGGTCGCCCTCTTTACCGGATGTTAATTTTAATATTACATCTTGTATCCAAGGAATCCTAATTCTGTAGCAAATTTATAAATATCGTTGTAACAATATTGTCTTCAAAATGTAATATTGCGAAACTAATAACAATACAAAACTAAATATTGATTATTTGTTTTATTTTCTTTCTGTAGCAAATTGGAGGATAAAATTTAGAAAGCAGTTTATGTAAAGGACAAGCACCGATTGTCGTATCTTTATTGTCCCACTGCTAGGCTCGGGTCTTCTCTCAGAATGAGAGTGTTTAAGTCCAAACTCCATCGCGTCGGGCAAGTGCGAATTTGTGGACTTCATGAACTTTTGAGAACTTTTTTTTTAAAGAACTTTCTGGTGTGTAGGTTTTCTCGTGATGTTTTCCTTCTCCGAAAAGCTGTGATAATTAATTTCTAATACGCGCGTCATTTTAGAAAAATCTGTGGTGCGTGCCTGGGTTTGAACCTCGGACCTCCCGATCGAAAGGGCAAGTTTATAGGCTATCATTGCTCAAATACCATACCTAGGCACAAATATGTATTTCGTTTTGTGGTGAAACCTCTTTACTACGATAGATCGGCTGTGACAGGTCGCAAAAACAACTGCGATAATTCAAAACCACAAGATTCGTTTTTATTCTATTGAAGTAGGAAACCTGCATGCAGTGATCACTGCCAACCCATAGCTATCTCAATCAAAGTTAACAAGTCAATTGATTCTACTCCTGAAGGCTGAAATGGTCGGTTAAGATAAAAGTTAGCCGGTAACCATACTCTTTCACCGAAACGCAAGCATTGCTTCACGCTAGATATAATTGTTTGGTGTACCTCCCCGGTTGAATTACACTGGCTCTACCACCTTTTTTGTTTTCGAGGGGAAACCTTCAAATGCCGATGCCGTGGGAGCGATGCAGGGCTAAGTGGGATTTTTACCGCACTAAAACCCCCCGCTGGCCGTCCTCGGCGTAATAAAGAGGACTCCGGAATAACCAAAGGAACGGCTCTACCACCTTTTTTTTTTTTGTTTTCGAGGGGGAAACCTTCCAAAGGTACCCGACGACGTGAGAGCGACGCAGGGTTATGTGGGATTTTTACCGCACTAAAACCCACCCGGAGGACGTCTTCGGCGCTGAAAAGGAGGACTCCGGGATCTCGAAACGACTTCAACCGGAATCCTCGAGCGCGCTGCCCCATCGGGCTCCTCCCAGATGGGCGGCTGGGCCCACCGCTCCGTCTAGTCTTTACAACGGTATGCGACCACACATACCACCGTCCTTCCCGGGATTGCCTGACCGAACGGTTCGAGCTCCCACTCTAGCCGTCTGCAACCCCGGAAGCCCCTTTTAGTCGCCTCTTACGACAGGCAGGGGACACCGTAGCCCTATTCTGACCCCGAGGCTACAGGGACGACGGCTCTACCACCTAGTAAAGGTGGCTCTAACACCTCGTAAACTTAAAGAATAAATATTTGGAAATGTATGGAACATGATATGAGAGCGTGACAACAAATTCTCCGAGTGACAAGCAGCGCTGCACGTGCAGAAACAAAAGAAGGGCGTGTCTTCCTCTGTTAAACGATATAGAAACAAAGACGAAGAAATAAAGATGGTAATCAAAAATCCTTAATTAAAACAATGTTTTTTTTTTCATCTGACTGAAGTAGCGAACATGCAATCCACCTGATGGTAAGTGGCCACTGCCACCCATGGACATATGTAATCAACTACATACAGAACATGGGCTCCATCAGAAGTCAATCACAGATGCGTTGCTATTCCCGAGGACTATGATGGTCGCCTCATGTGAAAGTGTGCCGGCAACCGCACCCTTCTAGCGAAACGCAAAAAATGCTTCACGCTAGAAATAGTTGTGGCGGTGGTACTTCTCCGGTCGAACTACACTGGTTCTGCCTTGAAAATTGGTATTTTTTTCTATTCGGAAGCTCTCCTAATAAGATTAGTTAACATGTTTTAATTTAGTAGGTACTTTGTAAAATTAATATCTATGGACAATTTTAGGGCGGAGTATAAATACAGAATAAACAGGAAAATTGCTAGTTTAAAAATATGATATTTATACCATTTAGCTGTGAAACTTTAAAAAGGCAAATAATTCTTACACGAATGTCGATACATTTCCGAATACATTAAAAGGAAAGACGCGTTCCTAGTATCATTTGTCACAGGGCCGTCAACTCAAGCTTGACCCATACATATTCTTTCACACAACTCTGTGTTCGAAATTGCGAGGAGCCCAATTATATTACATAATAAAATTAATAAACATAATATATACACAAAAATATAATATAGGTTGAATGTAAAACCGAATAATCACACACACGCATTTACATACACTCACACCATACAAATAGTTTAGGTTTGTAGTTATAATTAAATTACATTAATTAATTTATTTATTACTTTCACCATAATAATTTATACCAAAAAGGAGCAAAAAGTAAAGTTTTAAAAAAGAAAGGTCAAATGCGATTGCATTTATAAAAACAAAAAGCTGAATCGTTTATTTTTTTATTTTATATTATTTTATTCGGAAAACATACAGTGCATTAAAACTATCTTACATTGTTATTGCACCTAAAAAGAGCTTGTTGGCTTTAATATTAAAGTAAGAATAAAATATGAGCCCGAAATACGAGTAGAAACATTTAAAAAACCAAAAACATTAAAAGAAATAACAAAAATATTTATAACTAAATAACTGTGAGAATTAATTATTTTAATACTACCTATCTACTACTATTAGATATGATAAAAAATACAAATAAATTATTGTTTGAGGCCATATCAATGTTTCCTCAGTCACCCAATCCCTTGTCATGGCAGCACGTATAAGGGTTAGAACTTTCAAACAAAGGTAAATGTAAAGGGTGAAATATAATTTAAGTTAGCTTTTCAGAGTATCAAGCTACTAAAAGTAACTTAACTTTAACACCTAATAAGAAATACAAATTTCAGCAAAGTGAGAAGACCGTTTAAAATAAATTTAATAAGTGCGCTCTAAAAGAGGTTTCTTTTAAACATTTCAGTCAAATATGCAAATGGCTGGAGGAAGTTATAATCTTTTCCTGAATAATGAAATTATAATTAATTCCCTGTTCAATAACAGGAAAAAGACCGACCCATCGCTTCGTTCTGTTTAAAAAATATTTCTTTACTGCAATACTAAGATTTCGAATAATTTGTCTTTGGATTTTCTAGTCATTTATTACTCTCTCTCTCGTCAACCCATTATTGTCCGACTGCTGGGCACGGGTCTTCTCTCAGAATGAGAGAGTTTTAGGCCATAGTCCACCGCGCTGGCCAAGTGCGAATTGGTGGACTACACACACCTCCGAGAACTTTTTTTTAAGAACTTTCGGGTATGTAGGTTTCCTTACGATTTTTTCCTTCACCGAAAAGCAGTGATAATGATTAATTAATCATTTATTACCTAATAGGTTATTCCCGCAGCTTTCTCCACTTCGCTCACGTCTATCACGGTAATGAGTATCGTGTCTTAATCTAGATCAGGGTTTCGCAAAGTGGGGTACGCGAACCCCTAAGGGTTCGCCATTCGATGGCAGGGGGTTAGTGACAAGATTTAATTTAAAAAGTATGTCTTTCTTAGATTTTTGGGCAGTTAGACTGGAAAAGTATCTATCACGCAAAGCGGTGAATTTCGTTTACCCTTTGCTACAACATATTTATGTGAGAGTGGGTTTTCACACTTATTCATGTTGAAAACTATATATAGAAATCGTCTTGATGCCAAGTCAGAATTAAGGTTAAAATTGTTTAAAATTATTCCTAAAATTGACTCCTTTTGTGGCAACAAACAAGCACATCTATCACATTAAGAGCAGTAAAAAAAATCTTGTGGCACTTTATTTTTACATTTTATTGAAAAAAGCATTATTTTCTTCAACAGTCAATTTTATTGCTTTCTTTGGGGGGGGGGGGGGGAGTTAAAACAGGGGTATGTGGAGTTTGAGAAAGCCCGATCTAGATCATAAAATATGTATGTGCTAAATTCCAACAAAATCCGACTAGTAGTTTTTGCGTGAAAGAGTAACAAACAATGCTTTTCGGTGAAGGAAAACATCGTGAGGAAACATGCACACCCGCGAGTGTTTTAAAAAACAAAAAGTGGTAGTCTCCGAGTGCGTGAAGTCCACCAATTCGCACTTGGCCAGCGCGGTGAACTATGGCCTTTAACTCTCTCATTCCGAGAGAATTCACGTGCCTAGCAGTGCGACACTAATAGGTTGACGATACTTCTATATTTTAATCATTTGTCTGAGTCTATGTGTGTCTCAAATTGCATGAAAACGTAACATATGTATATAACATAAAGGCTTGAAAATACATATAAGTATTTGCTGTCCTTATCTTAGGGTAAAATGTACTCTTTATTTTATTAAAATCCCTATTACATAAAAAGTTATTAAAATTTTAACCGTTTTTAAACCCAAATAAATCCGCTAGAAAATATTCACCTAAAATACCTGTTTACTCAAAAATTGGAATATTTCCGACAGAAAATTGATAAGAACGTCACGGCTCTAGTCAACTTCCCGATTTGAATAAGATTGATTGATCCGTTAGCTGTCATTGTTATGTCAAGAAATTGTGTTGTTTTCTTGTTTTAACACCTGCCTCAATTTTCTACATTCATTATAATATGTAACGAGTACTTACGATTCCTGGTTGCTTAGTTACATGATTCTCGATGTTTTTGTCTTTATTTGATGTTTTGGCATAGTTTTTTTTTCTGACTGAAGTAGCAAACGGGCTTGCAGTCCACCTGATGGTAAGTGGTCATTGCCGCCCATGGACATCTGTAAGCAACTTCATATAGAACACGGGTTCCATTTGAAGTCAATCACAGATGCGTCGCTACTCCCGAGGACTGCGATGGTCGCCTCATATAAAAGTGTGCCAGCAACGACACCCTTCCATCGAAACGCAAGAAATGTTTCACGCTAGAAATAGGTGTGGCGGTGGTACTTCCCCGGTCGAACTACACTAATTCTACCACCTTCGAAGTTGCATAGATCGTGATCATGGCGAAACTGCGATGGCGAAGAGACCCCATTCACAAGAACTAGTGGTAAATCAATCAAAAATAACAGTAAAGTAAACGTAGAGTAACCAATCTATGTACCCTCCATGTCATCACGCACAAAATAACAATATTCTTAGGCAGCAATTTTTGTATTTTTTGTAAAATAATCACGATTACGCTATTTACCTATTTTCTCTGTTAAAACTATCATAACATATTTAACTTTATAGTTTCTTTTGCTAGACCTGAAAAGGAATGGCATGCTTGAATTGGCATGAATTTTCGAAGGTGGTAGAACCAGTGTAGTTCGACCGGGGAAGTACCACCGCCACACCTATTTCCAGCGTGAAGCGTTTCTTGCGTTTCGATAAAAGGGGTGTAGTTGCCGGCACACTTTCACACGAGGCGACCATCATGGTCCCCGGGAGTAGCAACGCATCTGTGATTGATTACAGATGGAACCCATGTTCCGTATGAAGTTGATTACAGATGTCAATGAGCGGCAGTGACCACTTACCATCAGGTGGACTGCACGCTCGTTTGCTACTTCAGACAAATAAAAAAAAAACAGTCGATCCAGTAGATCTCTGCCAACAATTCACCCAGGGATGACTGACAAAGAATGTCAGGTGTAAGATTGCGATTTCACCTTTACTATTGATTAGATGTATTACACAAAATAATATATAGCATATAAATGGAATATGTCGTTTTTTATGGTATATTTACTGGTATTTTAATTAATCGTTGTATCATATGCAATTAATTGGTTATTACTTATAACGTTAATAATTTAAGATAATAACTTCTTAGTTTAAATTATAAGCTTGTTACTTAATTTAAGTTTAATAAAATTAATAATTTATTAGCTTCAATCGTTATACGTTATTGTCAAAAAAATATGTTAATTAAGTCACCATTAAAGAGATTTATAAAAATAAATTCTAAACCATTTGATATGGCAAAAAAAAGTAACGCCATCAAGATATTACTACTTACTCTGACTTATAACCCTACATTATTTACAAAGCTGGCAAAACATATTGTAAATACACTTTGCAAAATGTCTCTACGTACGATGTTGAGGCAATATTTACGACAACACAACTAGTAGCGCCGCGTGCCAAAGCGGTGTGAATGCGGCCGCCCGCGTCGTTCATACAAAAGCATATACAACAATTTATATATCTGTGTACCGTATGTACCTATAGTATACCGATGTGCTTATACGTGAACTCCGTTCTATCACCAGGTGGTAGAACCAGTGTAGTTCGACCGGGTTTTTTTTTTTTTTTTTTGTTGTCGAGGGGGAAACCTTCAAAAGGTACCCGACGCCGTGGGAGCGACGCAGGGTTATGTGGGATTTTTACCGCACTAAAACCCCCCCGGTGGCCGTTCTCGGCGCTAAAAAGGAGGAGTCCGGGATCTCGAAACGACTTCAACCAGAAACCTCTGAGCGCGTTGCCCCATCGGGCTCCTCCCAGATGAGCGGCTGGGCCCACCGCTCCGTCTAGTCTTTACGACGGTATGCGACCACACGTACCGCCGTCCTTCCCGGGATCACCTGACTGAACGGTTCGAGCTCCCACTCTAGCCGCTCGTAACCCCGGAAGCCCCTTTTAGTCGCCTCTTACGACAGGCAGGGGATGCCGTAGCCCTATTCTGGTCCCGGAACTACAGGGTGCCGTTACTGGCGGCCGCGGCGGATCCTTCTCCGAGAGGGTTCAGCGCGCTCTCTGGCCCTTTCGGCGTCTTCCTTCGCTGACATCACGTCCTCGCAGAAGGAGATCATGCCGTTCCAGGCCTCTCGCCGCTGAACCATCGCCGCAACGACGGCCGCCGGTGAAAGGTTCGCTCCAACCTTTTGTACGAGGATCCGCCGCTGAGACTCCCAAGCTGGGCAGTACTCGAGCGTGTGCTGTGCGGAATCCTCGTCGTGCCCGCAATGGTGACAGAGGGCTGTCTCCTGTCTCCCTATCCTGTTCAGATACTGACCGAAACAGCCGTGTCCGGTCAGTATCTGAGTCAGGCGGTAGGTCACTCGACCGTTGCTTTTCATCCATGCGTGGAAGTTCGGCAGGATAGCGTCGACCACCCGTTGGCGTATACTATGCGGCTCCTTGAGTCGCTCACGCCAGCACCTCATAGCGCGCCATTTGGCTCTCCTCCGAAGAGCTTCGATCGTCCCTGCGTCGAAGGGTTCAGTCCCCTGACGGAGGACGCGGATCTTAAAGAAGACCCGTGCGTCCATATCCGCCAGGATGTCCAGAGGCGGAAGCCGCCCCAGGACAAACGCCGCCTCGTACGAAATTGTGCGATAACCGCGGGCGACCCGAATTGCGATCATACGGTGCACGGAGTTTAACTTCCGCGCGCGGCGCCGGCTGCCAGACAACTTGTCCGACCACACCGGCGCCCCGTAGAGCGCAATCGAGCGCACCACCCCCGCATAGAGGCGGCGGACTTCTTCCCTTGGTCCCCCAAGATTCGGCAGCAGTCTGTGCATTGCACCCGCTACCTTGAGAATCCGGGGGACGAGACGATCGAGGTGCTCGTCAAAGCACCAGCGGCCGTCCAGTGTTAGGCCGAGGTACTTCATGTACCTGCCTATCCGGACGACCGCTCCACCGACGCGCAATGAGGTCTCATCTGGCTCGACTCTCGACCTTCGGCCGTGGAACCACATCGCCTCGGTCTTCTGGGACGCTATCTCGAGGCCCAACCTGCGGATCTCCGCCACGACGCGTGCCACTCCGAGTTCTGCTACCGGGTACTACCGCCATATCTATTTCTAACGTGTTCTTGCGTTTCGGTGGAAGGGTGTGGTTGCCGGCTCACTTTAATACGACGCGAACGTCTTGGTTCTCGGAAGTACGCATCTGTGATTAACTACAGATAGAACCGCTGTTCTATATGAAATTGATTACAGATAGGCGACATGTACATTACCATCAGGTGGCCTGCATGTTCGTTTGCTACCACAACCTTGTAAAAAATTAACACCGCCATTTTCTAAAAACTTGACTTATAATGAACGAGTTTGTTTCCGCATCTTTGCCCACTTCTATAAAGTCTTTTTTGTTGTCGAGGTGGAAACCTTCAAAAGGTACCCGATGCCGTGGAAGCGACGCAGGGTTGTGTGGGATTTTTACCGCACTAAAACCCCCCGGTGGCCGTCCTCAGCGCTACAAAGAGGACTTCGGGATCTCCAAAGGAACGCAACCGGAGTTCTCTAAAGGCGCTGCCCCATCGGACTTCTCCCAGGTGAGCAGGTGGCCTACCGTTTCGTCTGATCTTTACGATGGTATGCGACCACGCATACCGCCGTCCTTCCCGGAGTCGCCTGATCGAACGGTTCGGGCTCCACTCTAGCTGCCCGCAACCCTGGAAGCCCCTTTTAGTTGCCTTTTATGACAGGCAGGGAATACCTTGGTCCTATACTGATTTCGGAACTACAAGGATGACTACCCACAAAAATGAGTATGCAATAATGAGTATCTAGGTCATGCATACTCATATATGAGTGCCAACTTTCAGCGAAATCCAATCGATAGTTTTTGCTCGCAAGGTAATCAAAAACACATACATCCTCAAAAATTTTCGCACCAATAATATTGGTAAGATTCTATGACAACTACGTTTGACTTTAGATCGGACTTCAATCTTGTTTAGACTTCACAACGTGATCATAACAGTGATCTATTACACTATCTACAAAATCACTACATAGTACAAAACAAAGTAGCTTCTCACTGTCTGTCCCTATTTATGCGTAGATTTTTAAAACTACGCTTCGGATTTTATTACGGGTTTTTTTTAATAGGTAGAGTGTTTCCAAAGAAAGGATTTATCTATAATACATGTATAATATAGTAGAGAAACACTAATAATTTAGATTTTTGACTTTTAGGCGGAACTAAATTCGCCGGGTCAACTAGTAGTATATAATATCCATCTTATTACAAACTGTTAAAGAGTGTTACTGGTCAGTGTTTCCCCAAAATTATAAACTAGGACATAAAAATTAAACTTTCGTACTTAACCGTAACATTGTCTGTATGTACTGTACATACATAAAGATACATACATACGCGGTTAAAGATTTTAATTATAAAATACATTGAAGGCTTGTGTTGAATTCTTTCGAAACATGGTGTATCACAAATATTCCGCCTCCTTTTTACTGTATTCCGAATTAATTTTAATAGACTACAAAATTTTGTTCTCTGGAATTTTGTATTAAAATATGAAAACGAGAAATATTTTGCCTTTCAGTGTATGTTGGTAAAAATGTATAATGTTTTGTAATAATTATTTTAAAGCAGAATATGTACTTCCGATATAATTCCCATATAAAATATTTTATTTTAATATAAGCTTTTATGCAACTTATTTCGTGAAATGAATGGTACTTATAATGATAAAATCGATAAAAGGAGAATTTTTGGTTCAATTATGTGTCAACACTATATCGATTTCAGGCTTATTACTACTGTGTTAAGCGATTTTGCTTTTGACGTGACAGCGTGTTATAATTCGATTCTTAAACCCTAATCATAGCAGAGCAGTGATAGGCCCGAGGTCCGTTTTCCAGCTACCACGGATTGTTCAAAAACAATGCGCGTCTTAGAACTTAGTTATCACTGCTATAGGCCGAACGAAAACGTCGTAAACCTACACACCTGACATTTCTCTAAAAAAGGTCTCATAGCTGTGTGAAGTTTACCAATTGTCATATGACATTTTTACAGGTGGTAGAACCAGTTTATTTCAACCGGGGAAGTACCACCGCCGCACCTATTTCTAGCTTGAAGCAGTTTTTTGCGTTTCGTCGGAAGGGTGTGGCACACTTTTATATCAGGCGCTCATTATAGTCCTCGAGAATAGCAACGCATCTATGATTGACTTCAGATAGAACCCATATTCTATTTGAAGTTACTTACAGATGTCCATGGGCGGCAGTGACCACTTGCCATGTGGACTGCATGCTCATTTGCTATTTCAGTCAGATAAAAAAAGAACATGGTGGACTACGGCCTAATTCTCTCTCATTTTAAGAGAAGACCCGAGCCCAGCAGTGGGACAATAAGAGGTTGATATTAATTTTAATTATACATTTGCATACCTTAGATTTTTTTGATTTGTTTAAAATGTAAGAGCAATGTGCCTAGTATTACGTGGTACCCTGGTAGCGTAACATGAACGTGGTGGCGTGGAAGTTTGCTTTAACACTTCAAGATTATATGAACCTTCTAGACTTTGATCGTCTTGTCATATCACGTAAGCTAAGCGAGAAATCACACAATTGTCTTTAAATACATTTATTAGGGCTCTTAGATAATAATATTTTATTAATATTAGTTTATAAAATTTTTGAAGTGAAACTTTTGAAGCAAAATGATCTTATAAATTCGTTCGTGTTATTAACATGCAAATTACCCCACTGCATCAGACGGGGGTAATATTTTTGAGCGTATTCGTGTATACATAATTATGTGTATGAATGATCATCATATCAATATAATCGAGTCAGTTTGCTGAGTAACATAGACTAAATACATTTTATTTTTTATTTTATTACACATTTGCATGCCATATTGTAAATGGCTAAATATGAGATATGACACATTTAATGTAAGACCTTAATGTAAACCGCAATTATAGCAAATAAATATTCATTATTCATTATAATTCATTTAAAAATTACGCCTATGATCAGAGGCAAAGGGGAGAAGAACGTTTTTTTTTTATTATCATACCAAATGGGGGATAAAACCCACTATTGTCTCATTTCTGGGCACGGGTCTTCTCTCGAAATGAGAGAATTTTAGGCCATAGTCCACCGCGCTGGCAAAGTGCGAATTGATGGACTTCACACACCTCCGAAAACTTTTTTTTTTTTTAAAGAACTCTCGGGTGTGTAGGTTTCCTCACGATGTTTTCCTTCACCGAAAATCAGTGGTGCGTGCCTGGGTTTGAACCTCGGACCACCCGTTCGAGAGGGCAAGTTTCAACCATTAGGCTATCACTGCTCTTGAAGGGAAAGGGGAGAAGTACGATTTTTTTATTATTGTAACAATATGGGTAACAAATAAAAGTTCGTTAATAAACCATTTGTACTTGGCTGTAAATTTTACATTAAATACTAATTAGTTAGTTACTACACTCGCAGATATAAATGTACCTTATATGTTTCTAATATTAAGAAAGTGAAACTTTGAGAGGTTGGATGCTGGATGGATGTTGTGCTGCTAGTCCTGGTGGTATAAGATGTGGCTTGAGAATAACGTAATTTACTTTGAGTTTTTTAGGTTTTGATTCTATTGACAGTCCCCATGACTGCCTCAAATGTTACATTCGGTTTGCATGCTCGTTTCTGCCATGGACGTGCAAGATGACGAGCTTCCTCCTGAGGTATTCTTGGGGCGTTATGACATGAGGCTCTTCAAAAAAGGTGCAAAAATAGATCTCTTTCAACCTTCTCCTCTGGTGTTGCAAATTTCCATACGCGACGTCGACTACTTTCCGGTACCCCGTCTGCCTTATCGTTAGGTTTAAATATAAAAAAATCGTGATAACCAAATATATTTTTTTTTAATAAATTTCATCACCTCTACATAGTCGCCAGCAGTAAAACAAGTACCTTACTCGATCTATATTTGGTGCTTTCTCTCAGAATGTATTCCAGTTGACAGTTCCCGAACTACCAAGTTCGAAATTAAAGCCTCCGTCACATAAGTTCCGAATGAGTAAACAACTAGAAGCTTGGTCGGGAATAAGTTTGTATGGGAAGATATTAATGGGTTTCTCAAATATCGTTCTGAAATCTCACAAGAATACTTGTCCATTTACTCG
>OX453072.1:13326791-13506439 GCA_949699795.1 Spicauda simplicius | reverse complement strand
TACTTGTCCATTTACTCGATGACTGTACAGACTAGTTTCTTGGTCTGCTTTATGAATAACGAGTAGACATGGCGAATTTCGTTCCGCTTAAAAGTAAAAAAATTTAAATTATCAGTTTTCTCTACTTGTGTTACTCTCTTTCTTCTTGAATCAGTCTTTTAATAAGTGCATTAACATCTGTAGCGTAGTTTTGAAGATCTAAGCATACATAGGGACATACAGGGAGAAGCGACTTTATTTTATACTATGTGTAGTGATTGGTCTTGTTTTTTTTTGTTTTCGAGGGGGAAACCTTCCAAAGGTACCCGACGCCGTGGGAGCGACGCAGGATTATGTGGGATTTTTACCGCACTAAAACCCCCCCGGTGGCCGTCCTCGGCTCTGAAAAGGAAAACTCCGGGATCTCGAACCGACTTCATTCGGAATCCTCCGAGCGCGCTGCCCTATCGGGCTCCTTCCAGATGGGCGGCTGGACCCACCGCTCCGTCTAGTCTTTACGACGGTATGCGACCACACATACCGCCGTCCTTCCTTCCGGGATTGCCTGACCGAACGGTTCGAGCTCCCACTCTAGCCGTCTGCAACCCCGGAAGCCCCTTTTAGTCGCCTCTTACGACAGGCAGGGGATACCGTAGCCCTATTCTGACCCCGAGGCTACAGGGACGTAGTGATTGGTCTATTTTAATATATATCAGATAAATACTATATGCGGTATCCTATTTTATTAATTCTTATTTTTGAAACAGTTGCATGGGTGGTATCGGGGTAGAAGCAGGGTATATTAATTACCACTCGTGCTTGCCAACCGTTTCTCCTTATTTGTTTGCTCGAAATATAGAGGGTAATAAAAACGCATACCAGTACATAATGTATAATATGTAAATATGGCATCTGTCTGTTTAAAATGTTTGTCTGTGCTTAAAATCACATTTAACAAAAACTACTTAAATTAATTAAAATAATACAAATACATTTATATCTTATGGTCACTTTAATCTTTGTTTCATTAAAATCAACAAGTATATCAAAAGAATCTATTACAATTTAAAGTTGATATATTTGTAAAGTGGAACTTTTTTACAATCGTTGTGATTTGAAATTCGGTAAAACGAAAATACGTTATGAAAGCAGTAGTCGGCGCTACAACTAGATTGTCGCTGTATTATTTTCTGAATCACGCTAACGATTTTATTTCTAGCTTGTATAAGAGCTTAAAATGTGGTATATGCGAATTAAAATATCCAAATATGACTGTGCTGCTTACTTAATCGATTTTTAAAAAAATCATGTCTTATTACTTTATGCTCATAAATATTTTATTTTTTATTATTATTAAATTTCACGTTACTTTTTTTTAAACGCAGGTGAACCAAGTCGTCCCTGTAGTTTCGGGATCAGAATAGAGCTACGGTATCCCCTGACTGTCGTAAGAGGCGACTAAAGTGGTGGGCCCAGCCACTCACCTGAGAGGAGCCCGATGGAGCACCGCGTTCAGGAGACTCCGGTTTTGTTCCTTTGGAGATCCCGAGTATTCTTTATAGCGCTGAGGACCACCAGGGGAGTTTTAGTGCGGTAAAAATGCCACATAATCTTTCGTCGCTCCCACGGCGTCGGGTACCTTTTGAAGGTTTCCCCCTCGAGAAAAAAAGGTATAACCACGGTGTAAATCTAGTAAGATAATTAACCTTTTTTTTTGTTTTCGAGGGGGAAATTTTCAAAAAGTAACCGACGTCGTGGGAGCGACGCGGGTTATGTGGGATTCTTACCGCACTAAAACCCCCCCGGTGGCCGACCTCGACGCTGCGAAGAGGACTTCGGGAACTCCAGTTGACCGCCGCCGGTGTCCTCAGCGTGTGCCCCATCGTGCTCTTCTCTGGTGGGCGTGAACTGCTCACCGCACCTTCTGGTTTTTACGGCAACATGCAACCACACATGCCGCCGTCCTTCCCGGGGTCACTTGACCGGACGGTTCGAGCTCCCACTCTTCCCGCCCGCAACCCCGGAAGCCTCTTTTAGTCGCCTTTTACGACAGGCAGAGGGTACCGTAGTCCTATTCTGGTCCCGGAACTACAGGGACAAAGATAATTAACCTAGGTAAGTAACGGCACTGCTACCCATTTCCTATTTTATTTCACCTTCATTTAAATATGGTGCCACTGATTCATAGATTTTCTTTCGAATATAAGTGTGAAGCCGCGAGTTCGTAGCGTCATTTGTCACGGCGACGTCAACACGAGTCTGAACTTATAAATATTTTACTGCTTCACACTTGCCTTTTGAATTATTTCTGGGTTCCGTACAGAAAGGGGTGGTATTAATGCAATGGCATCTGTTCGTTCATGTGACCGTCTGTCTGTCTGAATGAAGATAGGAGTCGGTTTGAAATTCCTTAATACTATTTTGGATGAATCAAACTTTTGTATTATTCAAAAAAATTGTCAATGGTATTTACTAATATAAAGCCAACAAGCCAAGCTTATAGATGAGGATAGTTGGTTTAATTGCGGCACTGCTGTTGCTACCTTTGATATAAGTCAATCATCAGATCAGCTCCAGAATATTAATTATCGTCACCAATATAACATAAATATTCAATACAGTTCGATTGGTCAAATAAAGAATACTTTACTACAGTAACAGCCTTATACTAAGATTTTTCTATTTCGTGGGTGCCATGGAAACACTAAAACGGCAGAAACAGCCAGAACCAAAATAGTTACTTAATTTCATCATCCATATTCTGTTCAACCGAGTATCGAACCTAAAACCCGCTGCATGTCAGGTATAGAGATTGTTCCGTCTTATAAGTCGCCAAGTTTAAGTTACGCACATAAATTATAAAGTTTAAAGGGCGTAGTAAAAAAATGCTACAATATTTGATCCGTACGCTCATAACTCTATTTCTACTCGCTTTCTGCACTTGTAGCCCCACAGTAGGATTTTCTCCTGTGTCGTGGGTAACATGGAAATACGCCAAGACAACTACACAAACACCCAGAACAACAATCTAAACTCATCATTCAGATACCTGTCTGGCCGAGAATTGAACCCGGGACCCACTGCGTGTCAGACCGGTATGGTAACTGCACCCCCGCGGGTCGTCTTACACAAAGATACGTTAGTACAAAGATATTTATTTATTCATTTATTTATTTAAACTTTTGAAACACCTTATACTAATGGTTACAAGGGTGAACTTAATGCCTAATGGCATTCTCTGCCAGTCAACCCTGGGCTAATTTGTGGTAGGCATATAAATGTTATAAAAAGAAATTTTGCTAAAATAATCATTCTTTTAAAATATAAAACAAATATATATATATATATATATATATATATATATATATATATATATATATATATATATATATATATATATATATATATATATATGTTAGAGATAATTAATCAATTTACTATGGTATACCACCTCATTCATATTAAAAGAATATTATTACGGCAGTTGTCAATGTCAGGGAATCAGTCAATAGCGCTTGTGATGGTTTTGTCAATAAATACGTACATTGATTGAGAATTAAACAAATATCGATATGTTGGACGACAATGGCGACCATTCAGATAACAATCCATTGGATTCTGCGACAGCAGCGGTGTGATTGATTGATAAATCATCCCACGTGCCTACCGCGATACCCGCTACTCAAAATCAACAATATTTTCGCTCAGAACAAGATGCTCAAAAAAATAATTTGACGGGTGCATCGTCATCTAACAACGAAGGATCTGCCGCACCTTCACCCGAAACGTGGGCTATGTTTTTCCAAATTATGATGGCGAACTTGAAGAGTAATCGAAAATCTATAAGCGACAGCGATTCCAGGAAGCTGAAGGCGAACGAGATTTATCTACCATCATTTGATCCAGATGATTGTCAGTTCACTGCTGCTCAGTGGTGCGACGAGATTGAACATCATATGAAGATCAACTTGTGGACAGATTATGAAACCAGGAACGCTGCATTCATTCGCTTGCAAGGACGTGCTAAGAAATGGGTTGCGCGTTCATATCCATTGTGCAAGACTTGGGAAGAATTGAAGGAGCGACTCACTCAGCAGTTTGTTTCTACTAGGAGGTTCTACGACTTGTTTCGTGACATGGTGGAGTAGGTACACGAGTGAACAGGCGGCGACTTACATTGAGTATTCTACCAACAAGGTAGCGCTGATAGACAGGTTGGACACCGGTTGGGGTGAGTCCAAAAAGATTGAGGTTGTGATCTTTGGCATCACGGACGTTCAGGTATGTACAGATTTGCTTAAAAATACGCCTACAAGTTTTTTGGCACTTGATAGGCATTTGAATACATACCCTAAAATTAAAAATTTTAAGCGACATTCCGATAAGACGCAAAGTGAACATGAGACTCCTAAGCGTGCAAGAGTAGGAGAGGTATTTATCGAGCGTCGCTGCCATTATTGTAATAAGACGGGGCATTTGAGACGGAACTGTTTACTTTTGCATAATAAAAATAATAATGAGAGCACTCGATCTCGCGCGTCGGTCGATAGATCTAGTAATAAGTCAAATGTGAAACAATGTTCTTACTGCCACAAAATTGGACATTCAGAATCTACTTGTTTTACAAAACAACGCGAAGAAAAGTCAAAAGATATAAAAGGTTCTAAATTGCAAACTAAATTGGTCAATGTCTGTTCATCCTCTAATGAATCTTTGATTGAAATATGCGTTGGTGGCTATACTTTGCAAGCACTGATTGATAGTGGTTCAGGATGTTCATTGATAAAAAAGGAAATTGCTGATTATTTACCTGATAAGAAAGAGTTCTCTTTTACCCGTCTCACAGGTATTGGTTCCGTGCCATGTTTTTCATTTTGTAAAATGACTACGTATGCTGATTTTGATGGGTTGCACACCGAGGTTACTTTTGTGATTGTGGATTCACATTTGCTCCCATATGACATAATTTTAGGTAGAGAGCTATTTAAGACCCCTGGTTTAATTTTCACTCTCAATGAAGACGGTGCAAAGATTATACGCAATGTTAGTGTCAATGTATGTCAATCTTTTAACTTATATATAGAGTTAGATAAAATTAATACTGACTTGACCGAACCTAACGATATTGATAGGTTGAAGTCCATATTGACGAAATACAAGAATAATTTTACTAGTGGAAATTCTGATACTACCGTTAATACGGGATCGATGCAAATTAAGCTTAAAAATCCCGATAAAATCGTAACTTACGGCACCAACGGACGTCAAGGTATGAATAGATTTACTTAATAATTCGCCTGATAGTTTATGACACTTGATAGAAATTTAAATACGTTACCTGAAATTAAGAATCTAAGGCAACATTTCGAAATAAGACAAACGGCTAAGAGTAGGATGGACGAGCGGTTAACGAAAGAAAAAAAATTGTCGTAGCGCTGATTTACCCGCTGTTTATCCATTTGTAGTTGGTAACCTAATTCTAGTTCATAAAGAAACCCCGAATAATTATTAAGCTAAATGAGGAGTTTTTGCCTTTATTGCTCATGTAAAATAATTAAGATCTGAGCGTTTCATGGTTGAACTGATATCTCAGGAGTGACTCAATATCTCTACCTCAGAATATCTCGATCCTGTAGGATCCATGACGGATAAGATTTGTTTAACTATGGAGAAAATTGCACCTGAAAAGTTTGGTATTTTAATTTGGTGTGCCAATTTTTAATTGATTTGCTGTATTGAATTAAGTTATCACTGTTTTGAATTGAAATGATAACTCAATTATTTTATTTGTTTCTTATTTGTTTGTTGAACGTAAACTTCGGTTAATAAAACACTTATGTTCGTTAATGATTGATAAAATGCTTTATTTAAACCAAGAGCTGCTACATTATCGAAGGAAGGATTGAAAGCCTCTACGCTTTGTCCTGGTGTTTTACTGAAAGCTGCTGCGCTTTATTAAAAGATGGATTGAAAGCCTTTACGCTTTGTCCTGGTGTTTTTCTAAAAACTGCTACGCTCTATTGAAGGATGGATTGAAAGTCTTTACGCTTTGTCCTGGTATTTTTCTAAAAACTGCTACGCTTTATTAAAGGATGGATTGAAAGCCTTTACGCTTTGTCCTGATGTTTTTCTAAAAACTGCTACGCTTTATTGAAGTATTGATTGAAAGCCTTTACGCTTTGTCCTGGTGTTTTGCTGAAAGCTGCTACACTTTATTTTACGGTGGGCTGAAAGCTTTAACGCTTTGCCCTCACTCTCTGCTGAAAGTTACGACGCTTTGCAGTGAAGTTCGGCTCAAATATGTCTTTATCCAAGGTTGATGTTGAAAGCTACCACGCTTTGCAATGTGTTCCAAGTGCAGCCCCTGAACAATGCTGAAAGCCTTAACGCTTTGCTTGTACTGTTACGACCCTCGGGTTTAAAGGGTTTAAGAAAAAAAAAAGATTTTATTTGTGGCGACACGACCGGTTGGTTAGGATGCTGGAATGACTAACTGGATGGTCTGGATGTATCGACGGAGGGGAAGGAGAATAAATGCTGAGCATGATAAAGTAAGAGTGAGGAGTCAGTAAAGAGAACATAGAGAATCTATAACAGCACGTTAGGTACGTAAGCGCTGTGCCATCTACGCTGTATGCGACGACAAGAAGCAACGCGAGAGCGCGTTGAGTATCAGAATGGCCGTGTTAGAGATAATTAATCAATTTACTATGGTATACCACCTCATTCATATTAAAAGAATATTATTACGGCAGTTGTCAATGTCAGGGAATCAGTCAATAGCGCTTGTGATGGTTTTGTCAATAAATACGTACATTGATTGAGAATTAAACAAATATCGATATGTTGGACGACAATGGCGACCATTCAGATAACAATCCATTGGATTCTGCGACATATATACAAGATATCTATAAATACAATAATACTAATAAAACGTAATATTTAATATATATATATATACTTACATTATGGACTGATATGAAATGTCGATACTCTTATCACAGTTGTAAATAATCCTCCCGTCCAAGCCTCCTGAACGTGCTCTTACATATGGCTTTTCTGATGTTTTCGGGTAGGGCGTTCCAAAGTAGTATCGCCTGTACACTGAAGGAATACCGGAAATAACTACTGTTATGCTGTGGAATATCGACTTTTTAAATTCTGGAAGAACGTAGCCCACTGCCGTGGGACGAGCAGTGGAACTGAAATTTTTCCTTTAAATACAACGGAGAAGCTGGATCGTGTAAAATAGAATACAGAACCAAGAGAATTCTAGAATTACGCCTTTGACGAATAGTTAGCCATTTAAGCTGACGTCTAAAATTAGAGATATGATCATATTTACGAAGATTAAAGATCTCGTCAACCCATTGTTGTCCCACTGCTGGGCACGGGTCTTCTCTCAGAATGAGAGAGTTTAGGCCATAGTCCACCGCGCTGGCCAAGTGCGAATTGGTGGACGGAAGATTAAAGATAAATCTAGTTAATTAAAAAATAAAGAATCATCGTCTATACAAAGTAAATCCTTAAAGTGCAATAATGTTTGTTCACTCGATCCAAGTGCTTAATCCACAGTTAAGCTGCGCTAACTGCAGGCAAGCCTCGTCTTTGTTGCTTGTATGTCTTTATAACTTGTATGCATATAATCCATACTAATATTATAAATGTGAAAGCGTGTTTGTTTGTTTCTCTCTCACGTCGCCACATACCTATTATATGATATGGTTTGTATGTTGTAAGATGGACGGAGGAAGGAGGACGGAGAGTGACGTAGGCTACTTTTTACCGCGCTCTCATTCCCATGAGAATATTGATGTTTTGTTAGTTGATACATATTTAGTAGTTCCAAACTTTGTTAATAGATGGCGTTAGTAAAATTCATTTGCAAGTTCTGAATCACGTTATCAAGTGTTAATGTTAATTCTCTCTGACTGTTCGGACGAAGTCGCGGGTAAGAGCTAGTATCTGTATATTAATACGTGAAGCAATAACTTTTGATTCGTTTTTAAGATACTTGCCCCAGGCGGAGGAGTGTGAAATTACGCACGGTTATCTATACTTATAATAAAGTTGTAGAGAGGTCAATTCTGTACATGAAATATTTTTCCAAAATAACTATCAGGGCGTGATTAGGGATCGATACTGATGCCAAAAATGCAATCAGTAAAATTTTTGTCTGTCTGTCTGTCTGTCTGTCTGTCTGTCTGTCTGTCTGTCTGTATAACCGTTATAGAAACAAAAACTACTCAGTGGATTTTAACGAAACTTGGTACGATTATTCTTTATACTCCTGGGCTGGTTATAGTATACTTTTCATCCCGCTACAATCAATAGGAGCAGAGCAGTAAAGGGAAATGTTGGGAAAACGGGAGAAGTTACTTTTTTAAGCTTCTGTCGCGTGTGCAACCTTAATGGTTAAAACTACACAGAAATCATGTATGAGGGAAATATTTTCCTTAAAATTATCTAAAAAATATCCTACGACAGCATATGTCCATCTTTTATGGTTGACTCACAATAACACGTGTAACTCCCGATAGCTTAGCAGTTCAAAGCTTTCTGATTATATTTGTCTACTCTTACGTTTATAACTCAGTCATCTATCTGTACGAAAATGAACATGAAAATGAAAAATGAAAAATGAAAAATGAAAAATGAAAAATGAAAAATGAAAAATGAAAAATGAAAAATGAAAAATGAAAAATGAAAATTGAAAAATGAAAAATGAAAAATGAAAAATGAAAAATGAAAAATGAAAAATGAAAAATGAAAAATGAAAAATGAAAAATGAAAAATGAAAAATGAAAAATGAAAAATGAAAAATGAAAAATGAAAAATGAAAAATGAAAAATGAAAAATGAAAAATGAAAAATGAAAAATGAAAAATGAAAAATGAAAAATGAAAAATGAAAAATGAAAAATGAAAAATGAAAAATGAAAAATGAAAAATGAAAAATGAAAAATGAAAAATGAAAAATGAAAAATGAAAAATGAAAAATGAAAAATGAAAAATGAAAAATGAAAAATGAAAAATGAAAAATGAAAAATGAAAAATGAAAAATGAAAAATGAAAAATGAAAAATGAAAAATGAAAAATGAAAAATGAAAAATGAAAAATGAAAAATGAAAAATGAAAAATGAAAAATGAAAATTGAAAATTGAAAATTGAAAAATGAAATTTTTAAAAATGAAAAATGAAAAATGAAAAATGAAAAATGAAAAAGAAAATGAAAAATGAAAAATGAAAAATGAAAAATGAAAAATGAAAAATGAAAAATGAAAAATGAAAAATGAAAAATGAAAAATGAAAAATGAAAAATGAAAAATGAACAGTGAACAGTGAACAGTGAACAGTGTCACGGTGACGTAACAAATATATTAAATAGGGACAATTCTTGGCTATGCGAAAGATCCATCTTAACTCCTCGCAATGACCAGGCATTTGAGATTAATAATAAAATACTGTCGAATATACAAGGGGAAAGCAAAGTTTATAGTTCAATAAATAGAATGGTCGATGAACAAGACGCCACTAACTACCCGATATAATTTTTAAATTCTTTAAATATGCCCGGACTTCCTTCTCATGAAATTTGTTTAAAAATTGGCATTCCGATTATTCTGCTCCGAAATTTAAGACCACCACAACTTTGCAATGGAACTCGGTTAAAAGTAACCCGGTTGCAACAAAATATTATCGAGGCTCAAATTTTAACAGGTTGCGGTGCAGGAGAAACCGTCTTTATTCCCAGAATTCCCTTAGTACCTAATAATTTTCCATTCCAATTTAAAAGAACACAATTCCCAGTATCGGTGTGTTATGCAATGACAATTAATAAGGCTCAAGGGCAGACTTTTCGTGTTGCTGGAGTAGATCTCGGTGTCAGTTGTTTCTCGCATGGTCAGTTGTACGTCGCTCTTTCCCGGGTCAGTAGTTCCAAAAATCTTTACGTTCACGTGCCGGATGGATCAACATTCAACATAGTTTACCCGGAAGCTTTGCATTGAAGTATTTTCGTTATATAAGTACTTAAGCCTTCGGCAGGATCGGAGTAGGGCTACGGTATCCCTGCCTGTCGTAAGAGGCGACTAAAAGGGGCTTCCGGGGTTGCGGGCGCCTAGTGTGGGAGCTTGAACCGTCCAGCCAGGCGATACCGGGAAGGTGGCGATATGTGTGGTCGCATACCGCCGTAAAGACTAGATTGGGTGGTGGGCCCATCCGCCCATCTGGGAGGAGCCCGAGTCCTCTTTATAGCACCGAAGACGACCACCGGGGGGGTTTTAGTGCGGTAAAAATTCCACATAACTCTGCGTCCCTCCCACGGCGTCGGGTACCTTTTGAAGGTTTCCCCCTCGAAAACAAAAATAAAAAAGGTTCTTAAGCCTCATGTGAACGTGATCTAAACAATATTACCAATACATTAACTCAATAACACACAAGGAGTTACTCGCTGGCGGAGTCGCGGGCAAAGCTATTAACAATAATATTGTGCGGTTCCGTATTGCGATATTTTTCAACAGTATTGTAGATATGACATATTATATTTCCCTACTAAAATACGAAAGTTAATCTGTTTGTTACATCAAAACCACTGAACCGTGAGGAAGGACATAGGCTACTTTTTTTTACGAAAAACAACGGAAACGCGGACGAAGTCGCGGGCAACAGCTAGTAGGTAATATAGAGAAGGATTGCGCAATGCTAATATTTTTTCAAATAATGCATAAAATATACATAAAATCAACTAAAAACACATTAAACTCACTACCTTACATTTGACACATACACATACATAATAATCGCGTGCGTTGCTGATAGCCTAATGGTTGAAACTTGACCTCTCAATCGGGAGGTCCAAGGTTCAAACCCAGGCACGCACCACTGATTTATGTGCGTATTAAAAATTAATATTCACTGATTTCGGTGAAAGAAAACATCGTCAGGAAACCTACACACCCGAAAGTGCTTTAAGAAAACGTTCTCAGAGGTGAAGTCCACCAATTCGCACTTGGCCAGCGCGGTGGAAAATGATCTAAAATACTCTCTCATTCTGAGAGAAGACCCGTGCCCAGCAGTGGGACAATAATGGGTTGTACCCTATATATGGTCAATCTCAGGTAAAATCCTTATCTTAACTAGGATTGATTAAAGATAACCATGAGAAGTAGTGATCACCTATCATCAAATGGACCGCGCGCTCATTTGTTACCGCAATATTGTAAAAGCACTTCCTTGTGGGATTCCGCTTGCTCGGTACATTATATCTGGTTCTACAATTTCTACGCAGAACCGAAGAGTTTTTAAAGTAAAAATATCCCAAGTAAAGGATAAAATCTAAAAAGCTGTTAACTTTTCGATAAATCTATATCTATTTTTAATCAAAATCTCGTGAGTGTAATTACTTTTTCAAATAAAACAAAATTCTGATCTTTTTATATACAAATTAAATCTTAAAATCAAATTACTCTAGTCTTAATAAATATTTCTAAAAGTTTCAATAAATAAATTCATAATTAATAAATACATAAAATTTTCTCTCTCCCGCATAGTAAAATTTACCTCCAATTTCGTTGGCGCTCCGTACCTGATCTCTTAATGCCTGGGCTTAAAAATAAATAGATTTCCAAATTGGAAGTGCGATCACGTTCGTATTTTTAAACATGGAAAGCCGTGGATTCACAATTAATAAGGAAATGATTAAACCGCCCGCCACTAATTAAGTATGGCACAGCGAGGCCGCTTGTGGGTTTAAATATGGGAACATATTTTAATGGACACACTGATGGACACAGACATTATACAATGGGAGTTTTTGCTTTTCATCACATTAAAGTGACACACACACTTGACGACGGCAAGTGACGGCACACTTTTATATGAGGCGACCATCTTAGTCCTCGGGGAGTAGCAACGCATCTGTAATTGACTTTAGATGGAACTTCATGTTCTATATGAAGTTGTTTACAGCAGTCCATGGGCGGTAATGACCACTTACCATCAAGTGGCTTGCATGCTCGTTTGCTACTTCAATCCTAAACGAGCAGTGAAGCAGTTTTTGCGTTTTAGCGGAAGGGTGTGGTTACTGGTTCACTTTTTTTTTAATTATGGAGTAGCAAACGAGCATGCAGTCCACCTGATGGTAAGTAGTTACCGCCGCTCGCCGTTAGTATGTAAGCAACTATTAGTATTCTAAAAAAAACATCTAATGTATATAACATTAGATGTAATTTTAAACTTACACTGACTAGCATGCAATCTGCTGAATTAATTTTACCGAGAATTTTAACCTATTACATCAGATTTAATAGCCAAGCCAATATAGGGTAATGCGTATATACGTTACTCTATAGAACCTTGCCTATAAAATGGTCTATATATTGCCTATAATATCCCGCTGGATAATATATATTGTGTAAAAAGTATGAAAAATTACGCACGCATGAAAACTCGAATATTTTTCAGTAACTCCGTACATTTTTAAACATCATCAAAGTATTTCGGGCGTTTTCGGTAATTTCACTCGCGAACACTCTGTTTTCGAGTTGTATAATTAATGCCATCAGCAATTTAAAATGGCAATACGAACGTTAAACACTCAATAACAAAGGCGACGTGCGCTCAAAATTGAGGAAATATACTCAGCGTCTACTATAAATATACTGTAAATTACTCGTAGGTAATAAAGTATATTTATCAAGATGAACGGTTCCATAAATTTTTGTTAAAGAGACGCAGCGTAAAATGTCTGATGGCTGATTTTAATCCTTATGCTCATGGTTTGTGGTAGGTTTTGCGGTCACGTGCTTAGAATATTGACTCATTTATAGACTGGATTGGTCGACTTTGCAATATTACTATTTTTTAAACTTAAGTCAGATTACAAAAGTAGTTGTAAGTAAAAATGTGTAATAATAATGGCACAATATCAAACACGCGTTAACAATTATTATTATCATAGTAAGTATGTAATTACAATATCTAATCTCCTTTTCTATTTATTGGATAGATCCCTTTTTCATATGACTTGCAATTTGTAAATATTCGATATCGAATTATTATTGTTATTATTATTTGAGTATAGGTGAACTAGAGAAGACCACCGCCACACACATCTTCAGTGTGGAGTAGTTTTAGCGTTTCAGTGGAAAGGAGTGGGTGCCGGTTTGCTCTCCTGTGATGCGACATACTACACAGTTCTTGGGAGTAGTAACGCAAGTGTGATTGATTTTAGCTGGAAATCCTGTCTTGTATGATGTTACTTTCATGTATATATGACCATATGACCCTCTTATACCTTCAAATTAGAACACAGTAACGCTTGATATTAAAATTAGGCAGTAAATGTCTATAGAATATGGTATGTATAGATTAATCTTTCGCCCGAATTCGCTTTGCTATTTAGTAACTTCTTTGCATTTTATATTATTTCAAACTGCTTGATATTAAATTATATCCTTAAAATAGTCCATTTTATTTCCTCTGCCGCTCCATTTGCTGCGTTCTGTAACAACCAACTTCAACAGATATCCGATAAAGGAAATTTGAAACAGATTTGACGTTTGACGTATTTACATCCAGACAGTTTGGCTAATTGTTTTCAGATAATCGAATGCCACTCGGAATTCCACTTCCGAATGGGGAAGCATTTTCCATTTTGTTCGTAAGCGTTGACACCGACAGTGACTTAGGGTTGTTACACTGTTATACATGGTTGGTGAAGAACGTGTTATACAGTAATATAATACAAGTCGCCCGTCGCAATGGTCGAAATTCAACCTTAATGTAAATTTAAAAACTAAACTACATATTGTCCAAAATAGCACCAATATTTATCTAATTTAAAAAAATGTAATAATTTTCAAATTATTTTTAACGCACCCGTTAAAGGTAAAAAGAGGTTTATTAACTAAGTTGAATTTAAAAGCAATAACGGGTAGTTTGACGAAGTCATCTGACATTTTTGACGTTATGTGTTTTCATAGTAAGACATTTAATGTTCTATTTCGTTTATTATGTGTGTGCTTGTGCCAAATGCAAAGTAGTGTGTGTAATGTGTTTTTAGTTGATTTTATAAATGTTTTTGCATTATTTAATAAACGTATTAGCATTGCGCAATCCTTCTCTACATCCACTATAACCGTGCGTAATTACATACTCCTCCGCCCGCGGCAAGTATTTTATAAACGAATCACAAGTTTTTGCTTCACGTACTAATATATAGATGTATAATGAATACTCATAGTTCGCAGTAGTGTTCACTGGAAATAGACAATTCCTTCAAAGTATTCCCTTACCATCTTCTGGTTTTAACTGAATAATGGTAGAAATATAAGCCAATGTATTTGTTACAATAATATGAAAAAATTAAAATACAAAACGAATACAGCTTAGAAAATATTTAAACGCTTTTCGTAATACTACAATTACTTCAAGTCGTCGTCGTCGTCAACCCATTATTGTCCCACTGCTGGGCACGGGTCTTCTCTCAGAATGAGAGAGTTTAGGCCATAGTCCACCGCGCTGGCCAAGTGCGAATTGGTGGACTTACTTCAAGTACTTTGAAGAATTAAATCGATTTGTTATGTCTTGATAACTTATGTTGATGTTATGTATTACAATTTATTTCCGATATTACAACGCATCAAACTTACAAGAATATAAATCATACTTCATACTAATATTATAAAGGCGAAAGTTTGTGAGTATGTTTGTTACTTCTTCACGTGTAAACGGCTGTAGCGATTTTCATAAAATTTGGTAGGGAGTAATCTGATACTCTGGATTAAAATATAGGCTACTTTTTACTGTGGAAAATAACTTATTCCCACGGGACAATCGGTTTTTGTTAACGCGAGCGAAGCTGTGGGATTCAGCTAGTAAATAATAATTGCCTTAAAATAAATCATGTTGCGTGATCTTATTTTTGGTAATCTTTTTTAATTTGTCAATTATTTACTGTTAGCGAATTATTTAACAGGTTGCTACTTTATTTAGTACCACACAAGGACATTCTGTATCATACACAAATGCACATACTTACATCAGTCCAGCTGATTGTTTCCACCCAATCAAATGCAGTCGAACTGGCTCGTACGAGAAGTGTACTCGACTGAGTGATATTCGTGCTTTGTAGAACATGTACCAAATAAAGGACAGTTGAAAGAGATTTACTGCTTGCGTCCAGTCCTATTGGTATTTCCATTCATTGTTCCAGAACATCAAGTACGATGTACCGTGATTCACATATTTAACATGATTTTCTTATAAAGAAAATAGGCTTAAAAATTTTTATGCCCTGGAAATTGATGGATTTACTTCGATTTCGAAATTGTGTCTTAATAAATACATATTACACAATAATATATATTCAAGTAAAATGTGTACAATCAATTTGGGTAACATTGAACAGCGGTGTAACTTTGAACAAAGTTGTGAAAAAAATATATTAATTTATTACATGGAAAATTCTTGTTGTTTCAATATTGTACCTGCGTAAAATGGATTGCCAAAATGCTGTAATAGCAATGAAAGTAAAAAAAAGGTACCTGTTAATGTCATAATTTTAAAAAATACCGCCTTTTCCGTAGTGAAGTTGTTGCAAGTGTTTGATGCTCCGTTTTGAAATAGCAATTATAATATAAAACTTACCGTAAACAGGTATGTTTTGATGTTTAATCTTTAAAATGTATATTGTATATTATTATTTTGAAACTGTACTATCCGTATCCCATGTTGAATATTGCGTAAAACTGCTAAACTTTTGACGACGTCGAAATTGGATGTAATACGGGTAACTTTGAACGGTTCAAAGTTACCTGTATCATAAAAAAATATTTTTTTCGGAGGCTCAGGGTCGCTCAGCGTGCTATGGAGAGGACTATGCTCGGAATTTCGCTACGAGATATGATTCGCAACGATGAAATCCGTAGACGAACGAAGCTTACCGACATAGCTCTCAAAATTAGCAGGCTGAAGTGGCAATGGGCCGCCACATCGGTCGTAGGACCGATAACCGATGGGGAAGAAAGGTCCTCGAGTGGCGACCATGTTTAGGCAAAAGGAGTACCGGTCGCCCCCCTACCAGATGGACCGGTGACCTGAAGAAGACAGCGGGAAACCGTTGGATTCAGAGGACACAGGGCCGGTTGGAGTGGCGCCATTTAGGGGAGGCCTATGTTATGTCCATGTTCCGTCCATCCTTTTTTTTTTTTGTTTTCGAGAGGGAAACCTTCCAAAGGTACCCGATGTTCCGTCCATCCTATGGATGGATGGAATAAATAAACAAAAAAAAACTAGTATCTTATTTTACCACCAAATTGATCGACCTTGATTCATATGGCAAGACCAAGTTGTCTATTGTATTTATATATCAAAATAAATGTATTTTTTATAGATTTGGTTTTAATTAACAAAAATATGTTAATTAATTTTACTCAGACCTTAAAATATTAGATTAATGACGGATTTTATATCCTCAAAAAATTATATTCAAAGTTACCCAAAACTAAGGATAACTTTGAATTTGAGTTTTAGGGGTAATTGTGGATAGTTTAATTGTTTTCTCCGTAAATTTATTGTGTTAGATTAATAAACCAGCTAAAAAGGACACTATTCATTTAGTAAAAACAAGGTGCAATAAATATAAAACAAATTATAATATCACAAATATTGTAAAAAATGTTCAATGTTACCCAAATCGAGGTTAATTGTCCAATTAAAAATACTAGTCCCCCGTCGCAACGGTCGAAATTCGATCGTAATTTAAATTAAAAAACTAAACGTCATATTTTACAAAGTAGCACCAATATTTCTCTATTTTAAATAAATTGTAATAATTTTTAAGTTATTTTAAGCGCACCTGTTAAAGTTAAAAATAAGTTTATTAATTTAGCTGCATTTAAAAGCAATAGCGGGTATTTTGACTAAGACATCTGACATTATTGACGCTATGTGACTTCATAGCAAGACATTGAATGTTCTATTCGCTATCATTTAAGCTTGTCACGAGATTGTCCACGTTAGATTTACTCAATTATAGGTCTGTGGTTTCCTGAACTATTCTCGTAACAAGCTTTAACAAGAAAAAATATGGGACCTAATATTAAAGAAATGTTGATTTGATTTTATTCATAGATACATGATACATACAAAGTCCGCGATGTTTATATTCAAAATATTATTTTTAAATAAATCAGCCCAATGTTTTTGGTTCTAAAAGCCTCAAAGTGAGTAAATATTCATAAACATAACTTTACTTCGTTCCCAAATCCATTAATATTTATGGTTAGTTATTGTAATAAAAACAAAATGTTCCACAAGTTACTAAGGTATCACAACCGAATTTCGGGTAGTTCATTAGATTTTTTACGAGCTAAAATATAAACTTCTGGCGATGGAAATGAGTGGAATAATTGAACAGACACTGTAACAACGTTTCCGACGAGAAAAGTAACAATTAAATTACTACAATACAGTTCATAAAGAGGATTTCAATTTTATTATCTTTAATAATATAACAATAAATTAAAACTGAGGAAACAAAATAACGTACAGTTTTTAAGAATGAATTAGCATGAGATTATGCAGTCCACGTGGTGGTAAGTGATGCCTGTCGCTCATGGATGTGTAACAGGGTTGCCAGACGTACCAATTTTATTGCCGAAAATTAAATGTTTTGCGCGGGACAGGGTCGGTCCCGCTTTTCGGGAAGGACTCGGGAAGAAACTACAGTTTGTCGCCCAAAAAAATGGTCGCCAAACTACGTCGACCCGCAGTTCGTCGACCAAACAAAAGGTAACCAAAAAAAGGGAGGGCCGGAGCCTTCTTACTCCAAGGAGAAAACTAAAATTTTCGCCCGTGTCTGTGAGGCGCGACACCCTTTGTACCGCGAGGACTACTGTCCCACTTATGGCTAAGAAATCCCGCTTTTTTCACTCAAACAATTTTTAAATTCTGATTTACTCAATAAAAGCTGGCAACGCTGGTGGGCAACCAACAGAGTTCCTATCCTTAGTCAATTACAAATTCGTAGCTGCTTCCTAGATCTAAGGTGGTTGCTTCATATAAAGTTTTAACCACACGTTTCAAAGACAAAAACAGTTTTAAGTCAGATTTAGATGTTCGGGTACCTCCCCAGTTGAACCATACTTGTTATATCACTTAGTACGTACATAACATATACAAATATAAACGACATTATTTTACTGAACTAAAGATTTTTACAACCCATTATTGTCCCACTGCGGGGCACGGCTCTTCTCTCAGAATTTTAGGTCATAGTCCACCGCGCTGGCCAAGTATGAATTGGTGAACTTCACACACCTCCGAGAACTTTTTTTTAGAACTCTCGTTTGTGTAAGTTTTATCACGATGTTTTCATTCTCCGAAAATCAGTCATAATTAATTTCTAATACGCACATAATTTTAGAAAAATCAGTGGTCAGCCTGGGTTTGAACCTCGGACCTCCCGATCGAGAGGACAAGTTTAAACCATTAGGCTATCACTGCTCTATTTATTTATTAACCAAAACAAAATTTACAAATGTAATGTTCGTAAACAGCAGCAATAGTGTTGACTGTGTCGCTACTATTTACGCCCACCACGAAGTACTTTACAATAAACTTAGTAAACTAAGGGTAATACTTACGTATATTGTATTATATTGTACATATTGTGAAGGTTAAAGGTATGCGTGTTTGTGTGTATGTGTTGAGTAAAAGTGTGGTCGAGTGTGTGTGTGTGTATTGTGTGATTTCATGCGTGCGAGAGTGTATACGAGTATGTATATTCATATTATGCAGTAGAATTAAGTAATTCAGTGTCATATTAATTATGTTAGATTTTGTAAGAAATCTGTCTACCTTTGTGCTATTATTTTGGAATAAAAACTCATCGCTTTTATATTTTAATCGATGGACGCTCATACGACAATTAGTACGTATATAGTACAGAAATTATATACCTAAATTGGCATTAAAATAATTAGTAAAAGAAAGCCGTGCTTTTTCGTAGAATCGCAAAAAAACACATTTGAGATACCTGTACTAAGTTCTGAAGATAACATAAAATTAAGGTAATTTGCAATTGGTAAGAACTATAGACTTAACTTTTTTTAAGGATAGGTAAAGCGAAAGTAAACAGTTAACACATTTTATCAAACTCATAGATAAGTCTCTAAAGTCTACTTTACAAAAATATAACTCTTATTAGCTTTTTGAAACATACACGTTTTGAATTAATTGACCCGCGTGATGGGACGGTCAATACAACGATCTGTCACGCAGTGGCTACCGTTTCATCCCCGGCCATACAAGTATTCTGGGTCTGGGCGTTTGTGTGTTTGTATACATATTATATCCTGTGTATACATAACAATAAAGACTTAAAAAAAGTATGGGCCTATCCTAGTATGGATGTTAGAGTGTAGAAAGATTTATTTATTTAATCATGGCAATAAGTGCCGCCTCTCGTAACACAATATTAATACCTGTAACAATATTGTAACTTTTAACTTTAAATTAATACTTGTAACAGTACTTACTTATATTATATTTATAACGAAATACTTACTTGTAAAATGGTGAGAGGAACATTAAAATTATTTTTTCATTACTTGAAGCGGGCGCACGCGGTCATTAATTTTAATATTATGTGTAAATTAGAACACTAATTGTAACGCACAAAAATTAATTAATTTTATAAAGCTATTAAATAAAACTAAGTAAAATATGTATCAAATATTAAAGTGCCCCTATGCTGATGATGTAATCAAAACGATATTGTATCAAAATATCAAAACGATAAAATCATTTTTCTCCCCTGATAATTCTAATAATCTACAAATAACAATAATTGTAGCGTAAAACGTATAAATCTATTGATTGTGGAATCTGTGCTACGAGTAATAATCTAAACTATAGCCGCGGATCGTAGCCTGCCCGTAGCCAGTGCCACCGCGGCTTCGTAGCAGGACGGTCGCGTAGACCCGCTACGACGCCACATCTCGTAGTACCGACGTACGATTACGATACGGTGTAGTCAAGGCGCCGACTATCAAGTGACTGTGCTGTGTTTATGTGATTTATTTTATTTTTTGCTAAAAGACGTGATTGTTTTTTTTACATTTTATTGTGTCTATAAAGTGCCCACAAACAGTTGAAGTAAAGGTATTTCGTTTTACCCAACGGTAGACGTTAAACGTTTCAGTGTAATGGTCTGTTAAGATAACGTCATGCGATCCCACCTCGAGCGGTTTTAGTTAGCTGTTAACAGAAAAATACCTTTCTGATGTCCGTAATTGCGAGTACGTCCAACGGACTGGAATACGATGATTTTTTCAAACCATTGTTCTAAGTTTAATGGCATAGAAATATCAAACGGTTAACTTTTCCACTCATCCGCTTAGAATAAGTTAGTAAAAATATTTTGCTTTTACTAACATATTTTAACTGTTTGCTTAATAAATTATTCATAAATTTTACATTCATAACTTTAAAGCAAAATTTATTATGCGCTCGTAAATAAATATCGTACTTTATTGTATTTCTCAATTTGCATAATAGTTTTATGCATATTTAGGGTTGCAAAAAAAATTGTTTGCAATTTTTAAATGGCAAGGGAGTAATTTTTAAAAATATAATTTTATAAATATGTTTTTAAGATATTACGTTTTAGTATAGCAAAATTTTATTTCTTATCACTTTTAATATTAAATAAAAAGACAAAACTTATTTCTTAGGTATTCTATTACATAATTTTATTCTACAGTTCTGTACGGTTTGACCGTAGTATTTCCTACAAATGATTAAGATAACAGGTCCAATGGGAATCCTCTTAGTCCCTTTAAATGGGAAGAACAATTCCAAATGTTATCCAATGTTCAGGAACGTAAAACGTTTGTCATTTCCGTTTATCGTCCTCGGATTTTCGAAATTTCTTAAATATAACTTAGTCACTATGTTGAAGTTCCTGGGTTCAATCTTTGGTTAGGTACATATATTTTTAGAACAGTTTATTTTCAGGTGTGATACCATTTTGGGTATTTTGTCTAATATGGGTTATTTATGAATTAGGTGATTTCACCTCAAAATTAATACTTTCAAAATACATAAAGTTTTGCAAGAAGTCATTAATGTAAAGGTTTTTACTTTAAGAAATCAAAGTTTAATCAAGTGAAAAAAGCAACGCGAAAAATACGTACGTCATGATTTGTATGATTGAAGCGACAGTCCATTTTTTGAGAAAAAATATTTTAAGATGTAACAATTTAAAGTCGACATATAATTTAATTATTCTCAAATTTTAGTCACAATGTTACATAAACCGCTATTTGTTCATTAAATAATGATCACGTTATATATCAGTTCTTTTAAGGACTAATAATACAACATATTAATAAAAATATGATAAAGTTATTAATAAAACAATTTAAAAAGCCAAATATATCAGATATTCAAACCTACTACCTACTACCGGTACTGTTTTCAAAAGGGAAGGAAAAGAAGAAAAGCGAAAATTTTTCATGTGTGAAACATTGTGATGCTTTAGGCTCTATTGAACGGCAATTATGACAAGCAGTGGGACAAAATAAACCGTAATGATTATCAAATAAATAGTAAGTAAAATGGAGTACTTTTTATACACTCACACTCTTTAAGGATAATAAGTTATTTTAATTAACTTATAATTTTATAGGTGGTAGAACAAATGTGGTTCATTCGGGGCAGTACCACAGCCACACCTATTTCTAGCGTGAAGCATTTCTTGCGTTTCGATGGAAGAGTGTGGTTGCCGGCACACTTTTACATGAGGCGACCATCTCAGTCTCGGGAGTAGAAACGCATCTGTGTTTGACTTCAGATAGAACCTATGTTCTATATGAAGTTGCTTACAGATGTTCATGAGTGGCATTGACCACATACCATCAGGTGAACTGCATGCTCCCTTGCTACTTCAACATTATAAAAAAAAATCAAAGGTCTGAATCACCTTCAGGCAGTGAAGACTTTTTATCTGGTCAAAGAAGCAAATAAACATGCAGTCCACCCGATTATCATCGGGTGGACTGCATGTTTATTATATGCATGTTGTTTGTAAATATAGCTCTAGGAAATCATTAAACTACTTCATAAATAACATAGATTGATCTACAGTCAATCACAGTTCCGTTGCTACTAGATCAGTACGATGCTCTCGTATGAAATTAAGCTGGCAACCACATTATTCCACCAAAACGCAAAAGCTGTTTCACGCTAGAAATAGGTGTCTCCAAAAAGACTGTTATACGTTCTTTTTTATTAAAGCAATGTTAGGCTGATGTGTTCTTTGAACGTTGAAGGGTTGCAAAGGAGAAACTCTTGTACCAAGCATTTCAACTTAGTTGTCAAGAATAGCATCATCATCTGTAGCTTATCTCAAAACCGGCTCTAATCTTACTAGTTTACTATGTTAATTTCCACTTACCATCAACTGAACTCCATCCTCGGTGACTATTTTTACCTTCAGATTAGAAAAAGAGATTCATTAAAAAGAGGAATAACGTTTTGGTCCTAAATAAAGCTAAAAAACCTGAGTAATGATTAATATATGTAACTATAAGAATATTTTTATCATACTGTAATAAAATATGGGTTTAAATAATAAACGGGATTAGATATGAATAACATTCTAATCAATCTCTCATAGCTCTTTTAGTTAATATGTTTTGAAAATACAGTTTCATTTAGATTTTAAAATGTCACCTACATATAAGACGAAATACAATGTATTTTTTTTTACTTTTTTGCTGTACCCTGCGCGCGTTGCTACGCCATCACAAAAAATACAAAAGAAACCTTCACGAGCCCATGAATAACAACTTTGCTAAAGATCATGACACGATTAAATGAATAGTTTACGATTCTATAGAAGACATACAGACAAACATTCATTTTAAATATAAGACAACTTAATGTCGGTGATAATTTATTGTTTAGTGTCGTAATCCGCATATCTTCGTTCTTAGAATTTGAAGTCAGAACTAACACGTAATAATTTGCAGTAATATTAATAAATAGCAGTTTTTCTGCGGTATGGCTGGAAATATAATTACCAGAACACAAACATATTTCATTACAGATCTTTGGCTCGTAAGTACCTATTCATCTGTATCATCAACCCATTGTTGTCCCACTGTGTGCGAGTCTTCTCTCAGAATGAGAGCCAATAGGCCGTAGACCACCGCGCTGCCAACTGCAAATCGGTAGATTTCACACTTCTTTGAGCATTTTTTAAGAACTCTTAGGCATGTAGGTTTTCCTCATAATGTACCCCGTCATCACATGTACGCATATCATTCTAGAAAAATGCATTATTTTACATAGGCCTACGGAGGCACGTACAAATTGTCAGTTACATATATTTTTTTTTACACTACCACCGGATCGGAACACGACCTCTACTTAGAAGATCCGGCAAGAAAGTCAGTGGGTTTGTCTTCTTTGTATATCTTTTTTTATAGCTATATTGTTTTTACATTGATTATAAAAGTTAGCTCCTGTATCTTGCTTTATATGTATGCCAATCATTAGGATATCACTGTTCGGTGACATAGGTCTACTAACCATAATGCTTCTACGTACATTTTACCAAAAGCATTCCGCTAAAAACTCGCTCGTATGCCGAACCATATCTGCATATTTTTATCTTACTGCAGTGCACTTAGCGCTATTATTCTGGTGCGAAATTTCGAAAAAAATGATTATGCTTTTATGAGACAGATTTACCAACCAGTTTCTGCTAGATTTAAAAGTGGCATAATCCGCTGGGGTTAAAATACGGAGGCACCTCCGGTACCCTTATTCGTCACTAGGTTATTCTTGCAGCTACGCCCGCTTTATTCTACTATAGTTATACGTATCTTTTGTGTTTATTACCAAGTGATGTAACCAGTGTGGTTAGACCGGAGGGAGGGGGCCCTGTAATTCCGGGACCAGAATAGGGCTACAGTATCCCCTGCTTGTCGTAAGAGGCGACTAAAAGGGGCTTCCGGGTTTGCGCGCGGCTTGAGTGGGAGCTCGAACCGTTCAATCAGGCGATCCCGGGAAAGACGTCGGTATATATGTATGGTCGCATACCGCTGTAAAGATTAGACGGGGCGACAGGCCGAACCACCCATCTGGGAAGAGCCCGATGGGGCAACGCGCTCAGAGGATTCTGGCAGCGGTCCTGTGGAGATCCTGGAGTCCTCTTTGTAGCGCTGAGGACGGCCACCGGGGGTTTTAGTGCGGTAGAAATCCCACATAACCCTGCGTCGCTCCCACGGTGTCGGGTACCTTTTGAAGGTTTTCCCCCTCGAGAACAAAAAAAAGGTTATTCTCGCAGCTACGACCGCTTTAATCTAATATAGTAAGACGTATCTTTTGTGTTTATTGCCAAGTGATACAACCAGTGTAGTTAGACGGGGGGAGGGTGGCGGGTGTACCACCGCCACACCTATTATCAACGTAAAGCATTTCTTGCGATTCGATTGAAAAATGTGGTGCCGGCACGCATACATGACCATCAAAGATGAGCTGCTACTCCTGAGGTCGAACTCGGAAGTAGCAACGCATCTGTGATTGACTTCAGGTAGATTCAACGTTCTATATGAAGTTGTGTACAGATGTCCATGGATGGCAGCGACCACTTCCCGTCAATTGGAGTGTATGCTCGTTTTTTAGTTCAATCAGATGAGAAAAATATTGGTTATAAAATGTGTGTACGCCAAATATTAGCGAAATCAGACTAAGAGTTTTTGCATAAACTAGTAACAAATAATAATTTGACGTATGTTACAATCTGTGCAGCCGTTTCAATTGTAACGCGTGCCAAATAAATGGACATACACACATTCATACTTGAAAAACATTATCTTTCTTCTGACTAGGAATTGCAATCCGAAAACCGGATCCGGTAATTCGGCGGATCCGGCACAAATTTACACAAACCGGATCCGGTACCAATTCACCACCGGATCCGGACCTCCACCGGATCCGGTGATTGTATATTTTGACAAAGATTTCATATTACAAAAATAATTACCGTTCGAAATCGATTCTTCTTTTCCACTGTTTTAACCGTTCGATTAATCCGTCCGGATCCGGCCGGATTGAAAATGAGGCCGGATTGCAATCCCTACTTCTGACGCAATCGGGTCAAAACAGCAGTAACAAAAAAAAATTAAAAAAATATTTTTTTTTTATACTCATCCACTAAGCCATGGGTATGTTAAGCACTTTTCTAGGCTCAACGATAATTGCCTTACGTGGCATGCGAATCGTAATAGGCTGTAGCGGCACTCACGAGATTTTTACAGCTAACGAGCATGTAATTTGATACTGATTCAATTAGCCATTAATTATAACGGCTTTTCAATTATTTTATGCAATTGGTTTGAGCTGAGGTTTTTATTGCTTACGAAATTTTTAGGTATACATATTATTATTTTGTGCAACTTAAAAAGAATATATGTTTTGGTTTGTGTCGGTTGGGATTGGGGAGCATACAACATCTTCCGCACAATATCCAAAGTGAATTTTTAAAATAATTGTTGAAGGTAGAAGGTAGAAATAATTGTAGAACCAGTGTAGTTCAACCAGGGAAGTATCACCGCCACATCTATTTCTAGCGTGAAGCATTTCTTGCGATTCGATGAAAGGGTGTTGTTGCCGGTACACATTTATATGAGGCGACCATCATAGTACTAGGGAGTAGCAATGCATCTGTGATTGACTTCAGATAGAACCTATGTTCTGCATGAAGTTGATTGTCAGATGTCCATGACCGGCAGTGACCTCTAACCATCAGGTCGACTGCATGCTCGTTTGCTTCTTCAGTCAGGTATATAAAAAATAAGTATGGCTGTTGAGTTCCCGCACTTGAACTACGAAGATATACCGCCTCATAAAATCTTATTTCACAAACAAACTCATCCGCGATACCGACAGCTCAAGGAAATTCTTATTCCGAAAATTCCCGTTTAAAAAATTCCCGCGACAAAGGTAGCAAACATCATGAACCGCGTCTGATACGTCACTCAATTTTAATGAAAAAACCGGGTTCCCTGAGGAACAGCATTGTTCTCATCCGTGACCCCATTCCACTTGAATACGTACTCCAATTTTTACCTTAATTGGTTTATCTCCAGAATTGTGAGTATCTTTTGTGTGTGCTGCTAGGATTGGTAGAATTCGGCTTGTCAAATTGTTGGAGTCTTTGTTTTGAGAGCAATTCACTAAGATACAAATTTTCTCATTATATCGAGTCTTCTTTTTATACAATTAAACGATTCGGATGTAAATATTTATGGGAAATTAATGAGGCTGTTTTAACAGAGGTAAAAAAATTGAGAATTTTAAAAAATAGGTATTTTAAGAAAAAATAAATAGTGTAACTCATATTTCTGGTAAGTAAATTATTCGAGCATGGATCATATAATACGTTAAAGCTGTCAACCTACTTTAGACTTATTTTAAGATTTTATTTTTATTTTATGTAATTGAAGTAAATTTTAGAATATAAACACTAACATTAAGGTTATAACAATGATTCAATGAATTAATTGTTGATAATTGGCTAAATATTTTGAAGGTGATAGAACACCTAGCGTGAAGCATTTCTTGCGTTTCGATGGAAGGGTGTGATTGCCAGCTTTATACAGCTACTTTTATACGGGGCGATCATCATAGTCCTTGGGAGTAGCAACGCATCTGTGATTGACTTCAGGTAGAACCCATCTTCTGTATGTAGTTGATTACAGATGTCCAAGAACAGCAGTGACGCATGCTCGTTTGTTACTTCAGACAGATAAATAAATAATAATAATAATCGATCAGGCACTAGCATTCCTATTATTATTATGCAAAATATTATTATTATTATTATTAAAATTAAAATTTCATTTGTAATGACTTAATATGACAATAGCCAATGATAAAGCTTAAAAGAGAATGGAATACTTATTGCACATTATAAATAAATACAAATTTAAACAATAACACATAATGTAGATCAATTGTATGCAATAAGAGGTCTTATAGCTAGGCTGAAGCCGGCGATGCATTGGCGACTCCTCCGGTGTTGCGAATGTCCATAGGCGACGGTGACTACTTTCCATCAGGTAGCCCGTCTGCCTTATCGTTAGGTTAAAGTATAAAAACGGCAGACACCTTTACCGTAATTTTTATAACAATTTCTGTTATTTTATTTTATGTTGAAAAATAAAACATGGACGACAAAATTCTACTAAAACGGTTAGTATATATTGAAAAATCGCATAAAAAAATTGTTAAAAATTATAATATATTTAATAAACGTTTCATAGTATAAAGAGATAACCGCAAACGAACGCTACCCAATCAGGTAATCAACATTTTAACTTCATACTCGTACGTGAATTTGATATTGAAATTGTTAAGCAAACGTTTTCATAAAAAATGCCGATCTAATAAAATTGTCGGACTAACATTTAATAGAGTCACAATTTGGGTGGAACGCTTTCAAATAGTTTAAAACTGTTAACGTAATAAATGGCGCTTGGACATTTATTTTTTAACTAAAAGCGCCATGCCGTAGCCAGTTGATTATTTATAAAACCCGTGCTAGGTGCATAAATCTTTGCATGGACAGATCATAATATCTAGCTTTATGTGGAATTTTAAACAAATTTAAAGGCATACACAGAGTTTTCGTTACTGGAGTTTTGTATTTTAGTTTAAAAGGTAAAGCTTAACTTAAACCCAGTTTATTTCAGTGATTAAAACATGAATATGCATAAACATTTATATTCGCTTTAATACCACCTGCATGATATGAATATCAAATGAAAGGTTTTTCTGAGGAAAATTAAGAAAAATGCGGTTTGGTTACCTTGTTCAGGACAAATTTATTAATTGAAATTTGACTTCTTTCCCGTTAACAGATTTTTCCTTCAGCTCTGCGACAATACAATTTAATACATTCTATATCATTGAAAACTCAAGACTGTCGCGGCTACAAAATGTCAGATCACATATTTTTTTCATACAGGGGTGGTTTCATACATGTGGGTAATAATCTAAATAAATTTTCGAGCTTAGAAATCACTCTCGGATCGGACCTATAACACATATTAAGCTATTGCACAGCTTTTATCGTGGGGTTTGAGCTGGGCGACCGAATCAAAAAATTTCGTAACGAAAATACCTTTTTTTTTTTTTTTTTCGAGGGGGAAACCTTCCAAAGGTACCCGACGCCGTGGGAGCGACGCAGGGTTATGTGGGATTTTTACCGCACTAAAACCCCCCCGGTGGCCGTCCTCGGCGCTGAAAAGGGAGGACTCCGGGATCTCGAAACGAGTTCAACCGGAATCCTCCGAGCGCGCTGCCCCATCGGGCTCCTCCCAGATGGGCGGCTGGGCCCACCGCTCCGTCTAGTCTTTACGACGGTATGCGACCACACATACCGCCGTCCTTCCCGGGATTGCCTGACCGCACGGTTCGAGCTCCCACTCTAGCCGTCTGCAACCCCGGAAGCCCCTTTTAGTCGCCTCTTACGACAGGCAGGGGATACCGTAGCCCTATTCTGACCCCGAGGCTACAGGGACGAATGAAGATACCTACCCCCCCCCCCCCACTCCGCCTACCATTTTGCACGGCTGAGCGTTCACTTAACGTGTATATGGTAGGATCATACGAAGCTCGCATGGATCTCGGATGCTCGGAAATCGGACGAATATGTAACCAGCTGTTTGTGAGAAAATATATAGTATCAAAAAAAACTTGAATTAATATCAAAGAAAAAATTATACATAAATAAATAAATAATTATAATTGCGTTACTTAATAAAATAGGCTATGCAATAGCTTTACTGCGGCAGTCCCCGAGTGCCGCACGATTTTTTTTTGTTTTTGTACACTAGATTTGCGTTTTATGAGTTAGATGCCAGGCCGCTGGTATACTGAGACGATTTTTTCTTGGAAGATATGTAACTATTGGAACAATGAAGATAACATAAGATAATAGATGATATATCGATTCTAGGGCTGCTGGAATACTGCTCTGAATTTCTTGGCTCATTTAACTAATCTTATGAAATTATGAAGACAGAATTTAAATAATTTGAATAAATATCATCTGGATGTTTCGTTAACCTTAAGTAAAAGTTCCTTCTACCTATTATCACTCATTGACGGACCGAGTTGCCTAGAGATCACCACACAGATCTAACACGCAGAAGGTTCCGGGTTCGATCCCCGGTCAAATTTTTGGTAATTTTTGTTTTGCGTTTCGATGTTTGTGAATTGGTCTTTGTGTGTCACAGCTTAGGGGAAAATCCTACTATGATTATTAGTGTATGAAAGCCTATTATAGCCAAAATTCGATATATTACAAATAAATAATACATTTATAGAGCATCAGCAGCATTATACATACTCTATAAACATGAATAATACATGTCATTATAACATATTATGGGTGTTAAGATTACATTTAGTACGTCATACAAACATACAATAGTCACGTATACAGGAATTAATGTGACCTCGTTATCAGAAACTGAACAATACGCGATTATATATTATGTTGTAATTTCATGTTAGAACCTCTTTGTAGCGTCGTCTTTTAAGCCAAATTTAGGTGACAAAAGATTATGATGTTTGATGTTGCGAATAAGGTTTGAAAGTACTTAGATTTTTTTATTAAGTATAAGATGATCTCAGCCTTTAACCAGGCCCCAGATCAGCCTTTAACCAGACTTAAAATATGTAACATATTTTTCGTTTATAGACTAAATAGATTTTTAAGATATATGCCAATAGTGATAATAAATAATTGAAACTCGATGTCTCAATCATGGGCCCGAGGTTCAAATCTCAGGCAAATATCCCTGATATTCGAAATATTAGATAAAAACTCTTTTACAGTTAAAGAAGGTGCAAAGGTATGCAATGTGGTAGAACAATGGGTCGACCGCGGACCATACCCTTCTTTAGAAACGCAAGATATGCTTCACGCTAGAAATAAGTGTGACGATGGAATCTCCCCGTTCGAAATTTATTTCTGCTACCATGTGAATGACTATATACTATGAATATATATACAGACTTTTAAATGAAATTCATCAAAATTATTTTTGGTATTGTGCGTTATTAAACAAACAAACAGACAGAAAAAATCTCCATAAATTGTAGAAATATTTATTGATACTTACCTTAGTCCTCTAAAAATATTACTAAGCTACAACCAAAGAGATTTACAAAGTAATATTTCACTGTACATTAGGTTAAAGTAAAATCCTACAAATTGAGACATAAAGAAGTTTCAGTTGAAAATGTACTTTCATATAAGTGCATAAATGCGCGACGAATTTTTGCAACATTACAAAGATCGGATTTTTTACATCTGAAAATATTATGGATAATAAGTTAGGAAAATAAAATATACGCATATAAATCCTGGTATGTGGCAATAACAATATTTTATCATGAAATATTATTTAGCCCCTAGCAATGTAAGGAATATTAGTTCCGTGCGTATACGTATATCAACTTGCAATAACGAATTTTGATGATATGAAAGAAGCAAATGATGCAGTTTACCTGACAGTAAGTAGTCACTTTTTTACTTGACTTAAGTAGCAAAACGAGCATGCATCCACCTGATGTTAAGTAATCACTGCCACCCATGGACACCAGTAAGCAACTTCATACAGAACATGGGTATGGAACCCATGAGTGATGTCAATCACTGATGCATTGCTAGTCCCGAGGACTATGATGGTCGCCTCATGTGAAAGTGTGCCGCCAACCACACCCTTCTATCGAAACGCATGAAATTCTTCACGCTAGATATAGGTGTGGCGGTGGTACTTCCCCGGTCGATCTCCACTCGTTATACCACCTTGGAAATTCTAGAACCAGTCGGCTAGGTCTGTACTGCCACACCTACTACTGTACACAGTACACAGATGCAGTCCATGTGTTTCGAAGGTTGCAGTCTTGCTTTTACGAGTATAATATATAAGGTGACCGTCTTAATTCTCGGGGGTAGCAATGCGTGTGTGATCAATTTCAGAACTTGACGGATTAAGGCCATAATCCACCGGTCTCGCTAATTGAGAATTGGTAGGCTTCACAAATTTCTACGAACTTCTTAAGAAACATATTGTTTTAGAAGTCTTTTTTAGAACGTCGACCAAAACGCCGACTTTCAACTATTATACTATTCTTGCTTCACACTTTCGGAGATTAAGACGCCATTCATGTTATTATAGATAGTGTTTTTAACTAAGGAAGACAATTGACGAGGGTCTAATGTACTAAATTGACCGATATTCGACTCCCATTAGATATTATCTGAGCGTCCTATAGCCGTGCGTTGACTCGAACTAATTCTAATTCAATTTCGTGATAATTGAACCAGAAATGCCAATTGACGTTGCGATACTATACTATGTATAGTGTTTGTTCATAGGAACATACAGTAATTGCTAAATTGCTGATACAGACAAACTAGTGGGACCATTAAATGTCGCATAGAGAGAAATAAATTTTTGGCATTTAAGTTAAATACTTAAATTCCACTTGATAAAGAAGTCTATCGTAGTATCGTAAATAAATAATGCATTACTTGAACTACGGTTTTTTAAGACACATCCCAAAACACGAACATAAATGTGTTACTTCATAAGATATGATTTTCACATTGGGCTGCTTTGACGACCCTCGTGGCGGAACGGTTACCATACCGGTCTGACACGCAGTGGGTTCCGAGTTCGATCCCCGGCCAGTCAAGTATCTGAACAATGAGCATAGATTCTTGTTCTAGGTCTGGATGTTAGTGTATTCGTCCTTGTGTTTGTCCATGGCACGACACAGGAGAAAATACTAGCGTGGAGCTATGAGTGTAGAAAGCTTTCTTAAATCTCGCTATGTATATATCCCACAATTGAAAACCACACTGCAAATTACGTATTAAGATATTCATGTTTGCGCATCGCTAGAATTGCGGTTGTATCGTGTCTCCTCTATAGTTAAATAACCCTAAAGCTTAAAAAATTAGATGATATATGAAGAAGTATGAACTTTAAAAAGTGAGACCTTTCTAATTATCGTTGAAATAACAATTTCCATTCGCTGCTGGTCATAAATTATTAAAAAATAAGGTTGTATATTATAGTCCACTAATCTACTAATTTTCTTATCAGAATTGACGTTTTAGAAAATTCTCAGAATTATGACTTTTTTTAAAAACCATCCGTTGGCGTTTTAGTTCCACTTTTGAAGATCCTAAGAAGGTATCCTTTTAATATGCTAGGTTTATATTATCTAGGTTTATGTTATCCAACTCCTGAATTTTGTCCAAGTATCGGACAAAATCTTGCGACATCCGAAAGTAGAGGGATTCAAGTCGACCACACTCCAGAAGATTATTACAATATGTATTAGGTACCTATTGTGTCTCGTAAATTAAATAATCCAGAAATGTAATCTAAATCTAAAGACAAAGGACTAGACAAAGGTCTAATCAATTAAATCAACTGAAATTAGTGTCGTACAGTGATTGTGCGTTGACTCGAGCAAACAGTTCTAATTCAATTCCATTACAGTTGAACTGAAACCCGATTGGCTGAGCACACAACATACTGCAGGCATTATTGCTTTAAAGAAAGTTATACTTACAAATATCCTCTAATTCTTACCCAGTAACCTAAAGAAAAACAAATGCAAAACAAACGCTTTCTACACTCATAGCCCCACAGTAGGATTTTCTCCTGTGTCGTGGGTGCCATGGACACACACAAAGACGAATACACAAACACCCAGACCCAGAACAAGAATCTAAATTCATCATTAGATACCTGACTGGCCGGGAATCGAACCCGGGACCCACTGCGAGTCAGACCGGTATGTTACCGCTGCACCACGCGGGTCGTCGAAGAAAGTACAAAACCAATGCAAAACAATACCAAAACAAAGTTTTGAGACCTTGAATCAATGTTTTTTAATAAGATATATGAAGCGAAGGGGCATTCAGCCATTTTATAGGTGGGACAACTAGTGTAGTTCGTCCGGGGAAGTACCACCGCCACACCTATTTGTTGCGTGAAGCAGTTTTTGCGTTTTGATGGAAGGGTGTGGTTGCCGGCACACTTTTATATGAGGCGACGTTCTTAGTCCTCGCAAGTAACAGTGCATTTGTGATTGACTTCAGATGGAATCACATGTTCTATATGAAGTTGCTTACAGTTGTCCATGGGTGGCACTGACCACTTACCATCAGTTGGATTGCATGCTTGTTTGCTACTTCAATCGTATAAAAAATAAAATCTTTTTAACAAAAAATATCTGCCGACTTCCGTGACACAAAAAAGTAAAAAATAATTTTAATTAATTTTGGTTTAGAACATACTCAGTACTTAGTACATAGTTTCGAAGTCGGTGCTCAGCATATTTCGCTGGATGACGGTGATGAAACTTTGTCTTATATGAGCGCCGACTATAAAACAAACGTCATATGGTTAGTGGTCACTGTTTCGAATTAATCTGAATGCGTGCAGTAAATTATATACATAAAAGTATTAGTAAGTAGTTTAAAAAGTATTAATATAATACCTTTCAGTATTGGTAACTCTGTCTGAAACAAACATGTATAAAATGTGTAGAAAGGTCTTTTCAATAGAGGTCATAGTCCAATCCTGTGATAGTTTAGGAAAAATATTGTTGCTGACAACTTGTAAGTGCCCCCGTAGGCTTATACAAAATAGAAACAATTTATTTTATTTCAAGAAACGTCCGAAGCTTTAAACTAATAACAAATTTTCACGTGGATCTTTGTGATCGATTTGAGTTGAGTTTGTGTTAAACCTTTTAATATTGGACAGTGTTAAACCTCACTCACTTGAGATGTCACGTCATAACTAATTTTGGAAATGTCCGGAACATTTTGATGGCAGCAAAATTTTTTTTCGATCTCCTTTTATCCATGTTATTAACGTATATTTGTTCCAATACGTTTTCCGATGTTTCAGATCATAGACCTAATACCAAACTATTTGTTTTCGTCTTTTATAATACTGGATGGAAAATTGAATGAATTCTGAGAATTGGGTCGGCTCCCTGGTATTTTCCTAAGAAAATTCCAGAACTTCTGGTCAGATTCAAGCTACGCAATACACTCACAAATAAGTGGAAAATCGTAAAAGAATATCAAAATCTCATTCACACACAATCCCTTTAAACATAAAACAACAATACCAAAGGTATTATGTTAACCACAATGTAATCGTTTCACTTGTAAATATGCAAATTCAACAACAAATATTTATTTCAATATTTGCTTAACGCAAACGTTAAAACAATACAAGGGAACATCCGCTTTCCCTGTAAATACAAGGAGGGAAACAATAAATAATTGGGGCGAATTATTATTTATGAGAACGTTATTCTATTACGGAACTAGCTTTTACCTTTATGGTTATTATTTGTTACAAGAATAGCAAATGTTTAGAAGCAATCTGATGTACAATAGTCATTTTGGACGACTTGCGTCGCGGAGCGGTTGCCGTACAAGTGTCGACCGTGGGTCAAGTGGTCAAGACCGTGTCGAGGTCTGACGCGCAATGGGTCCCGGGTTCGATTCCCGGGCAGACAGTTATCTGAATGATGAATTTAGATTCATGTTCTGGGTCTGGGTGTTTGTGTATTCGTCTTATGTGTGTCCATGGTACCCACGACATAGGAAAATCTTAGCGGCTATGAGTGTAGAAAGCGTATTTTTTTTATTTCAAGAATTACTAATGTAACAATATTGTAATATAATTTGATAGTACTTATAGTAAAGTACTAGTAATTTGTCGTAATTTTTAAGTTAAGAGTTTGAAAAGTAATTAAATTGTTATAACAATTTAATTACTTTTCCATTGTTATCATTGAAATAATAATTTAAAACAGGTCATCAGTGCTACTTTTACCATGAAAAATGTATAAAGTAAAGACAAGCATGGTCGAAAGTTGAATGGGTGGCCGATAGTAGCTAAATTTCAGAGGGCCTTTGCCATTAAGTAGTTGATTTCCATTGATATCGTCGAGTTTATTGTTTGATTTGTTAAATCTTTATGAAAGCATTAAGTGGTTTAAAATGAAGGCCAAAGAAGCCAAATTCAAGACGTTGGTGAAGAAATCTTCGAATCGAATTTCAGTATTGTGTCTAAAGGATGTAAATAAATTTTGACGCATACTGTATAAGCAATTAAGCAGCATTGATAATTTCAAAACGATAGAAAGTCATTCATCCGAGAACCTCGTACCTCTGTGTGAAATTACACAAATGTAAATTTATTTTCAAACAATAATTCCACCAGAATTTTGATTTTAAAACAGAAATTTACTGCCTGCCTACATTGTTGGGTGCCGTCCTGTGAATTCGAGATTATACGAACAATTCCCTTCAGGCGACGGAACCATTCTGTTTACTTCCAATTTTATTCCAAATGTTGATAGTTAACTTCCGTATAAACGAGAACAATCTTTATACCCATTTGTTAGGACTCATTTTTAATTCATGATATCATACAATATATTTTATTCAAAGGTTATTCAATTAGGGTCAGCGTTATTACAGGGATCTTTGGCAAGGTCAATTTGATTTCCTCCCTCAGAAATCTCAAGCTATCTTCCTTAATCTTTATATTAAATTTAGTTTGCGGCCGAGAAGTTTTCAAGTCTTCATTGTGACTTCGCTGATTTATTCTCTAAAACAGAAGGTCTTGAAGAAATTTCCTTGAAAAAACGCTATTGTTAGGTAAATTTATCATGATATCTACTTCTGTCTTATTATAATAGTGTCCAAGATGTTCTGTTGGAGACATTTTATTGTATATCTCCATAAAAGCATATCTTTTAACATTTCATGTATACTAAGCTAAATTTTAGTAGCCATGTTTTAGCAGTAATAACATAATGGTTTTAACTCAGCCTCTCGATCGAGGGATTACATCCCACTTACGCACCACTGATTTTTGTAAAATGATGTGTGCATTAGAAATTACTTACGCAGCTTTACGGCGAAGTAAAACATCAAAAAATACACAAGAGCGATCTTTAAATTAAATTTCTCAAAAGCGTGTGATTCGAAATTGGCTAGCGCACTGGACTATGGTCTAAAACTCGCTTACGCTCGTGTGGTGTCCAGCAGTGGGACAATGATGGCTTGGTAACGATATGATAGGATATAAAATATTGATATTATTATTGTTTAACATTATGCAATATTATTAAAATATATATAAGTTACTAAATGATTACTTTTATTTAACCATTTTATGCTTCACTACTTCTGCAATACCAATAATTTCAGATAAGGTTATCGGCAAATCTCTTATAGGCTCAGCACGCCGATCCCAAACGTCGTCACCCTTTACCAATCGATGCCATTTATCAATGGCTGTCCAGAAATCGTAAAGAAATCGCTGCCATTACTCAAGAACAGTATTTGCATCGGATGATCCCGGTCCTATTCCCAGACAGATGTATGTGATCCGATAGTTTGTTCTGACTCCGTAAATCTAAATCTGGGTTGAAAGAAATATTTCATAAAAGACTTCTTTCAGTAACTGCTACTTGGTGTAAAAAATAAATTTCATAAATTTCATTATTAGACTCAGAGTAACAACTTTAGAATTTAAAAATTCCAATGACATTCTTAATTTTTAAACATACAAACGTTTAACATATAAACGTTTAACATATAAACGTTTGCAACCGCACTTGTCAATAAATCCATAGGCTCACTAACAAAGAAAGAAAAACTTTGGCGTAGACTTAATTTTTTGCTGCATTTTTTATGCTGGATAGTATATTTAGTTTTTAAATCCAAATAAATCATTATGACGTCAAGTACTATTTTCCTGCTGTGTTTAATTTTTTAACATTTAAGATAGCAAAGCAAATCTGTCGTTCCTATTTTTATTTCCTATATATTTCCGTCTAAACAAAATACGTTTCGCTCTGTCATTTCTATTTGAAACGTCGTCGCCTTCTCACTTCCCACAAATCCTCTTATTCCCAGATAGATACGTGTTACCCGATAGTTTGCGCTGACTTGGCGGATCGGGTGACCAGATAAGAAAGTAAATTATTGCGTAGCACCCCCATGTATTGTGAATCAAATCTATATCCAATATTATACAGTATCATATCCGGTTTTGGTCATATCGCAGCTGGTATAAAGGGATATCGTTTTTAATATCACAGTTAATATTAAAGTTAATGGAGCGATATTAATAATTTCTTCCTTGAACAATCAAGGTTCTATCTTTAGTATATAAAGCTATGTTTTATTATTACAACAAGAATATGATATAAATAGTTTGTTTAAATTGGAGAAGGACCAACGTCACATTTGTTTCTAGCGTAAAGAAGTTCTTACGTTTCGGTGAATGCGAGTGGATTCGTGAATGCAAGCTAAATTGCATACGATTCATTATCATAGTTCTCAAGAGTGGCCACACATTTGTTATCAACTTCGGGGAAAACACTTGTTCTATACGGCTACACTACAGGCTATGGATACCCTGCATATTTTTTGGTATCGAGGTACAAATCTTAAAAAGAAACCCAAAGCCATGGAAGCAACGCTGAGTTAAGTGGAATTTTTGCAGTTCTAAAATTCTTACGTTTGCCGTCCTCCGACCTCCAAGCGTTGAACCATAGGGTTGCGGCTGAACGTACCGCAATATCTGGTATGTACATCTTTCCCGGTTTCGACTGGACAGTTCGAGATCCCATTTTTGCGGCAGTGACTACCAACTATCGGATCGACTGTATGCTCGCTTGGTTCTTCCATATTGTAAAAGGTAATAAAGATATTTTAAGCCATTGCATAGCTTTTTCGCGGGCTTTGAGCACGGCGACCAAATCAGGAAATACCGTATCGAAAATAAAACCTAACACTTCCCACTCCGCCTACCATATAGCGCGGCTTTTAAGAATAATAAGCATAAAACCCGTGAAAAAATAAGAATTGAAATGCATATACTTGTCCTACTTTACTTATGATGTGAATACTGTGTAGAAAAGAGACAAATAAAGCCGTTCTGTTTCATTAGCTAATAGGTTGTCAAAAGGTAATTTTGGATAGTGATGTAACAACACGTATTTAATTTTACAGATAAATAAATAAGTATAATTGAATAAGTCGATAAAAAATGCCATGCAATAGCTTTGCCACTCGGCACTCGTGGACTGCCGCGTTTTTTATTATTTAACGATCCCAATTGAAAAGTACTTGTGTTTATTCTTTGTTTAAACTAGCAAAAATGTATTTTCCAGAATGACAAATATTTTGAAACCGTAAATGAATTTTATGCGAATCTTTTTCTAAATAAGGTAAAAACACGGTTACAGAGTCACACACTTGTGAATGCTGTTAGTCTTCAGTTAGGTGCTCTAGTCAGCCCACTTTTCCTCGCCTCGTGAACTAGGCGTTATAAGTATTACGAATGTCAGAGACTGGAAACTGGATTTTTTTCATAAAAAGAGTTACATTTATTGCTTTATGTGCCCATTTCAAAATAAAAATAGTATACATTATGATAATTTGTGGTGTCTATAAAATTCTGTAGTCATTTAAATGTAGGAGTACCTGGATGACCGAGCTTTGCTCGGTGTTTTTATATACTAAGAGTACATCATATTTTTTGGAATTATATTTTTTTATAACTATGCACATTTCTTACTGATGATCATATGAAAAATATATTCTGATCTTATCGACATTATAATAATAAAAAATAATGACAACAATAAAATAATAATAATATAATAATAATAAAATATAGTAATAAAATAATACAGAACTCTCGTTTAAATGGATTAAAAAGCAGCAAATATCTCCAACTACAGAATCGTCAGTATTCGCCATACAGCATCAATGTATAATGACACGCCTACATAGACGGGACATATTGAAAGAACCAATATGTCCCGTCTATGTTGCAATCTAAGAAATTAGCAGGAAATTATTATGTAAAGCGGAACAATAATCTTGTGCAGTACGTCTACTGATGTTTAGCTAGAAAGCATAAAATAGAAGTATCTAGCCTTTGGTGGAAGGAAATGATCACACAGCCCCAAGTGAAAGAGAATGAGACTAAAATTCTTTGCGAGATGCCAGTTCAAACCAATGTCACTATAACACACAATAGACCAGATTTTAATATATATAGACAAAACTAATAACCGAACCTACTTAATAGACGTATCTTACTATCCGATTATAATATAGGACCTAAAGAAATCGAAAAATTAAGTAAATACCACGTTCTCAAAAATGAATTTAGCCGTTCGTGGAAAACGCAAACGGCAATCATCCCAATAATTATTGGTGCAACTGTACATACATACATTCATCAACCATAATCAGTAAAGTGCTAGGAGATACTGTCTTCCCCCTCGAAGGGATCTCCACCTTGTCGTCGCTCTGGATCCATCCGAGGGGGCTGTGGAGGTCAGTGTTTTCTGGCCTCTGCAGCTAGGAGGGGTCGCGGGAGGTGAGGTGTCTCGGTGTGTCGTTGCCGTACCGTGCCGTACCCTGTCTCCCGCGACCGAGCGGGGGCGCACCGTCAGATGCGTTAGCGGTGGGGCCGCAGAGGAAGAGGAGATGTGGTATGTCGTTGCCGTGCTCCCTGTCCTCTGCGGCCGTTTGGTGGTTTGCGGCAGAACCAAAGAACGGATCTGCCGCTGAGTGTGGGAAGTCAATGCCTGTAGGGATGCCTTGCGGGTGTCGGCTTGCCATGCCCACGGCCCCTGGGTTGCGGTCTCGGGGTTGGACCTTTGCCCTGCGTATGGGAACTTTGGAGGTAAGGCGCGCCTTTGTGTTTTCTGGCGCGCCTTGCTGTTGGAGGGGAGCTTTATGCTCCACGCGGGGAAGGGCTGCAGGAGCGGCCAAGCACCGGCGGGTTCGCGGATGACTGCGAAAGCTTACCCGTGTTCCCGCCGTACGGTGCGAGAAGAAAACACAGTCGGGGTTGAGCCGGTATTAGTCCGGCATAACCCAGCTGCCACCCCGGGTGGCTGGGTATCCATGAGGATTACCCACTTAAAAAAAAAACGGGAGATACTGTCTTTGTAAAAAACACACAAAAAGATACCCAGAACACAGAGCAACTAACACATACAGGGCAGGAAACAAACATACAGAATAAATCAGAACAATTATTTACAAGCACAACAGATTCAATCATTCCACATCCAACAAATACAGGAGAATTTAATTGCAATGCGCCGCCGGAGAAATGTAAGAAGAAGAGGTAGATTAAAGTTAGCCTGTATATTATTATATATTACATCATATAGTTTTATAGTTTATTTACTCTATATAATACTTGATTAGTAGCGGGGACATAGATACCTTTTCGCTTGTGGGTTACAGGACGGGGTATCTATAAATACCGGCAACAGCAGCCGTGAAGGTGAAAATCACAATTTACTAATATAAAATAAAATATAATAATAAAACAAAAATACCAAAAAAGAACTAAAAAGAAAAAAAATGTAAAGCTAAAAAATAGAAAATATAACTAAAAATAAAAAATAAAACTAACAAAATAAAACTCGAAAAAAAGAGAAAAAATAGAAAAAAAAACAATCGGACCGAGATTTGAACCCTGACTTCCTGCGGTCCGATTTCCCAACCGAGCTATTCTAACTTCGTAAATGTTGACAAAATTTCTCTTCGTATTCGGTCTCTTCGATCTTTATGCAATGAAAACACGGACAAAACGACATTTTCTGAAAATGAAACTTTGCTAGATTAATCTATCGCCCCCTAAACCCCCTAAATACGAAATTTCAAGAAAATCGTTGGAGCCGTTTCCGAGATCGTTGATATATATATATATATATATATATATACAAGAATTGCTCGTTTAAAGGTATTATATATATATATATAGATAAAAACCTTAGCTCTAATATGTAAGTGATAGAAGTTGTTGATTTAATATTTCCCTATCGTGGTGGCTTCAGTTTTTTGTGTTTGAAGAGATAACAAATGACCTTGAACTACGTGGACTTCTGCAATTAATTCCAGATAAGGTTAAGTCTTAATTGAGGTTGGACACGGAAACGATGTAGGACCAGAAGAGTAAGTAACGCCTACGATACCTATGTCTCCCTTACTACACAAATCAGCTGTGTTACAACAGCATTGTGCCAATATTGTGTTGTAAGGCTATTCTACAGTATAACGCTTCTCGAAAGAAACAACAGTTATTTATTTGACACAGGATGTCTAAAATCTAATAAATATTATTACGTTGTTTTTTTATGGATGGGCTAATTAATGTTTATACAGATATTCAGAATGCATATACAATTGCATGCTAATTAATGTTTATACAGATATTCTATGACCGGAATAAAAACATAGAATACTATTTGGCTACTACGATCACGTTTACTAAAAGGAGATTTAAGAAAGCGCAACGTCTGGGGCAGTACTGAACTGTTTGGGGACTTCTTACCCTCTTAGGGACTCGTATAAGGCACTGTAGGATTAATTAAATTATTACCACGTAAAAAGGCAATATTAATATTATATCAACCCCGATGTTTGGTAAGTGATGCGGCCCACTGGGGCGTGGGAGCCGCAATATAAAATATTTTCATGAAGAATTCTTTTCAAGCTTGATTGACGCCTCTGGTGACAAGAGAGCTGGAGCTTATCTCGGCTAACAAGTAAGTTTAGCAATTCAGTAAAGTAAGGTTTCTACATAGTGTCTTGGGCACACTTCCACGGGCAGAGATTTGAATTATTTGATTTATTTTTAATTTAAGTTACGATAAGATTATAAATATATATATCTGAAGGTAGAACCAGTGTTATAGCTCGACCAGGGAAGTACCACCGCAATACCTATTTCTATCTTGAAGCATTTCTTGCGTTTCGATACAAAGGTGTGTCCGGTACACTTTTATATGAGGCAACCATCATAGTACTCGAGAGTAGCAACGCATCTGTGATTGACTTCAAATACAACCCATGTTCTGTATGAAGTTGATTACAGATGTCCATGGGCGGCAGTGACCACTTACCATCAGGTGGACTGAATGCTCGTTTGCTACTTCAGTCAGATATAAAAAAGGTTACATAACGATAATGAAATCCACAAAATTAACCCATTTATTTTCTACTCCTTATTTGGAGTATTCTCGCTCCAAACCAACTTAAACGTGGAAAGTTCTATCCAGATTTTATCCCCGCAAACACTCGTAAGGTTTTATATCACGTTATTACTTATTTAGCAGCAGAAATAGCTTCCTACATCACGGTCAGAGAACGCAACGAAACTTTATGTAGGTAATTACACTCCAAGCATTTTATATTTCAAAGAGAAAACATTAGAACGGCTAAAGTTTGTTCCAAATACTCGCAAGTAAATTGTTAAAACTGTCGAAGTTATTTTACATGTTATAATCCTGTAAAGAAGTAGATGTAACATAAATTTTACTTTTCTTTTGCTATTTCAAAATAAGCTTCGTAACTTCATAGCTACAAGTTCTTTTTTTAATTAAGGCAGAAAACATGAAATTTATTTCATGCAGTCATGAATGTGGTGGTGTGGTGGTGCTATCCACGAGTGGTTACTGCCACTCATGGAACTCACCATTTCAAACAGTATTTTCTGTATTTAGCTATCGATCGATTGCTACCTATATGGGCTACCCGGAGCCATTTAAACTATACTTTCTCATACAATAGAAACAGATGTTTTGGGTTCTTGTATCTCACAGTTGTACTTTTTTTAAATTGTTTTTGAATGTTGCTTTTACTCTTGTTTGTCTCGTGCTATGCAAGACCGCAAGTCCACCGCAAGTCTGTAACCGTACCGCAAGTCTACTAAATTATATTAAGTATATTATATTTATTAATTTTTAATTATTTTTAGGCTAACATAGGCTAAGTGTTGTTTTATGCTAACCCGTGTACTGTTTTTGTTTGTAATTAATTATTTTACTAACATACTTTTTAAGAGAATTGTATACTAACCAAATGTATGGACCCAGGGTCTGTGATAAAGACTTTATTATTATTATTATACATAGCAGGAAAAATTTGAGTAGTATGATGCAACATGCAAACCGACACAAAAATAACTATCCCCGTAGCGAGACAAAAACATAGTAAAAAAAAAATAAGTTAAGAATATATTCATTTGAAAAATAGTACGAGAATGGTACCATGGCAGTCGAACAACGAGGCTTCCCTTAAATTAATTTGTAAACTGAAATAAATAAGTGAATTGAGCCCCATCTATACAAACTTGGTGTGCCCAAATCTTGTCGGAATTCCCGACCTCCATTGAAGTTTAGAACTTAAAGGTAATTGTATGAGACGGGTGGAGTTGAGAATCGAATTAATGTTACATTAATTAAAAGTTCTTGATGTTAAGTTCGTAAACAACACGTAATGATGTTTTGTCAGACGGGATTTACCCAATTACACGTTTACGTTTTATGTTTGCGAAATATTTACGACTTATATATTAGTACATTTTGTTTAAAATTCGAAGTACTAAATCAACCAATACCAATACCAATTAAATTAGTCCACTGTTTACATACCACCCAACAATTGGACCATTGGACATAGTAGTGACTATGGTCACTTTCCGCTGTATGTCCCTATGTATGCTTAGATCTTTAAAACTACGCTTCGGATTTTAATGCAGTTTTTTTAATAGATGGAGTAGCTAATTAGGTAAATTTGAAACGCTTTCTAAACTCACAGCCCCACGCTAGGATTTTATCCTGTATCGTGAAACACCCAGACCCAGAACATGAATCTTAACTCATCATTCAGATTCTTGTCTGGGAAGTATGTTGAACCCGGAACCCATTGCGCATCAGACCGGTGTGGTAACCGCTCTGCCACGCGGCTCGCCGGTAATATAGTGGAGAAACACTGATAATGTTAGAATTTAGGCGGCACGAAGTTCGCCGGGTCAGCTGGTCATCTATAAATTTTGAAATCAACCACAAATATGATTAAGGCTTTACTTAAGGCTTAATACATCCATTGCTACCTCTGAGGGCTAAGTTGGAATACCTTGGACAAGTAAGTCTCTGTGATCATATTCATCAAACTATTAAACAACCATGCTTAACAGCTTCTTAGCTAAGTTTTTTTTTTTCGTTTTTTGATAATAGTCATTAAATTGAATAGTGATTGAATGAATAAAGATGATTTAACCGGGGTGTACCTACACAAGAGCACTGGTAGCTTATTGGTTGAAACTTGCCCTCTAAATTGGAAGGTCCAAGGTTCAAACCCAGGCATGCACCACTGATTTTTCTAAAATTATGTGCATGTTAGAAATGAATTATCACTGCTTTTCGGTTTACTACGTATTTACGGTATGTAATACGTATGTAGCACTTACAACACGTCCTAGTGAAATATGTAGAAAGTGTCATACATCCGAAGTTATAAATAATTATTTCATGGAAATTCGGTTGATCGAGGACTGATTACAGCTGGCTTTAGTACTTATAAATACAACACAGACCGCAAACGAATATGTCGGCTGCTTCTATTTGTTCAATTTCGTTGGGTATTGGGGTACGTATTTGTTTGGTCGTATATATTTCTATTTGTTTGATTATTTCCAAACGAGTGAATTTATTTGTTATCAATCATCAACTTAATTCTGACCAACCGCTGTCTCTTAGTTATTCTTTCATAATATTTTCACTATGCAGGCCAAAGGCAATTTCTTAGACTTGACAGTTGTTTGGGGAATTTCGAAGACTAAAATTAAAACGAGTCAAATTTAATTTCTCTTGCAGTCATGATTAATATCTATATCTATATCTATATCTATATCTTTCATTTATAATGCCCTGGACCGAGTTTTAAATAGTCATCTTTCGGAAAATTCATGGTCTCAGGCTTCTCTCCCTATAAGGTTCGGAGGTCTGGGAATTAGCAAAATTTGGAGTGTAGCATTACCAGCTTTTTTGGCTTCTTCACATAGCACCCAAGATTTGATTGATAAAATTATTAACAAGCCTCTTATCAATCATGAGGTAGCCTATGTGAATGATGCCAAATTTGCCTGAACACTGGCCTGCCCAGGCCAAATTTATCCACAATCAAAAAATGTTCAGAGATAGTGGGACGAGCCGAATACAAGTTATCTTTTGATAAACTGTTTCAGTCTACTCAAGATCTTAAAGATCTGGCTCGTCTTTTAGCGGTCTCTGAAAAATAGTCAGGAATATCTCAATAAAACATAAAAATCAAATGCCCTTACCCGAGATTTGAATCTCCGACTCTCACTCACTTCTGTATTTCTCACTTCTCACTTTGAAGATGCCAAAGTTTAAACTACTTCCTTACTCGAAATGGACACCACTAGAAAAAGCAAATTAGAAAAATAAGACCTATTTTTGAAATTAACGCATTTTAAATAACTACCTACTTCACTTTGTTGCTAATTATATTGCTGTTAAATATTTGCTTTTTATAACCGGATATATTTTTTTGTAAGAAATAAACATAAATGTTAAATTTTATTCTTATAAATGAGGTTTACTTCATTTAAGTTAACAATATCCGCCAAATCACCAAATAATGATTACCTAATCTAACACATGAGTTGCATGACTTATTGACTTCCAAAAACTCAAAGCTTTTTTCATCTACCCACACTCCATTATGCTGATGCAATTACCGCACAAAACTCAATTTTGTAAAAATACAGGACAAAGTTTCATCACCATCATCCAGAGAAATATGTTGATCACCGACTTCGGAACTATGTACTAAGTACTGAGTATGTTCTAAACCAAAATTAATTGAAATTATTTTTTACTTTTTTGTGACATGGAAGTCAGTAAATATTTTTTGTTAAAAAGTTTTTATTACTAAGGCAGTACACGCAGTCTAGGTATGAACATTGTGGCAAACCTGGCGAAGCAGAATGAATAAATACACGAGCGAAAGTGAACAAACAGACGAGGTCAACATTTCGGTCGCGGCAGTCAACCGATATTGTTACGTACAATCACTTGTATTTGCTTATGCTGGCTGTAATTATTTGTTGACGTGATGCTTATTCATAAAACTTCATAACTTTTAAATTGCATAGTTTTAACTAGTTTTTGCTTTAGAAATTATAGAAAACATAAAATGTTTCCAGTGCCAGATTTTTTTACACGTGCTTATCCGAGATATGAATTACTACAGCAGTATACTCTTCCTACGTATGTACATAGCAGAAAAACTGGCGAAGAAGAATGAATAAATACAAGTGTGAAAGAAAACAAACAGACGCGGTCAACATTTCGGTCGCGGCAGTCAACCGATATTGTTACGTACAATAGCTTTTATTTGATTAAGTTAGCAGTAACTATTTGCTGACGTGATGCTTATTTAAATTGCATAGCTCGAACTAGTTTTTGATTTAGAAGTTTATTTAACCTTTACTGTTTATATAGAACAGGTTCTACTTGTAAAGAAAATGTTTATTGTACACCATGCAGTCAAAGATGATTCTAGGTACTTCCTATGGATAATATAAGAACTAAAAACTTATAGAAAATTGATTAAAACGTTGCCGGTGTCGGATTTTTTATGATGCCTATCCGAGATTTGAACCTCCTTGAGCTCGATTTTGCATAAATGACGATTACTGCGTTCTTTATTACGGCAGTATACGCATCCTATGTATGTACATAGTAGAAAAACTGGCGAAGCAGAGTGAATAAATACAAGAGTGAAAGAAAACAAACAGACGCGGTCAACATTTCGGTCGCGGCAGTCAACCGATATTGTTACGTACAATAGCTTTTATTTGATAAAGCTAGCAGTAACTATTTGCTGACGTGATGCTTATTTAAATTGAATAGCTTGAACTAGTTTTTGATTTAGAAGTTTATTTAACCTTTACTGTTTATAGAGAACAGATTCTACAGAAAATGTTTTTTATACACCGTACAGTCAAAGATGAGGAGTCTAGGCACTGCCTGTGGATAATATAAGAACGAAAAACTTATATAAAATTGATTAAAACATTTCCGGTGCTAGATTTTTTATGATGTGCCGATCCGAGATTAAAACCAGCTTGAGCTCGATTTTGCATAAATGACGATTACTGCGTTCTTTATTACGGCAGTATACGCATCCTACGTATGTACAATTGTACATAGTGGCAAAACTGGTGAAGCCGAACGAATAAATACACGAGCGAAAGTGAATAAACAGAAGCGGTCAACATTTCGGTCGCGGCAGTCAACCGATATTGTTACGTATAAGCACTTATATTTTCCAATGCTATTTCTAATGTCAACACTTGCTGACGTGATGCTTATTTTAATTGCATAGCTCGATTTGGTTTTTGTTTTGTAAAGTTTATTTACACTATACAGTGTATAAAGAAAAGGTATTTTACTTTTTATCTATACACTTTGCAGTCAAAATTGATGTTAGTCATTATTCATGTATAATATTTGGGCTAAAAACGAACCTTGAATTGATAAAAAAGTATCTGGTGCCAGATTTTTGACAGATTTTTATCACATGTACATATCTGGGATTTGAATATCCACCTATTATTCATCACTTCTTTCATCTTATTTATAATACTAATACTTAATTTATTAAATGCCATAGTTCAAACGTTTTTTTATCTGACTGAAGTAAAAAACGAGCATGCAGTCCACCTGATTGTAAGTAGTCACTGTCGCCCATTACATCTGTAATCAACTCCAAGCAGAACATGGGTTCCATCCAAAGTCAATTACAGATGCGTTGCTACTCCCGAGGGCTATGATGGTCGCCTCATGTGAAAATGTGCCGGCAACCACACCCTTCTATCGAAACGCAAGAAATGCTTTACGCTAAAAAAACTAAACTAACTCCTTTGATACTAAAAATTGACACCTTTAAACTGGTCCTATATATGATATATGACATATATAGTGGCAAAACTGGCGAAGCCGAACGTGTAAATACACTGGCGAAGGTCAACAAACAGAACCGGTCAACATTTCGGTCGCGGCAGTCAACCGATATTGTTACGTATAACCACTTATATTTGCTTATGCGAGCTGTAAACACTTGCTGACGTGATGCTTATTTAAATTGCAGAGTTCAAATTCGTTTTTAGAGAAAAGGTATTTAATTCTTTATAGATTTTTTATACACTTTGTAGTCAAAATTGATGTTAGGCGCTATTCATGGATAATATTAGGGCTAGAAACAATAATTGATAAACTAAAATAGTATCTGGTGCCAGATTTTTATCCCGTGTACATATCTGGGATTTGAACCTCAACCTATCATTCATCGTAGTTATAATACTAATACTCAATTTATAAAATGTCATAGTTCAAACTCCTTTCATACTAAAAATGGACACCTTTATGTTGATCCTATGTATAATATATGATATCCATAGTGGGAAAACTGGCGAAGCCGAACGAATAAATACACGAGCGAAGGTCAACAAACAGATCCTGTCAACATTTCGGTCGCGGCAGTCAACCGATATTGTTACGTATAAGCACTTGTATTTGCTTATGTTGGTTCTGATAATTTGCTAACACTGTGCTTATTTTAATTGCATAGTTGCAATTAATTTCTGATATGGAATGGATTTCTGAAAGTTAAATTAATCTATACAGTGGATAATAAATTATCCATTCAGAGAGCCTGTTCTCTACAAACCGTCCAGTCAACGTTGATATTAGGCACTACCTATGGATAACATTAGATCTGAAATAGATTAAAACATTTTACTCTTTCTCATATTACAACAAAAAATACTTGGTAGTAGAACAAGTATATTGGATCATAGAATATAGGATCACACTTATGTATGTCTATTGTGAACCAGGCGGTTCACCAGGTGGTAGAACTAGTGTAGTGTGACCGAGGAGGTACCACCGCTACACCTATTTCTACCGTGAAGCATTGTTTGCGTTTCGAAGAAGGGTGTAGTTGCCGGCACACTTTTACATGAGCCGACTAACTCAGCCCTCGGGAGTAGCAACGCATCTGTTGACTTCAGATAGAACCTATATTCTATATGAAGTTACTTATAGATGTCCATGGGTGGCAGTGACCACTTACCATTAGGTGGACTGCATGATCGTTTGCTACTTCAATATTATAAAAAAATGAGTTCCTCCAATATGCTCCCCGAAAATGTCGGACGACTTGCTGTGGACAAAGTATTTGTCGCCTTCGGCAAACTACGTCAAGTTTACGAAAGGCATAATAACCAACAGTTAAAGCATATGGTTACTTTTTAATAAAACAAGTAACATAGTTATAATTTTAAATTAAAAAAATTTACTGCCTAAATCCGGTTGATGGCCTTCAGTTTTAATTGATTATACCTAAGCAGACGGTTTTTTTTATTTAATTCAAGGATTTACAAACTAACTCTTAATTGATATCCGTATTGTTAAAATAATAAAAAATTAACAACCTCCCTCCCTTTTTCTCTGATCACAGGTGCACAACTTAGTCGATTCCCAAAACTATAAGCCGTCAAGCTAAAAGCGTTGTAGCGCATGCAATAGAAATTGTCATACATATATTTGTGCATCCATACTTACGCTTATAAATATATAGGCAAGAAAATCATTAACTTTTAGTAAGACTATAATCCGTCAAGCTGAAAGCGTTGTAGCGCATCCCATAGAAATTGCCATACATAATATAAATATACGTACGTATATATAGAGTCGAAAAACATTAACTCCTGCCGCAGTCGGAAAAGATATAAGTAAATATACCAACCAAAATGAATAAGCGACAGCTTACAATTTCGGTTGCGGTCGAGTTTGTAGCGTGTTTGCCTATGCGTAAGCTAGTTGTAATTACTTTTCGATCAATATGTAGAAAGTTTATTTGGATTTTACTGGATTTGGTCGGAAGGGAATTGCGAGTTCCTCCGTTTGTAATATCTTTTTGATTTGGAAGTAGCAAACTCGCCATCTAGTCACAGAAATTTGTAACTATAAAACGCTTTCTGCACTCATAGCCCAACACTAGTATTTTCTCCTGTGTCGTGGAGACCTCGGACACACATATGACGAATACATAAACACCCAGACCCAGAACATGAATCTAAAATCAGCATTCAGATACATGTCTGGCCGGGAATCGAACCCGGAACCCACTGCGCGTCAGACCGGTATAGTCGATATAGTAACCGCTCTGCCGGTTGTCGAAGTAAACCCTGATAAAAAAATCCCGGCCGGCCAAATCATTGTAATGACCTATAAGGGCTAAAAGGTTCTTAAGTCTCGGCCACGCGATGGTTCAGCGGCGAGAGGCCTGGAACGGCATGATCACCTTCTGCGAGAACGTCATGTCAGCGAAGGAAGACGCCGAAAGGGCCAGAGAGCGCGCTGAACCCTCTCGGAGAAGGATCCGCCGCGGCCGCCGGCAACGGTGCCTCGTCCCTGTAGCCTCGGGGTCAGAATAGGGCTACGGTATCCCCTGCCTGTCGTAAGAGGCGACTAAAAGGGGCTTCCGGGTAAAAATCCAACATAACCCTGCGTCGCTCCCACGGCGTCGGGTACCTTTGGAAGGTTTCCCCCCCGAAAACAAAAAAAAAAGTCTCGGCCACGATTCGCTAAGGTGCGCGGGTATACCTCATCAGGTGAATCGATGACCTGCAGAAGACATCAGGTGTCCGCTTGATTAAAAAGGCAAAGTTTAAGGGTGGTCAATGGATCTTAAAAGGCTGAGGGATGGATTAATTTAGCTTAGCTTAGACTGTTGTTATTAGATAAACACCCTTCCTTCAAAATACAACAACTGTTTCACGATAGATATATGTGTGACGGTCTCTGGTCAAACTACACTGGTTCTATCAACGGCTAAAACACTACTTAGAACCTCATTCTATATTTTTTTATCTGACTAAAGTAGCAAACTAGCATGCAGTCTACATGTTGATAAGTGTTTACTGCCGCCCAAGGACATCTGTAATAAACTTCATACAGAACATGGGTTCCATCTGAAGTCAACCACGGATACTACTCCCAAGGACTACGATGGTCGCCTCATGTGAAAGTGTGCAGGCAACCACACCCTTCAATCAAAACGCAAGAAATGCTTCACGCCCGAAATAGGCGTGACGATGTTACTTCCCCGGTCGTACTACACTGGTTCTACCACCTTCATGTGGTATTATTATTATGTTCATGCACGGCAGCTACCACTTACCATCACATAAACTACATGCCCGTACTGATTCAATCTGGAAAAAATGATAAATAAAGAAAAAGTTATATAGGTCGAAATCACGTAAGCGCAGTTTCACTAATAGAATACACTTTTACATTTTTTAGAAAACGGCATGTTTCCTTCGTAGCTAAAAATATTTTTCAGTGCGTGCTTAGTTTTGTATGGTATTCGGTTTTCTCGTTCCGCAGCCTGCTAACCCCAACGGGTTTCAGTAGGTCACGCCACTCGAGCGAATTTCATGGAAGAGGTGGTACGGGCTTTCTTTAAAAATGATATGTTTTAAGAATTTTATGTACTTATATGCATTTACGTTTACTGACGTAAAGGTTAGTTGCGGTTTGGAGAACTCATGTATTTAGTTAACCAAAGTATTAATTACAGCTTTTAGTTAACGAAAATAAAAAAGCTTTCTACACTCATAGCCCTGCAGTAGGATTTTCTACTGTATCGTGGGTGCCATGACACACACAAAGACGAACACACAAACACCCAGACCCGGAACAAGAATCTAAACTCATCATTCAGATACCTGTCACTGCGTGTCAAACCGTTATGGTAACCGCTGTGCCACGCGGGTCGTCAAACGAACGAAAATAAAATAAAAAAGATTTAATTGTACATTTTATAGTGTCTCTAATAAATAAATTTAAAGAAGCGTGCAATATTTTGATCATTATGAAACTATATCTAAAATTAAAACATTGAAAAATACTAAAGTTTGCAAATAATAAAAGAACATAGTTTTTTATCGTTACTTAAAGCATAAATACACATTAATTTCTAGTAATTTGAAGGGATTAAATTTATAAAGCGATTCGACGTTTTTGTATTCAAGCATTTAAAGCATTCTACAAAATGTAGGATTTACTTTATATGTAAACGTCCCTCGCATTGGTAGTAAATGGGGTCCCCAAATCTCCTAATATATATGTTTGTCTGTTAGCTTACTGCGTAACCGTAGTGGACGAGCAAATACCAATTTGTAGATACCGGACACTAGCCAACCAAATCTTTATCCTCTTAGGCGTTTTTACTTAATCCCTAGGGGTGTCAATGCACATGTGACCAATCAATTTGAAAGTGGTAGAACCAGTGTAGTTCGACTGGGGAAATACAACCGCCACATCTATTTCTAGCGTAAAACAGTTCTTGCGTATCGTTGGAAAGGTGTGGTTGCTGGCACACTTTTATATGGGGCGAACATCTTAGTCCTCGGGAGTAGCAAACGACCATGCAGTCCACCTGATGATAAGTGGTCACTGCCGCCCATGGACGTCTGTAATCAACTTCATACAGAACATGGGTTCCATCTGTCAATCACAGATGCGTTGCTGCTCCCGAGGACTATGATGGCCGCCTCATGTGAAAGTGTGCCGGCAACCACACACTTCCATCGGAACGCAAGAAATGCTTCACGTTTCAGAAATAGGTGTGGAGGTGGTACTTCCCCGGTCGTAATGCACTGGTTCTACCACCTAAAGTATAAAAACTATATTTATACCAATTTCAATTATTTACTAACCTCCATTTTCTTTATTTATCCTTGTGCTATTCTACAAGTTTACGATAAGTAGGCATTTAGGAAATTTAAAAGCGAAATACCAGGTTAGTCGCAAAAAAAGTTGTGCTCTGAGAGCTATCTTCGCGTACGCTGCCTAAACCGTTGGAGATATCCAAATATAATGTACTGTTGAATTGTTTGGCTCACATAGATCTAAATAAAAGTCCGCGACAGCATATATCTATATTTTATGTATAACCCACAATAACTCTTTTTATACTTTGAAAATTTAAAAAATATGAAGTTGATGTTTCCATGAGTTTTATACAAACTAAATATAAATCCTTATCAAAATAAATGATTTCAAAAAATCAAGCATCTAATAAAGATTGAATCTGTCTTTTACACCATGTAAATTGGATAAGTAGTTTAGAAGATATTACGAGTATAACATATTGCGTAGTCAATTGATTGACCGGCAGTACGCGCCGTGCGCCGCCGCCGTATACAATGAAGTTGTATGATATTATTATTTGAATGGTTATAAAACACGGAGCAAAATGTGAAAGGTAAATGACGGCCCTGTAGTTCCGGGATTAAGGCTATGGTATCCCCTGTCTGTGGTAAGAGGCAACTAAAAGGGGGCTTTCGGGATTGCGGGCGGCTAGACTGGGAGCTCCAAACACCCAGTCAGCAACTTCGGGAAAGATGTCAGCATGTGTGGTCGCATGCTATCGTGAAAGCCAGGATGGACGGAGCTTGGACCGTCCAGCCAGGCGATCCCGGGAAGGACGGTGGTATACGTGTGGTCGCATATCGTGGTAAAGACCAGATGGAGTGGTGGGCCCAGCCGCTCACTTGGGAGGAGCCCGATGGGGCAACGCACTCAGAGGACTCCAGTTGTGTTCCTTTGAAGATCCCGGAGTCCTGGTGCTATAAGAATCCCACATAACCCTGCGTCGCTCCCACGGCGTATGGTACCTTTTGAAGGTTTCTCCCTCGACAAAAAAGAGAAAAAAGGTCAATGAGAATGAAACAGTGGAAAGGTTAAATATGTTATTCAATCGTCATCGACCTTTTAATGTTACAGAACTCGGCACATATGTCAGATTAGCAGTAGTTTAGGTCGTAGTTGACCACGCTAGCCAACTGCGCGTTGGTAACCGTCACGCGTTTTGAGACCTTTCTTAAAACTTTTAATTTCAGAGTAAGCATTAATATCTGTTGCCGACAAAACTAATTCAAATTGATGATAAATTTGAACACACTGATTTAGGCGATTAACACACGGCACCGCGCATCGCCGCGAATAGCGGTGCCCCGCGCGGTAAGGCGGTTTACGCACCTGTACGCGCGGATGGACCGATCATCAAAATAAACTTTTCGACATCGAAATTCCTTTTATTAAATTGCAACACGGCGTGCATCAACGATGATCCGCGCGGTTAGGCGCCAGCCCGTGTGTGAGGCACCGCACTGTCGTTCGCGCAGAGACATGGTGGTGATGAGAACACCGCTGGACCGCGCGGTCGGTCGGTGTACGTGTGTGAGGCATCAACGGATTTATTAGACCCCAATACAACATGAGATCTGCTTCACCGCCTACCGCGGCAGTGAGCGGTATCATATGTTAATCGCCTTAGGAAGTATGGCAAGGGTTCAATCTGAAGTCAATCACAGATGCGTTGCTACTCCCGAGGACTATGATGATCGCCTCATATAAAAGTGAGCCGGCAGACACACCCTTCTAATGAAACACAAGAACTGCTTCACGGTAGAAATAGGTGCGGCGGTGATGCCTCCCTGGTTGAACCATTGCTCTACCTTGCAAACTTTATGTGGCAGACTAAATTCCACGCGAGCGAAGCCGCGGGCAAAGGCTAGTATTTATATAAACGTACTGTCAAGCATTTCCTTGAGTGGCTGTCGTGACAGGAAAGGAATGTATGGTATTTTTTCAAGTGGTCATTCTGCAAATATAATTTACCAACTTTTTTTTGTTACGGGGAGGAAACCTTCAAAAGGTATACTGAAGTCTTGGGAGAGACTCCGGGTTATGTGGGATTTTTACTCACTAAAACCTCCTCGGTGGCGTTCCTCAACGCTTGTAGTAGGGGACTCGGAAACTCCAACGGAACGAACCGGTGTCCCCTAGCGCAGCGCCCCTAACGGGCTCATCTCTTGGGGGACGTGTACCATCCCCCTTCACCATCCGGTGCTTACGGACATAATTTACTTATAATTTACCACCTATAACTAAAATAAAATATTTTCAATTATATGTTGCAGGGTTTGATGATAGAATCATCCCTTGATCAGAGCACTCGGCCCCAGCGATATTTAAGAGCGGAGACAAGCTTAAAGAATAAATACAATTTATAGAAGTTGTGAAGTATGCCACATATGCAAATACGAATGTGAATTATTTTAGTGACAAAGAAGAATTTTGCGCGTTCAGGGATAAAAAAGGAAGTCCGTAGAAAATCCCAGTACCTACTAATACGTAAAACAAAAGTCTTTCGGCAATTTTGAAAAGGGAAATGGATTTAGAATAATGTTTCCAGTTATAAATGGTAACATTTCAGCATAACTGTATTAATTATTTATTGTTCCAAAAAATATGGTACAATTTTTAATGCGTTCAAATGACTTTAGGGCGGAATAAAACAATGTTTTATGAAATACTAGTAACAAGTAACAAAATAGGTAATATATTAAATCCGTATTAGTAAATGTATTGAAATGACTATTTTTGCCTAGGTCTACTGGGGTATTTTCAAATTGTCAGTTACAATTTTTTTCTTAAAACGTCACCAGATCAGAACACGACCTCAACTGAGAAAAACCGGCAAGAAATTCAGCAGGTTTGTCAGTTCTCTTTGTATTAATATTAGTCTTAATTATATCTCAATAATATATTCGTCAACCCTTTATTGTCCCACTGCTGGGCATTGGTCTTCTCTCGGAATGAGAGAGTTATAGGCCCTAGTCCACCGCGCTGGCCAAGTGCAAATTGGTGGCTTTCACATACCTCAGAGAACTTTTTTTAAGAACTCTCGGGTGTGTAGGTTTCCTCACGATGTTTTACTTCACTGAAAAGCAGTGATACCTAATTAATGTCTAATACGCACTTAACCACCAATTGGTCCACCAATTCGCACTTGGCCAGCGCGATGGACTATGGTCTAAACTCTCTCATTCCGAGAGAAGACCCGTGCCCAGCAGTGGGACAATAATGGGTTCACGACACGCACGTAAATCAGTGGGGCGTGCCTGGGTTTGAACCTTGGACCTCCTGATTGAGAGGCCAAGTTTCAACCATTAGGCTATCACTGCTCGAAAATATTACTTAAATGAGACTATCAATAAATTGAAGAACCTAAGTACATTCGGTTAAGTCACTGCTCATAAAAATTCCTCTTCTTTTAGCTTTCTCGTACCGTGGCCGACCTGTCAATAATTACGACCTACTCATTTCTATAGCTTCCTTCAAATATCGGTATTACGACTCAATCGTCAGTAATGAGTTCTTTGTCGACATTTTGACGTTTCGAGTACGAAAATTCGAACTTTATGATTTCTTGGTCTTTCACCGTAGCTATCAACCACAGCCTTTATAACTAAATTTGTACAAGTAAATTGAATATCAATGTTTGTAGCAAATGAAAGACCATTTAAAGTGTACATAATTTATATTACGTTTCTTATTTACAATGTTTGATTGAACTGGTTATTTGGCGCACTACTTTATAGCTTCAAAATAACTAATAGAATTCCAGGTGCAGTGATAGCCTAATGGTTGAAACTTGCCCTCTCGATCGGGAGGTCCGAGGTTCAAACCCCGGCACGCACCACTGATTTTACTAAAATTATGTGCGTATTAGAAATTAATTATCACTGCTTTCGGGGAAGGAAAACATTGTAAGGAAACCTACATAACCGAGAGTACTTTAAAAAAAAGTTCTCGGAGGTGTGTGAAGTCCACCAATTCGTACTTGGCCAGCGCGGTGGACTATGGCCTAAACTCTGTCATTCTAAAAGAAGACCAGCAGTGTGATGATAATGGGTTGACGGGGAATAACTTTTAATAACACTATTTTAGACTATTATTATCGCGGGATTGATATATTTTAATATTGTAAAGGGAAATCACGATACGCAGGGTTTTTTAATTATTTTTGGATATTTGGATTTTTGAGTTTCACCGCCGTGCCGTAACCTATTGACAAGATTCATTGTATTCGGCTAAATTCACAAAAATAATTGGGATAAAACTTTGCTATGTAAATTTTGATTTCTGTAAAGGTCAGAACAACGTAATAATATATATTTTTAAAATTGATAACTAAAAGTGCTAATATAAAATAAAACAGGAGTCTTATTGTTTTAGACTATGCCTTTTTAATTAGAATGTTAACTGCAGTCGCAGTTATTTCAGTATATATAATAAAACGTTTTATATTCGTAGTTAAAAGAGACATTATTATATCCATTTGAAAAATGAAACTTGGGTGCAGCGTAGCTTTAATAATATCAGCAAACAATTTTCTCTATTATTTTCTAGCAAATACTAAATCCCACATCTAAGCTACAGCGTGTTTTAATCAAACTAAAATGTTATATGTCCTGTTTTTATGTCTGTATTTTACAAGCACATTTGTTAACATCTAACGAATTCGAATATGAACTCATTAATTTGATGGAAAACCTACTAATTGACGACCCGCGCGGCGCAGCGTTTGACATATCGGTCGCACAGGTAGTGGGACCTGGGTGCGATTCCCGGCCAGACAGGTATCTTAATGATGATTTTAGATACATGTTCTGGTTCTGGGTATTTGTGTATTCGTCTCGTGTCCATGGTACCCACAACACAGGAGAAAACACTGTGTGTAGAAAGCGTATGAAAATTGAGAATCATTTAGGTGACTTTGAACATTTGTCGATTAATATTTTTAAATATAGGCCCAGTTGAAAAACAAATACCCTGTATTTTGAGACTATATTGTGAGACCCTATATTTTAGCAATATAGCTAGAATAGAGATAGGGTAATAATGGTTGAAACTCGGTCTCTCAAGCTATCCCCGTTAAAGGCGACTATAAGGGGGCTTCCGGGGTCAAGAGCGGCAAGAGTTCCTGCTCGATCCGTCCAGCCGGGCGATCCCGGGAAGTACGGTGGTATGTGTGGTCGCATCCCGTCTAAAATACCAGATGGAGCGGTGAGCCTATCCACTCGCCTGGGAGGAGCCCGACGGGGCAACACGCTCGAGAATAGTCACCGGGGGGGTTTTAGCGCGGTGAGAATCCCACATAATCTTGCGTAGCTGCCACGGCGTCGGGTACCTTTTGAAGGTTTTCCCCCTCAAAAAAAAAGGTATGCACCACTGTTTAGTTTTCTCAAATGATGTGATACGTCACAAATTAACTATCACGGATAAAGGAATATCAGATGGGAACGTCTACGTACTTGACAGTTCTAAAAAAAGTTCTCAAAAGAGTGTGAAGTCTAGAAATTCACAATTGGCCAGCGTAGTCCGGTTTAAAAATCTCATTCTGAGACAAGACTCGTGCCTAAGACTCAAAACAGTGGAACAATAGTGGATTAGAGACGTGTTCTGAGAAAAAAAAATCCTACATCTGACTTTGACACAAAACGCTTTGTCCATATGTCCGGTAAATATATTCATTGCGCAAATATTTAGATAGGGCTCGTGTGAATGACGAACAAGGGAAATTAAAATGTCCTCATCTTGTTTACTTAAACAGTAATATATCATTATGATGAATTTCAACAACAGAAAAGGCAAAACTTGTTTAAAGAAAATGTAACTATCAATTCATTCACTCATTTATTCTGTCTTCCATTGATATGAAATGCTTGTTTCTCAAAGTGTGAGTGACGTCAGGAAGGCCAGGAGTCTTCATTACTGTCCATTCTTAAAGATTTTAAGTAAAACACTAGGAGTAAACTTCTTCAATTTATTCACACTTGAGGAGGTCCGATCGCTTCGACGGTTAAACAAGAATCTTTTTTAATACCGGCGTTCGCTCGCCTTTATAATAAAATCGCGTGAGGTGACAATAACAAATTTATGGAGGGTAAACTAAATTAATATCTTTAGAAACCACTAAATGTTGCTAATTTAATAAACAAACAATTTTCGATGTTTAATTTACCTAAAATAATTATTTTCGCCAACCGTTTCGTCCCGCCAACATATACGTATACCCATTTACTTTTTAGTGGTTTCCCTAAATTATATTATTTACAACACACAATTTAAAATCACGACAAGTTGCTATTATTAATATAACTTTTAGGATATTATGCCAAATAGCTATAAAATAGTTTCAAGAAACAGTCTCTAAACGCACATAAGAAAAGATTGAAAAATTATTTCAAATTCAGATTTCACTCATACACACAATTCATAGTAATATTACACATTTCAAACAATCTAAGAGTCTAATAATTAAACACGGTAAATAAGAATCAAAAAGCGATTTTGACATAATTTTGGCGATAAAAGACATGCTTTTGAACATGGTAACCATGAAGTAAAACGACTAACAGAATATTTGCCTTATATAAGTAATATTGAGAGCTGTTTGAAAGGTCTCTTTTCAACTTAGCGATGTATGTAGTTGTAGTAACTTAGCTTTTTTTTTTATAATTTAACCTAACGATAAGGCAGACGGGCTACCTGATGGAAAGTAGTCACCGTCGCCTATGGACATTCGCAACACCAGAGGAGTTGCCAATGCATCGCCGGCTGTGAAGGAGAGCTCTTTTCGCACCTTTCTTGAAGAACCCCATGTCATAGCGCTCCGGGAATACTTCAGGAGGAAGTTCATTCCACAACTTGCACGTCCGTGGCAAAAACGAGCGTGCAAACCGAACCGTGGAGGACCGCCACGAGTCCAGTTGGTGTGGATGGAACTTCATCCTTCGGCGAGTGGTGCGGTCAAGAAAAGGTGACGAAGGCACCAGGTCAAAAAGTTCCTCGGAACACTCACCGTTGTAAAGCCGGTAGAACACGCAGAGGGAGCCTATGTCCCTCCGCAGGCTTAAAGGTTCTAACCGATCGGTGATCCTTGGGTCGTTGACGATTCGGATCGCGCGTTTCTGCACGGAGTCAAGTGGATTAAGTTGGTATTGGGGCGCCCCTGCCCAGAGATGCGAGCAATACTCCATGTAAGGTCTCACTTGAGCCTTATAAAGCCGAAGGAGTTGCCCCGCAGTGAAGTACTGCTTGGCCCTGTTCAGAACGCCCAACTTTTTGGATGCCAACTTGGCTTTGCCTTCCAAATGACTCCGAAACTGCACATCACACGAGATGTCAACGCCCAGGATCCCCACGCTTTTGTCAACGGAGAGGGAGGTCCCTTGGAACTTTGGCGCCATGACAAATGGGGCTTTTTTAGCGGTAAACGCGCAGACTTGTGTCTTCGTGGGGTTGAACTCAACTAGGTTAAGTCGACCCCATTCTGAGACCCGCTCCAGAGAGTGCTCGATTTCAGACACAAGTCGAATTCTGCTTTCCTGCACTAGTATCCGAGAGGTGTTTGCACGGCCCGTGTACAAGGCATCTCCCGTGCTGTCATCTGCATAGCAATGCATGTTGCCGACTTGCTGCAACATATCATTGATATGCAGAATGAACAGCGTAGGGGAAAGAACCGAGCCTTGAGGAACACCAGCATTGATGGTCTTTATGTCTGAGCAGCACCCATCAACCACAACTTTAATGTGCCGCTCAGACAGAAAACCGGTGATCCACGTGCACAACCTCTCGGGTAGACCGTATGATGGAAGCTTCGTGAGAAGAGCCCTGTGCCAAACCCGGTCGAAGGCCTTTGCAATATCCAGGCTAACCGCCAATGCCTCCCCGTTGCTCTCTATGGCTTGTGCCCATCGGTGCGTAAGGTACACCAGAAGATCACCAGCTGAACGGCCCTGGCGAAAACCAGTTTCTTTCAGTTTCAGGCTTTCAGTTAAATCTCGGTCCGGGGCTTATTACACATGTCTAATGGCGGTAAAATAACTTACAAATTGATAAACAATATGTAGGCTTCTTCTGTCATGCAAAAAATAAACCACTTAACATACTTCAATTGAAAAACTGTGACAGACTTAATAGTTGACTAATAAAATCAAACGAGTCGAGTCGTAAGTCGAGTTATATAAGTAATAGGCAATGAATATTCAAGGAAACTCTACAAAAAGCTGTCTGGGAATCCTTTGCAAAATTCTTAATGTCAAATATCTTAACTAGAGCACGGTCAAACCTCCTTTGAGAGCAAACTACGAAGTTTTGCTTAAATCGGTAAAGTTATGCTACCATATGGCTCACTCATAAAATTTTAAAGGAAGTTTCTCTTGCAAACTTGGCGCTCAGATTTTGTAAAATGTTTTTTTCGTGTAACGACCCTTTGTAGAAGGAAGCGCTTGAATTGAATGAGTGGGAGTATTGAAACAATCTTAAGTGTTGTAAAATAAAAATGAAATTTTGCACTACTGATTTGCATAGTATTACATGACACAACCACGCGAGTCTTCCGTACATTTGGCGCGATTACTTCACGTTTTGGCTTATCTATAAGCAAAAAACTAGTTTCTCGCTGCGCTTTCATCCACTTTAGTAACGTTTACTATTAAGTAGGATAAAACAGATATGCTTTTTTTTTGTTTTCGAGGGGGAAACCTTCCAAAGGTACCCGACGCCGTGGGAGCGACGCAGGGTTATGTGGGATTTTTACCGCACTAAAATCCACCCGGTGGCCGTCCTTGGCGCTGAAAAGGAGGACTCCGGGATCTCGAAACGACTTCAACCATGCTTACCAATTCGCACTTGACCAGCACGGTGACTATGGCCTAAAACTCTCTCATTCCGAGAGAAGACCCGTGCCCATCAGGAGGACAATAATGGGTTGACGATATAGGTGTAGTATGTAAGTACATATGTGTGTAACAGTTGAGTATGTAAGTAATAATACGTGTAAGCGGCTTAATGTAAGTTATTATGCTAAGACAGTAACAATAAAAATGTATGTGTTGATCTAAATATTAATTAAAGTATCAAATTTAATCTAAATTAGTAGTTTTTGTGAGAAAGGGTAAAAAACAACATTTCATCTTCACGCCTTTATATTACTTATTAGTTAACTTTTATAATAATTCTTTTATAATAATATGGCTTGTTCCCATGTTTCTGCTTGCCTTGATCAGGTTACCATTGTAATGAGTATCCCATATTTAAATATAGATCTTAAACTATCTGCTTGTTAAATGTGAAATACAATGAATAGTTTTTGATGTGAAAGAGGAACAAACACACACATCCACGCAAACTTTCACATGTTAATATTAATAAGATTGAAGTTAGGTATGAGTCCTTCTGATGATATGGATATTTCCTTTTTTTTTTATACGATTGAAGTAGCAACCGAGCTAGCACCTGACGTTAAGTGGTCACTGCCGCCCATGGACATCTATATGCAACTTCATATAGAACATGGGTTTCTATTTGAAGTGAATCACAGATGCGTTGCTACTTCAGAGGACTAAGATGGTCGCCTCATATAAAAGTGTGCCGTGTGCCTCATATAAAATGCTTCACGCTAGAAATACGTGTAGTGGTGTTACTTTCCCGGGCGTACTACACATATTCTACCACCTACTCATGGACATATAAATTGAACCAAAATTAGATCAGTCTTAACTGAGGTTGGTCTCGTTGCTAACCTTGATTGAGAAGTCTATGCCTTATCTTAAAAGGTTGAGGCCCTTTTAAGCAGAACACAGCATAACTTAACACGACTATACTAACCATATAGGTGTGCCGGTAGTACATACATCCGGAGTCGACGCACAAAGGGTCCAAACACTTTGCTTAGATATTTGTATACATTTTATTACTGTGTGGCGACCTCCCGCAACTCACCAAGAGATGGCGCTATGGTGACAACTTCCCGCAAATCATCAAGAGATGGCGCCACTAGCATTTCTGCAACACGCTATCGAAGTATTCTCAACACTCTGCATATATACAAGTTCCGAACGACTTTTGGGGCACAGCCGCTCCCCAGGCATGATCACCTAGCCTGGCGGGAGATCTCCCTTTGCCAAAACTGTATTATATGAATGTAGAAGAAAGAATATGTAAATCATTGTAAATGTATTCTTTTACTGAAAGCCGTTACATAAGCGCTTGCATATGTAAGAAAATATGAACATGGCACATACAAGTCGTATTCTCCAGACCGACATAAAAATCGACGAATGCCAAATAGAATTTATTATGTTCACCTTGTCACGATAGTGCTTTGGGAATTTTACGATTGCTATCCTAAAAGCATTTACGTTTCTATAGATTTGGCCTCTAAAATGTTTTATCTGCCGTAAGAATTTCTTTCTCGAGTATATACTTAGGGACACAAGTAATTGTGTGTATCTTTACACTATTTTTCTTCTAAAATACTCTTTTTTAACTTACTTTACTTTTGTCTTTTTTTGATAATATGTAAAGAGCCAATTGAAGTAATTGTCTACTTGATAGTAGAGTGGACTTAATAGTTTTACGTGAAGCTGACCAGATGAGTTGCTACCTATGAGGACTAATATGGAATATATCTACTATAACACTAACACAACAATACTTCTCGTCAACCCATTATTGTCCCACTGCTGGGCATAGATCTTCTCTCAGAATGAAAGAGTTTAGGCCATAGTCCACCGCGCCGGCCATGTGCGAATTTTTGAACTTCACACACCGTCGAGAATTTTTTTTTAAGAACTCTTGGTTGTGTAGGTTTCTTCACGATATTTTCCTTCACATATAAACAGTGATAATTAATTTCTAATAGGCACATAATTTTATGAAACATCAGTAGTGTTGCCTGGGTTTGAACCTCGGACCCAATCGAGAGGGCAAGTTTAAACCATTATACAATCACTGCTATCGATACTAGCATTACTTAATTACTAGGCATAAATAGGTCTGGCGATGATGTTAGCGGTTGTGGTCTAGGCGTAAATAATCGAACCACATACCACATTAAAATACTTAAAAGTAGGTATTGGTACTTTAACATAATGTTTCAACACCCTTTCGGTTTCGCACTTTCTCATACCTATCTCTCATATGTAGTCTGTATACCTATCGTAGGTATACCTACATATGAGAATTTAGTAGTTGATGAAATTAATTTATTTACACTTTCACATGAGGCGACTATCATAGTTCTCGGGAGTAGCAACGCATCTGTAATTGACTTCAGAAGGAACCCATGTTCTGTATGTAGTTGATTACAAATGTCCATGGGCGACAGTGACCACTAACCATCAGGTGGGCTGCACGCTTGTTTGCTACTTCAGTCAGATAAAAAAAAGATTGCAATATTTGTCAATTTATGGTCATAATGTCCTAATTTTGTATACCAAAAACGTTTTGCAGATATCATTGTTGATGATTTTTGTTATGAAACTTATACGTTTTTGGGTTAGGGACTATTATATTACCTTCAAATTATAATTGAAAATTGGATTGGCTATTTTTTTACATGTTGCTGATCTATGTGGTAATAGTAGTTAGACTGTTTAACTAAAATACATTATCGTCTAGAGGTCTTATTTTACGAACATTTTTAATTAATTCATTTATTTGTTTATTTTTGATCACCTACATAATTTACACCAATTATAATATAAAAAGAACAATAGTCTACAATAAGAAAAGCTTAGTGCAACTACATTTATAGGAGAAGACTGCTTGCAAAAAGGAGCGAGTTGACAAGTAAGTCAAATGATAATACAAATAATAATCAAGAGAAGAAACATTTTTTCTGGAATAAAATTTAAATTAAATTAAGTTAATTGAATTGTTTACAAATTAAGCACAATTTTTATTTTGATAGACCTACGCTATAATTCTATATCGTTGGCATAAATAAACACACGTAAACACGGAATAAAAATAAAATAAAAAGACATTACGTCGAACAATCTTGATTTTCATAAGTAAGGGTTCGTTTATGATATCCGCAGCATCATTTGCTGCCATCATTATTATCTTGCCAGCTATGTAGGGTATCGGCTGTCTTCGCTTTCCGACTGCAAGCTTTGTTGCGGTAGTGACGGGTAATACAATACGGAACAGCTGTATGATATGAATACGTTGTACTTTCTTGTATCTTTTATCGTTAATGTGGACGTTATTGTGATTTGTCTTACCTGTGCGAGTACGTCAGAAGGAGAGTAAAGATTTTTGAGCGTATGTATCAAGGTGGTAGAACCAGTGTAGTTCGACCGAGGAAGTACCACCGCCACACCTATTTCTAGCGTGAAGCATTTCTTGCGTTTCGATAGAAGGATGTGCCGGGGTTGCCGGCACACTTTCACACGAGGTGACATCATAGTCCTCGGGAGTAGTAACGAATCTGTGATTGACTTCAGATGGAAAGTTGATTACAGATGTCCATGGGCGGCAGTGACCACTTACCATCAGGTGGACTGCATGCTCATTTGCTACTTCAGTCAAATAAAAAAAAAAATACATCGACGCAGGAAAGCGAACTTGCCGTAACGTAATTTTGAAGGTGGTAGAACCAGTGTAGTTCGACCGGGAAAGTACCAGCGTCACACCCATTTCCAACGTGAAGCATTTGTTGCGTTTCGATGGAAGGATGTGGTTTCCGGTACACTATTATATGAGGCGACCATCATATTCGGGAGTAGCAACGCAGCTGTGATTGACTTCAAATAGAACCCATGTTCTATATTAAGTTGCTTACAGATTTCCATTAGTAATCATCCATAAAGTAAATTAAATGTTTTATTACTAATATTATAGGACAGAACCTGAGCCGAAAATATTAAGCTTCCTTATCTTTGTGACATAAACTGTAACTACTTGTTAAAATGAGTAGGAACTGTTGCGTCGAAATGGTTAGATGGTTATTACTTAGATATTTCACAAAAATCCGACTCAGTGTCGAAAGAAGACGAACGTCCCACTTTTATGTTATGTAAGTATATTTTACTTACAAAATAAAAAGGTTTTATACGGCGTCCTTTTAGCTCAGCGATAATGAGTCTGACATTGCTTCTTCCACTTCGCGCGGATCTCGAGGGCAAATATTTGTGTCAAAGACAAATATTTGTATTTATCTTGAATGTGTGGATGAGGGTGTTGGCGTGACCGGGAATATGCTCGTTACGTACCGAATATGTCGTGAGTGGTACAATGTGTACTTCTGGTCACCCGTTGCCTTGTGGAAAATTCGATTATTGAGTACTGGCCCATTCACGCGGTTCTTCCTACTTTAATTAAGTTTAGCATGATGATAAATATAACATATGTTAATCTAAGGCAAAAACGTATCTATTTGTTAAATTCAGTGAAATCCAACCAGTCATTTTTGCAGAACAGCAATAAACAAGAACAAAATATGTCCTCACATGCAAATAAATATGCTTCCTCTCTTCCTGGAACAATATTTGGCCTTTTTTATCTGACCAAAGTAGAAAAAGAGCATGCAGTCCACCTGATGGTAAATGGTCACTGCCGCCCGTAGACATCGGTGAGCAACTTCGTACAGAACATGGGTTCTATCTGAAGACTATCACAGATGCGTTGCTACTCCCGAGGACTATGATGGTCGCCTCATGTGAAAGTGTGCCGGCAACCACACCCTTCTATCAAAACGCAAGAAATGCTTCACGCTAGAAATAGGTGTGGCGGTGGTACTTCCCTGGTGGAACTACACTGGTTCTACCACCTTGAAAAATTAATGTAACTGTCTCGAAATATTGGCAGCAAAAATAATTGGAAAACCGTATATCATAAGTACGCGTTACATATTAAAAGATATATTTTAAGTATCAAGGTCTACATAAAGCAGAATCATTTCCACAAATACATTATGTTCAATGTTCCTACAAATAGCGCGTATCTAGGTCATCGAGCGTACTTACTACAATAGATTGTCGGCCACCATCCCTTCCTTCCTACAAACCCACATTACACCATATTACCCCTTAACACATTATAATATATCCTGCACCGGTCGTGGAGTGAACATAGTGATTCTATTTAACCGTAGCAGGTAGATTGTAAGGCGATAAGATATGTGAGTTACATGTTTTATTAGGGAATCTGACTTATATTACAAAGGTAAAGTTGTTGAGGATGTACGTATGTAGTATTTTATTAAATTTTGCATATAAATAGTTTTTGAATCGGATTATAACAAAGAATACTCATTACCATGAAAAATGGCAGAGCCGCTGGAGTAAGCTAGTTTATAAAATGTGTGAAATTAAATGAATTGAAATGTGTTTATTTTTTGCATAGGCCTATAGAGGCACTTGCAAATTGTCAGTTACATATATTTTTTACACTACCACCGGATCGGAACATGACCTCAATGTATGGATTTTTATTCTCGAATATGATTCGTTTTCTCTAGCTTTAAAGCTTGTCTCTAAATCATGATATCTTATCAGTATAATTCAAATTCGTTCATGTTTTCATTGTTTCATTCATCCATTTTTTCATTGTTTCAAAATATTTATAGCAGCCTTCAATTATCTCCATTATAATATCAAAATTCGAGCCCAGACAGAGTTGATTATGTGTGTTTTAATTTAAATTTTACTTGTTGACATAGCTGTTTTAAAGGTAGAACCAGAGTGGTTCGTCGTGGTAGATAACAAGGTTTTTTTTTTGGCGTTGTCCATTTTGAGAAGTATGCTAGCATACTCTTTGCTATTAAATTTATTTAGTTATGTGAGAGTAGTACCTATTAAACAAATAACATTTCTGAATCCATAAAAATACAAACGTAAGAGGTGGGTCCGTGACTAGCATTATATAATACGGAATCTAAACAATGTTCTTGTAGTAAAATATGCATTTCAATAATAAATGCAACGCGGTTATTTTTATCGTAATCCTGTTATACAATTTCATTTCAGTTCCATTTTATTTGTTCGCCACTCAACTATTAATCAAGTTTGAAAAACCGTGGACGGAGTGGCAACTTTTAAATTAAAAATATTACTCTGCAACGGTGGCTAAGGGAGTGAATTTTTAGTTACAACTTCATGACTGCCAATCGTAAACACACTTCAGGAACGGGCAAACATAATGTGTGTTTTGAACGTTAATGGAAATCGAACTTTAGAACTGTAGTGTATGATGTGTGGGTGATAAGTGGAGTTCAAGATGGCGATGGTGATATCTCAGACCACGAAGGCGGCGATTGGTGGTTTCTTGGCATTAATGATCCTGGGCGCTGTGCTGGTCGTGGGTGCTGCCTTCGGGTGGTTTGACCCGAAGAGGGAGGACGAGGATACTCCAGCTAAGATCAGCGCCAGGCTACAAGGGAGAACGTCTTTCGTCACACACCGAGCTGTAAGTATTCCTATGTATTTATTGTATTAATTCGTTTAAACTTATGAGAACCTATAAAATTACAGAAAATTTACTGTTTAAAGAAGAGTTCAAACAATTTCATCTCGAGAGGCAACTGTTACACAAAAATACAATATGATAATTTTGTATCTATTAGTCCCAACTAAATCTGGCTAAATACATTAAAAGGAAGCAACATTTTATCCCAAGGGAGGGACTGATGTAATTAAGAGGGAATGGTATAAGAGAATAGATTCAAATGGAAGCTTGTTAGTTTAATATTATATTCCATATTTATATTTAGAATAATACATAACACGTATTATTATTTTTTTCATTTTTATATTAGGTTGCCTATCAGCCCTTAAGACGTAAGCCAATGGTGTAAGCCACTATATGTATCAGACTCGTATTTTTGTGGTATTTTGGTTTCTGCTACAAAGTTAGATGTATCTGTAAGCACTACTTAACCATTCGTCGTCAACCTATTATTGTCCCACTGCTGGGCACGGGTCTTCTCTCGGAATGAGAGAGTTTTTTTAGGCCATAGTCCACCGCGCTGGCCAAGTGCGAATTGGTGGACATTTACTTAACCATTACTTTTATTAAATTCAATTCCTGACAATTAAGGCTCTCCAAATAAAGTAAGTACCTTTTTACTCATTTAGTGAATTATTAAGAGTAAATTAGTACTTCTACAAAACAGAAAAACAATAATATTTTCTTACCAGCAGAATCTCTCAGACCAGTGAATTAAATACAAAACATAGTACAAATATACTATCGATACTCGATTAGTGTACAGACTACAAGATTTCTCGAAGCATTGAAGTATCTGTAGCGAATTAGGTCAAATGGAAGCATTACAAACAATACGTATAAGTAGTGGTACTTTGAACTAATTTCTCAGTTCGTTATTTAAAGAACTTTCAATAAACAGCTAGGTTTATATTTTAAATAAATATTTTCGGATCAAATCCTTACTATATAAAACAGCTGTCGTTATAGGCTAGTGGCATTTTAGCTTATTTTGAACCTATCAAGGGGAGGTTCAGAGTGTATATGAGTGGTATATGTGTAAAGTAATATACGGATTAAAACTAAGTCAAATTTATTACTATCGCTGAAAAATATATTATGAGAAAATCTACAAGTAACTATCAGACAGTCATCAAATGTGTTCGAATCCATAATCTCTCCCAATCCTCACTCCAACTGGTCTCATTCTGAAATGATGTCAACGTTCAGTTCTTCATCGTAAATGCCGAACTACATCAAGATATTACCCTCTTGCCTCGTAACTTCACATTAGGATTTCCTGTATTGTGGATATCATACACGCAACAATCTTACAACTGTGTCGTGAATTTGCAGAGCAGATAAATTTGAATACATCATTATCTTACTCGGAAACAGTCCAATCTTATGATATACAGAATTTTATTGATACTTAGCCTACTTTTCAAAGACTGTCCCTGAATAGAATTGCTGTGAAGAATGAATGGAATATAAAATAATTTAGTTTCGCCAGATCGGAATTTTACATACATTTGTGTGGCAAAGCTGTAAGCGATTGTTGTTTTCTTTCTCGATTGGCACGTTTATTAAAATAGTAATAAAATAAAGAGTAGAAAAAAAGACAATAATAGACGACGGTCATATCACGCTTATGATTATTCGTAAGTCTTCTTGTGAATCTGCCTGCATACGAAGCAACATTTTTTAATTATTTCGTGTTAAATAAATATATCTTTCACTTAAATCAAAGTAATAATTTATCCAAACAACACTGTGCTCTGCGGATATTGAAAAGTTGCAGGATACCCATTACTTAATAAAAAAAACTGGCAAAAAAGCGAGTTGGACTCAAAACACAAAGTGTTTTGTACCATTATCTATGGGAAACGGCAAAAAATCCCGTTTGTTGGATGGGAGTTATAATTTTTAGAAAACCTTACAACACGCTGTCGCTTGTTTTGAACAAGCAAAAAAATGCGGTATTTGCATCTTTGCCCCTTGAATATTTATTTTGGCGACAGAAATACATCATCAGTTAAAATTTAAACTGCCTATCTTGATAGCTCCGGTTTATGAGATATAACCTGGTGACAGACAGATGGACAGCGGAGTCTTAGTAACCCAAAAAACATAGATTTTTTATTTTTTATCTGATTGAAGTAGCAAACGAGTATGCAGTCTACGTGATGGTAAGTGGTCACTGCCACCCATGGACATTTATAATCAACTACATACATAACATGGGTTCCATCTGAAGTCAATTACAGATGCGTTGCTACTCCCGAGGACTAGATGGTCACCTCATGTGAAAGTGTGCCTGCAACCACATCCTTCTATCGAAACGCAAGAATTCTTACACGCTAGAAATAGGTGTGGCACTGGTACTTCCCCGGTTGAACTACACTGGTTCTACCACCTTGTAATTGCTTGACATGAGATTAATATAGTTTTAGGTCTTCATAATATAAAACTTAAATATCCAAAAATGTACGAGCACTTCTAAGTAGCATAAAAGAAAATATTTTATACAAGACAATGGGTACGAGAATTTAATTAATTTATATAATTAGTATGTGGTCAGTGATAAAATAATCTAGTATTAGTCGGCTCTTAATTTCGCTGAGAGAGCTGCCCAACACATTCTTTTGTCTGTTTCTTATTTGTTTTACTTTTTCCATTACATTTTACGACTACAGCGAAGTACGTTTATTGTTATAAAAATACAACGAAATTGTTAAAAATTACAACGGACTTTAAATTTCACTGGCAGTAAATTAAAACGTTACGACCTGAGGCGTCATAAGTAAACTTTTTAAATTGGCTATCGTCACGAACTTAGAATTGTTGCCTAAAATTATACTTTTATCTTATAAGCGGAGAATTTTATTAGGCTTAAAATATGGCACTTTCGTTACTTTATAAGGCGTATATAATAGCTATAATAAATAGCTTTCTTTGTTTACTTCTAATAAATGACCAATAAAGGCTGAAAATACACATTTACCTAAAAGCGTTAATGAGGGTATATTAATATTCTCCGTGTAAGCATTAACAAACATAGTTTTTACGTAGAAGTGGCTTACTTACAATTTATAATATTTTTCACTTATACTTATTACAGTTATTTTAACTTATTTTTAAATAACACTTTCATCTAGCATGAAATAATTATTTATTTATTTTCAGCATTTTTCTTTGAAAGCGGAAATCAAAAAAAAAACTAATAAATATAGACTCCTTTAGTCATATGACGAGATTCCAATTTATTTTGGAGTTAAAATAAAAATGTGTAGGTGGTAATTACTTTATTTTAATTAAAATTCTCAGCCTGTAAATTACCTGTTCATAACTTACCCGTTAAGTAACAATTTGAACTTCATGTTGATAACATCTAGGTTAAAATAACCATTATATCAAACACGTTTAAAAGTAACGGTATCAATAATTTCAATCAGGGAAACTCGAATCCAATAATAAAATAGTGTAAACGGACTACAAACGCCATATCTTCACATGAATCTCAAATCAATTAACGTTTACGCTACTCGCTCCGTATGAAATACAATAGCTTTTCTTTCACTTAAATAGAACACGCGTCACCTGCGATTACCGTGGTAGAAATAGATGACCGAGTTTTGCTTGTGGGTTTTTATGAAAATAATATCATATTTACAATTATTTGGCGGCAGCCTTTTTATCCCTCCGTTGGGCTCAAATCTATCCAACAGGAGGGATGTACTGATTAATGTTGGATCAGTGACTTAAAAGGATATATTTTTTTTATCTGACTGAAGTAGCATGCAGTCCATCTGATGGTAAGTGGTCACTGCCGCACAGGGCATCCGTAATCAACTTCAACAGAACATGGGTTCTATCTTAAGTCAATCACAGTTGCGTTGCTACTCCCGATAACTATGGTGGTCGCCTCATGTGAACGTGTGCCGGTAACTAATGATTTGAGTGGATTGGTTTATAATTCTTACTTTTCTCCAAAAATATGAATTAGAATAAAGTGGTGAGATATGCTCTACATGTTATTCGATTAATAAAAATAAATTCAGTAGAAGTTATAGCCTACGTCTATTTTAAAGACACTGTTAAAGTATTATACTAAAATACTTTTAACTGTCACAAATGGTATCAAAATATTTTATTTTGATATCACCACGACGACCCGTGTGGCGGAGCGGTTACCAAACCCGTCTGGCGCGCAATGGGTCCCGGGTTTGATTCACCGCCAGACAGGTATCTGAATGATGAGTTTATGTTCCGGGTCTGGGTGTTTGTGTATTCTTGTGTGTGGCCATAGTACCCACGACACAGGAGAAAATACTAGTGTGGGGCTATGAGAGTAGAAAGCATGTGTGAGTATTTAAAATTGATTCTTTACAGAGTTGTTTTTGTACCCCAATAACTTGAAAGATGTTTATTTGTAGAGAAGAAGTTTTGGATTATAGGTTATGTAACAAAATAATATACTATTGTTTGCATGGCTATAATTATGAACACGCAGATCGAAACTCGGTCGCCCGAGTACATATTAATATTATATGCTTGGTACGTAATACGCCCTAAAAGACATTAACTTAAAAGCATCGCGATTGTCATAAAACCCAATACATTTATAAATAAATAATTTATTACGAGGTATCAGTGTGACGAATGATTTCACTGAAACGTGTTCCGTGACCGAAATCGTTAACTTTGCCGCATTTTTGGGGTTCCACTCATGGCACCCAAGTGGGATAAAGATTTTGGTAACATATTAATATTCATTTGTAGATATTCTTACACCTTTTTTATCATTTGTGTTGATTTTTATATCTTTGAGGCCTAATTAAGTAAACAGTGTTCATGTCATTTGACATACGTAAAATATTGATCTCAGAAAAAGTTACAAATTAAAAAGCTATATAAAAGCTTTAATAATTTGTTTTCTTAATTAATTATATCTTAATTAATTATTATTGATAACTTAATTTGTTTTCCCCAGGTGGCAGTATAGGTCACGATTTTATAAAAAAAAAAACAAATTTGCTTTTTATGATTTATAGTTTTATACTAGCTGTACCCGCGGCTTTGCCCGCGTGCAAATCAAATTGTCACAAAGTTTTTCTCGCGCAAATCTCGACACCGTGGGAATTCTATGATAGAAAGTAGTAACATTAAAATCGGTTTGGCCGCTCAAGGATTACCTGGTCAAACACAGAGTGAAAAAACGAATTTAAAGTGTGTATTTGTGGGTAGGAACGTATTGTTATGTTTTTTTTTTAAATTAGACGAATTCTAATATTGTAAACCGCTTTTTTGAACCAATTTACATTCTTGCTGGTCTAATTCACAATATCGGGATACTTTTTTCAATCAACTCCTCCACATTTGAACCAAAACCTATCGATTATAAAGATTGATTTGAACTTTTGCGAATTGGAAAATACTATTTGAAGTAATTTTGGCAGATTCAAATTTCTAAGTAAGATTATAGGTAAACCTACCTTTAATATTAATTTGTGTTTAGGAGTTCCGGAAGGCATTAAGGAATTCAAAAATTCTGTTGGATAAGGTACTGCTTCCTCCATCTCAATGACTGTGTCTACCGAATAGTAGATCTGTGACGCTGCTTTAAATTTATTTTATTAGAATTTATTTTAGAAAAATTTTAGAAAATTTATTTTATTAGAATTTAGAAAAAAAAAACATTTATTTTATCGACACGTTCATTGGTACCCACCAATGAACCTGTCGATGGGTATATAGCCGTCTTTTGGAACCAATTTATAGTGTTATTGGTTGTATTAACAATATCGCGATATACTTTTTCAACCAACTCCTGCACATTTAAACGAAGACGTATCGATATAAAGATTGATTTTAACTTTTCCGGATATTTGTTATCCGGAAAAGTTACTACTATTACACTATTATCTACTTGAAATAAATTATTAGAAAATTATCTACTTGAAATAAATTATTAGAAAATTGGAATATCACTGAACAGCGACATATATTCTAAGTTCATATTTTGTTTCATGTGGCCAAAGATAATATCTTTTAAGAGGTGCATCGGGCTATTTGTGTGCGTAAATCCCGCATTGTTCTTTGTAAAGCAGAAGACATAATCAAAACACTTTTACAATTCATACGAACAGGGCGCACTCGCTCGCAGGGCGCTGCCGCACCCTGCTCGCTTATTTTTTATGTTTTCTTTTATGTTCCAACCTAACCTAACCCATCCTGTTTAAAAAGCTACAGCTAAATCCAACTCTTAACAATAACATGACAATACTCCTGCATTTTCATGATTTAGGTATTCAAAGTGACACTTTTCATCATAATGGGTTTCTCAGGAACGGGTTGTAATGTATTGTAATCAATAAGTACCAAACTCATACGGCTTAAGTACTTTGTGTACTTAGATTATCAGGGTTGATGAATTGAAGTTTAATTTATTAATCACATTTCAGTTTAATGAGCTGTCATTAAACTTATAATATATACTAAAAACAACCGTAAGCATTATGTGACTACCTTTTATAATTTAGGCTTGCACTATCCCGCATCATCAGGGAGAAGTTGAAGGTAAAAAAAATATCCCGTGTCTTTGCTTAGTATTCTTATTACTTATACGTAAGCACTTGCGAGCCAACTTCTATAGTTTGGGCTTGCAGTACCCTGCATCATCAGGGCTGAGGAGCTTAAGGTCGAAATTGTCACCATGTGTCTTTGCTCAGTAATTATATTACTTACCCGAAAGCATTAAATGGCCAACTCCTATGGCTTAGGCTTGCAGTACCCTGCATCATCAGGCTTGAGGCGTTGAAGATCGAAATTTTCATTTTGTGTCATTGCTTAGTAATTCTATTATATACCCGAAAGCACTAAATAGCTAACTTCTATAGCTTATGCTTGAAGCACCCCTGCATCATCAGGGTTGAGGAGATGATGGTCAAAATTTTCATCTTGTGTCTTTGCTTAGTAATTATATTATATACCCGAAAGCATTAAATGGCCAAGTCCTATGGCTTAGGCTTGCAGTACCCTGCATCATCAGGCTTGAGGAGTTGAAGATCAAAATTTTCATTTTGTGTCTTTGCTTAGTAATTATATTACATACCCGAAAGCACTAAATAGCTAACGTCTATGGCTTAGGCTCGAAGTACCCCTGCATCATCAGGGGTGAGGAGTTGAAGGTCGAAATTTTCATTTTGTGTATTTGCTTAGTAATTATATTACACACCTGAAAGCACTAAATAGCTAACTTCTATGGCTTAGGCTTGAAGTACCCCTGCATCATCAGGGTTGAGGAGTTAAAGGTCAAAATTTTCATCATGTGTCTTTGCTTAGTAATTATATTAAATACCGGAAAGCACCAAATGCCCATCTCGTATAGTTTAGGCTAGCAGTATCCTGCATCATCAGGGGTGAGGAGTTGAAGGTCGAAATTTTCATTTTGTGTCTTTGCTTAGTAATCATATTACATACCCGAAAGCATCAAATGGCCATCTCCTATGGCTTAGGCTTGAAGTAACCCTGCATCATCAGGGTTGAGGAGTTAAAGGTCAAAATTTTTACCGTGTATCTTTGCTTGGTATTTTTAATACATAACCGTAAATACCAAATAGCCAACTCTTACGGTTCAGTCTTGAAATACCCTTACATCATCAGGGTTGAGGAGTTGAAGATCAAATTTTTGTCCCATGAATTTGTTTAACAATCTTATTATATATCCATAAAAACAAATTGACTTACTTCTACGGTTCAGGCTAGCAGTACCCCTGCATCATCAGGATTGAAGAGTTGAAGGTCAATTTTTTTAGGATATATCTGCTTAGTAATCTCATTCTACATTCAACCCAATTGGACTCCTACAGCTTAGGTTTGGCCGAGTATCGCTAATTTCGTTAATTTGCTTCAAAGAAATGGATCCTATGATCAGAACCGTATCAAACTCATCAAAGTACCCTTGAAGTACATTCTTTCAAATAAAAGAAAAATCATCATAATCAGTTGGCGGGAAATTGAGTTATTCATCTATTTATCGCGCACATCGTTAATGCAAATATCAGACTTATGCGCTTTTATTATGGATGCCACTGTCAAAAGTGAACTAAAAATAAATGGGACCCCATGACACGCATTACCTTTCAAGTGAAAAAAAAAATCATCCAAATCCGTTCACCCAGTGCGGAGAAATCGAGTAACAAATATAAAATTTAAAAAAAAATATAGACGAATTGACAACCTCCTCCTTTTTGGAAGTCGGTTTAAAACTATGTTTTAACATAAAAATTAAAGCGAAATACTAAATTTTATTGAGGTGGCCTCATAATTGACGGACTTTCATACAAACTTACATCTCCTATTTGGGTTAAATTGGGGGGGGGGGGGGGATCAGAAAATTCATTCTTAACTGACGTCTACGTCATAAAATGAACACCTAGTAAAAATCATATTCGTATCTTTAGCAGTTTAGGCTCTACGATGTTTATTCAATAGATGAGTGAGAGAGCATCCATTCGTTTTTATATAAATATATATAGATATAGAGATATAGATTTGTATAGTATCAAATAACATAGGTACACACATAACCAATAAAAAATACATAACAAAGGAATACATTTTACAGACCACAACATGTTTAGTTTCAACCAATTCAACTATGCAGTTACTTATCATATTAACACTTATCGAACACAGAATACATACTGCGTAGTTTTAAATTGACATAACTTTTTTATTTATAAACCGATTTACATAAAATAAACACTAAATGTTAAGTGAAGTTTCCCACAACACATCGCTGAAAATTATATTCAAATTGGATAAGCCGTTTCTGAGATTAGCGTTTTCAAACACACAGACAAACAGACAAACAGACAAACAGACAAACAGACAAACAGACAAACAGATAAACAGACAAACAGACAAACAGACAAGATTTCTAAAAAACATTATTTTGGGTTCTTTATCGTATTAAAGACCTCTAGAAATGGTTTTCACCAAAATTTATTCCATGTACAGACAGCGACCTCTTACAGATTTATTATAGTATAGATTTTTTTTTGTTCTATAGTGTCAGAAAATTGAAATCTTAAAACTTTATTAGAGATATTTCAGTAGAGAATAAAATATTAATTTAGCGAAAGTGTACGGTTCAGTAATAGAATTATTAAAGTTAACCTAATCAGCGAAATATGATTCCCCAGGTGATGTGAGATTAAAATGTTACTAACTACTTAGGCTTTGAAACAAAGGAAAAATAAAGGAATCCTATTTATGACAACTATATTTCTACGCAGATTAACTACATATTTTTTCGTTTCTCTATAGCCTCGTTTAATAACTAGGGAATTAAATTAAAAATCAGTTCCCGTTCTTGAAAGAGCTTTGGAATAGTTAGTACATGAAACACTCTTTTTTAATACATTTACCTAACGATAAGGCAGACAGGCTCCCTAATGGAAAGTAGTCACCATCGCCTATGGACATTCGCAACACCAGAGGAGTCACCAATGCATCGCTGCCTTTGTAGGAGAGCTCTTTTCGCACCTTTCTTGAAGAACCCCATGTCATGTTATGTCATGTCATGTAATATTGGACAATCAAGCGTTATGTAATAGCAGCGTGGGGTCGATTTAAAACAGTATTGTTTTTCTGTGAATGTCCTAGGAAGCTCTCAGTATCTCAGTCAGATATGAAATCTGGAATATGGAAATCACCGTTTTCATACATATATTATCAACATCCACTGTGGTCATCAACAAATATCAGGCATACCGACTATTTGTACAACCCGTCCTTAGGGGAGGACTGTTTAGCAGTGGACCTCAAAAATCTGATGGATTGATGTTATGAAGATTTAAGTCAGTTCATAAATTATTTTACAAGATTTTCATATACATACTTGTGGCAGATTATTTTTTATAAATAGATTTAGTAACTACGGAATCCGCACTAGTTGTCGTAACGTACTTGACCTTTTTCCCGATAATCATGTAACAGTAAATAAGTCAAAGTCACGCTGAAAGCGAAATATTTATGCCGTCCTCATTACAGAGGTTCGAATAAACCGAAATGATGACGTATTTGTAGGTTTAATTTGATTTTAACGGCGAGTCAGAATCACGTTGTTAGTGAATAGTGGTTATAAATAAATATGCAGTTATACCGAAAGAGAGAAAAAGAAAGAAAACGATTTATTCGGTTCAATATAGTAAACAGAAAGCATATACCCTTCACTACACACATTTCCACTGAAATACAAGAACTGCTTCATGATGGAAGTAGGTGTGGCGGTGATACCCCCCGGTCGGACTACTCTTGTTCGACCACCTAGACGTTACCGCAAATAAACATTCCGCAGCCTTGTTTTACATACATACAAAACATAACACAAGTATCATAATAATCAAGTATAGTCCCATATTTGTCCACCCATAGACACCACATTTAAATTTTTATATGTCACGTCACTCTCACAAGTAAGGCGTTTCAAATATTAAATCTCATGTTACAATCCATCAAATCGTTTGGGCATAGCGCGTGCCAAATAAATAGACATACATTCTAATATACAAACACATATCACACACTCACACATATATATATGTATACATACGCTCGGTAAAACATTACTCTTCTGATGCAGTCAGGTAAAAATGAGACAATTGAATAGCAAACGCCAGTACTGTACCCGAGCTGGAAACTTCAGACTGTCGCGTGAATAAGCGATGAGGCTATTCTAGTCATAATTGGTTATGACAACGCCTAAGGCCTAGATTTAGACTAGCATTGCAAATTGGTCTTACGTTCTAGCCGGATTTATATTATAAAGGAAACAAATTAACTCCTTTGGAAGATGTAAATTCTTAAGAAGCATAGTTCACTTTCTTTGTTTTTGGAATAATTTAGTTAATTTAAGGCATTTCTGGATTTTGCGTCAAAATAATAATATAAAAGTGTTATTAAGTATATAATCATAGTTTTCATTTCAAACCCATATTTTGATAATAATCAAAAAAAAAGTTATAAATGATAAGTCACATGTTACAATCCATCAAATCGTTTGGGTATAGTGCGTGCCAAATAAAAAGACATACATTCTAATATACAAACACATATACAAACATACGCTCGATAAACAAATACCCTTCTGACTCTGTTTTATCTTTAGAGGATATAATTGGTACCAAGATGAATAGACAAGACGGCCGTTGCAATGTAAGTTTATTTTACGAAGAAGGAAATACGAATTGAAAAATACAGATAACTTAAACGGTACTTATGACACAGATAAAACATAACTGCCACAGATAAACTAACATCGAGTCCTTTGATCACACAGATTACAAATATACTGATATACATGGTAAACTGTCTATTAGTCACATTAGTCTCGCCGCAGCAGACACCGTCGGGTATAAATGATACAATTGAATAGCAAACGCCAGTACTGTACCCGAGCTGGAAACTTCAGACTGTCGCGTGAATAAGCGATGAGGCTATTCTAGTCCTAATTGGCTATGACAGCGCCTAAGGCCTTGATTTAGACTAGCATTGCAAATCGGTCTTACGTTGTAGCCGGATTTATATTTTAAAGGAAATAAATTGTAATCTTTTTATAGATTGCCATTTTAAAGAAGAATAGTTCACTTTTGGTCTTTGGAATAATTTACTTAATTTAAGGCATTTTTGGGTTATGCGTCCAAATAGTAAAATAAAAGTGTTATTAAGTATATATATTTGTTATATTCTACTTACTCGGTTTAATTTTATACCCATACTGTGATAATAATTAAAAAAACTTTTCTAATCATAATTTATATGTTACAATACATGAAATCGTTTGGGCATAGCGCGTGCCAAATAAATAGACATACATTCTAATATACAAACACATATACACACATACATACATATATACATACGCTCGGTAAAACATTACCCTTCTAACGCAGTCGGGTAAAAATGATACAATTGAATAGCAAACGCCAGTACTGTACCCGAGCTGGAAACTTCAGACTGTCGCGTGAATAAGCGATGAGGCTATTCTAGTCATAATTGGCTATGACAGCGCCTAAGGCCTAGATTTAGGCTAGCATTGCAAATTGGTCTTACGTTGTAGCTGGATTTCTATTTTAAAGGAAAGAAATTGTAATCTTTTAATAAATTGCCATTTTTAAAAAGCATAGTAAGTCACACGTAACAATCCATCAAATTGCTTGGGTATAGCGCGTGCCAAAATAAATAGACATACATTCTAACATATATACATACGCTCGGTAAAACATTACTCTTCTGATGCAGTCGGGTAAAAATGAGACAATTGAATAGCAAACGCCAGTACTGTACCCGAGCTGGAAACTTCAGACTGTCGCGTGAATAAGCGATGAGGCTATTCTAGTCATAATTGGTTATGACAGCGCCTAAGGCCTAGATTTAGACTAGCATTGCAAATTGGTCTTACGTTGTAGCCGGATTTATATTTTAAAGGAAATAAATGAATAATTTTACTAGATTTTCGTTTTTAACAAGCATAATTCATACGTACACGTTACGGATGTGTCTTTGTTAAGATTGTATTGTTGACGACCACGTTCCTCATCATCATTTTATTCTACAATCTTTTCTAGTTTAGTGTGAGCTATGGTGTTTTGATAAGATTGAAACAGCAAACTAGCATGCACTCCATCTGTAAGTGATTTTATATAGAATAGGGTTTTTATCACGTATGTATTGCTACGTTTGAGAACTAATATGATCGCCTCGCATGTAAGTGACTCTTCAACAATTAACAAGTGGTAGAACCAGTGTAGTTCGACCGGGGAAGTATCACTGCCACACTTATTTTAGCGTGTTTTTTTTGCGTTTCGTTGCCGGAATACTTTTATATGAGGCGACCATCTTAGTCCTCGGGAGTAGCAACGCGTCTGTAATTGACTTCAGGTAGAACCCATGTTCTATATAAAGTTGTTTACAGATATTTATGGGCGACAGTGAACAGTTACCATCAGGAAAACTGCATGCTCGTTTGCTACTTTAATCAAATAAAAACAATGTATGAAAATCATTTTACCGATATTAAGTATTATATATCTTTATAGTTATGTAATAAGACATTTTTCGTATATATATAAATCATAAAAAATAAGTACTTACTACCTTTGCAGTATAATTTATAACGATGTTGAGGACATCAGTACTTTAATCAATATTCAAGATATCATTGAAGTTCTACTTCGGGTTCATTATACGAGTAGATGTCTTTTTTACCCTACCATGCTGTAGAACAGAGTTTCTCAAACTTTCGGCCTCTCGTACCCCTGTACTTAACTTAACACTCCCCCCCCCCCCAAAGAAAACAATAAAATTGACAGTTGAAGGGAATAATGTTTTTATTTTAATAAAAGGTAACGATTAAGTGCCAAAAGAAATATCAGTAGTAAAATACCCACGTTGCGAAACCCTGTTCTAGAAAGTAGCACAATCTTTTTAACCGACTTCCCAAAGGAAAGAGGTTTTTTTATGTATGTTCGGGCGAAATGGCTAGAAATCGTCGACCTACCGACACGATTCATACGACATTGTATGCGACCAGTTTCACAGGCAGTCCCATATTGAGGAAAATGAAAACCTTCCGGCGGTTTTCCCGGAAAATTGGAAAATGTCGGTTTCTTAAAATCTTGAATAACTTGGGTGTTTATCAACCGATTTCCATTTTCTTTCTTTCATTTGATAGGAAATTTTGTCACGCAACTTTTTCTCTTGGACGTGGGTATGCTGTGATGCTTAACTCTTTGAGTTATGGGGTGGAAACCACCACCACTCCTCAAGTTTTTTAGATAATTTGAGATAACTCGGCTTCTGCCGAATCGATTCTTATGAAACTTGGAATATATATTAAATATCTATGCCTATATAGGTTGACGAAAAATTTGACCTTCAACTCTTCGATCCTGATGATGCAGGGTTACAGCTATCCTAAACTATAACATTAGCTATTTGGTGCTTACATATATGTAACAAGACTACTAAGCAGAGACATGTGATGAAAAATTTGACCTTCAACTCCTCAATCCTGATGATGCAGGGGCGCCTCAAGCCTAAACCATAGGGGTTGACCATTTGGTGCTTATGGGTATGTTATAACAATACTAAACAAATACATATTATAAAAAAATGACCTTCAACTCCTCAACCCTGATGATGCAGGGTGCTGTAAGCCCAAGCCGTAGGTGATGGCCATTTAGTGCTTACGGATATATAATAAGATAGCAAGGCAAAGATGTACGATGACAAATTTGACCTTCAACTCCTCAACCCTGATGATGCAGAGGTACTGCAGGCTTAAACCATAAACGTTAGACATTTGTTGCTCACGGATTTGTAATAACATTGCTAAGCAAAGGTATACGACGAAAAATTGGACCTTCAACTCCTCAATCCTGATGATGCAGGGGTATTGAATGCCTAAGCCATAAAACTTAGCTATTTCAATCTTACGCATTCGAAATGATATTTAGAAAAATGTAAGGTAAAACATTAGAAAAATGGTTGTATACGGTGGAAAATTGGACCTTCAACTCCTCAATCCTGATGATGCTGGGGTGCTTCAAGCTTAAACTATAGCCGTTAGCTACATGATCGCTACGTATATCTGATAAGATTACTAAGCAAAGACATAAGATGAAAAATTTGACCTTCAACTCCTCAACTCTGATGATGCAGGGGTACTTCAGGCTTAAACTATAGGCGTTGGCCGTTTGATGCTTATGGGTATGTAATATATTTACAAAGCGAAGACGTATGATAAAAAAGTTGACCTTCAACTCCTCAACCCTGATGATGCAGGGTACTGTAAGCCCAAGCCATAGAAGTTGGGGATCTGTTGCTTACGTGCATGCGATGAGATTACATAGAAAAGATATGACATGATAATTTTGACCTTCAACTCTTCGGCCCTGATGATGCAGGGGTACTTCAGGCTTAAACCATAGGCGTTGGCCATTTGATACTTATGGATATGTAATATATTTACAAAGCAAAGACGTATGATAAGAAAATTGACCTTCAACTCTTCAACCCTGATGATGCAGGGTACTGCAAGTTTAAACCATAAGCATCGGCCATATGGTGCTTACGTATATGTAATGAGATTACTAAGCAAAGATATGACATGATAATTTTGACCTTCAACTCCTCAACCCTGATAATGCTGGGGTCCTTCAAGTTTAAACCGTAGGCATCGGCCATATTGTGCTTACGTATACATAATGTTGTTGTTCACAATACCAACAATGAGTTTCGGAGAGGATATAATTATGATCAAAAATTCCACTTTGAATACAATTACCTGAAAGGTGCAAGAGTACTACCAACCTTTTTAAATTGGATGGGATATTTTTATCAGTATCAGTTGAATTATACTCTTAGTTATAAGGTTTATATTACTTTTTCTACTTTAAATATTGATAATTATAGGTCTATTCTTTAAATAAATGTTTACTCAGAAAAAGTTGTTTTATTCGGTTAGGTTAGGTTCGAACAGATTTTTCCAATTCAGAATCTAAGGGAGGGGGCGCGGTAGCGCCCCCGACCGGTTGTGTCAAAGAAGTCTATTTTTATATTATGACGTCAGCACATAATTTTATTCATCCGAAAATCGGACGAATAATTAATTTTATTCATCCGGTTAGCGGACGACTAGCAACAGCCATAACTGATTTTATCGTGACTGAAAAGCGTGAAAAAAAAAATTTTAAACAAAAAATACAACCGACTTCCATGCCACATAAAAGTAAAAAATAATTTAAATACATGTTGGTTTAGAGCAAACACAGTTCTTAGTACATAGTCCCGAAGTCGGCGCTCATATAAGATACATGTAGTTTCGTCATGATCCAGCAAAATATGGTAAGCGCCGACTTCGGGACTATGTACTAAGAACTGTGTTTGCTCTAAACCAACATGTATTTAAATTATTTTTTACTTTTATGTGGCATGGAAGTCGGTTGTATTTTTTGTTTAAAATTTTTTTTTAACGATGTTTTCAAATTTTTATTACTGAAAAATTATAGTAATGTTTACGTACATTACAATAACATTAGGAAAATTATCGCTTCACTTATTCTTTTGGTAAGTGGTTCAGCGGTCATCATATCGATCTAATATAAAGGTCGATCTAATATAAAGGTTCGATCCAGCTTAGCAAATCTGAATGGTGCATTTATGTTTCATGACTCTGTAGTTTCGGGATTAGAATAGGGCTATGGTATCCACTGCCTGTCGTAAGAGGCGACTAATAGGGGTTTCTGGGGTCGCGGGTACCTAGAGTGAGATCTTGAACCGTCCAGCCAGGCAATCCCGGGAAGAACGATGGTATGTGTGGCGCATAACGTCGTAAAGACTAGACGGAGTGGTGGGCCGAGCCACCCATCTGGGAGGATCCCGATGGGGCACCGTGCTCAGTGGATTCTGGTTGCGTTCCTTTGGAGATCCCGGAGTCCTCTTTGTACCACCGAGGACGACCACCGGGTGGTTTTTAGTGCGGTAAAAATCTCACATAACCATGCGTCGCTCCCATGGCGTTGGATATCTTTTGAAGGTTTCCCCCTCGAGAACAAAAAGGGTATTTGTGTATTCGTCTTTGAATTTTGAATTTCGTCATGAAATAACAAAAATATCTATTGTAGTAAGCGTTATTTACTAGAAGGATGCTGTAAGTCCTATTGCACAGAAATGTTTATTCTGAGATTTCATCAGATGTATTTCTTTTGAAACTACAAGTCAGTGGATTCTTGTTATGATAACGTAGCTATCGCAATCTTTTTCAAAGGCTTTCGAGCATATTTCAAGCTTCTTAGAGTAGAGTTGCCTTGAAGAACGATAACCGAGTATTTTCGGAGTGTCATTTTGATATTACAACTAAGTTATATCGTGTCGTTATTGCTACTCAGTTAGTTACTTTTTTTACTCATTTGTCCGTTCATTTATTAGCCTTTAAGGTCCACTGCTAGTCACAGGCCTTAATCCAATAATCACCACTCCTAGCATGTATTTTTTTTTATAATTTAACCTAACGATAAGGCAGACGGGCTACCTGATGGAAAGTAGTCACCGTCGCCTATGGACATTCGCAACACCAGAGGAGTCGTCAATGCATCGCCGGCTGTGAAGGAGAGCTTTTTCCCACCTTTCTTGAAGAACCCCCTATCATAGCGCATCAGGAATACCTCAAGAGGAAGCTCATTCCACAACTTGCACGTCCGTGGCAAAAACTGATATTATACACAACAATAGTGTCTCCATTGCTCATCTCCTCAATTATGTTTTTAGTTTCATTTTACGTCACTCACGGGAAGAAAGGGTCAAGACAAAAACTACGCGGTACAAACTGTATCTGACTGAATATCACTCAATATTGGAAAAAGCCCTAAGGTAAAGTTACTTGTAACGCAAAAAATCAGGTGTAAAATCTAAAATTCGTGGCATCTTTTTCGAAAATTTACATATAGGTCACGCATACAGCGATACCCTTTGATATGGATTCACAGCTTATCGTTAGACCTACTACGTCGGTATTCTATGTAAAAAAATCTCTGCAGCGGCCGGCATGTGGCATTCATGAATTTTTCGTTTCCACTGAACTAGGCCGCTTTCATAACTGACCGTAATAAAGAGTATCTAAGCCATAGCTTGATGTAACTCGTATAAGCCACTCGGTATTTCATGAAAGAGATGACACATTTAGTTAAATTTTGTGCCCCATTTAGCTTATTGGCGAAATAATCGTCAAATAACTGCCAAATAATTTGGCGATGCCGCATCTCTTTCGTCTACACATTATTTTCGCACTGTTAGGCACGGGTTTTATCTCAGAATAAGGGAGTTATAGGCCATAGTCCATCGCGCTTGCCAAGTGCAAAATGGTGGACTTCATACACCTCCGTCAGAAAAGATACATTGCTACTCCCGAAGATTAAGATGATAGTAACCTTATATGATAGAAGCCTTATATGATAGTAACCTGACAATCGCATCTTTTTACAGAAGTACAAGAATAGATTGACGCAATGGTTGTGGCAGTTATATCTAACAAACTACATTATATCAAAATATCCTTCCAACCACACATTATTTACCAATGTCAAAAAGTAAAAAAACATTTTTAATACTTAACGGGTACTCACGATATGCGGTTTTTTAATGCTTTTCCAATTCTTTTTGCTGATATTTCGCCGTGACCACGATCCATGCATTTGGGTCGAAATATCGCCAAAAAGAATTCGAAAAGGGTTCAAAACCGCATATCGTGAGTACCCGTTAAGTATTAAAATGTGTCAATTCCGCGATAATATTAGTCTAAAATAATACAAAGTAAAAACGTAAAATTGTCAATTTAGTAAGCCCACCTCTTTACGTCATCGACTTATTGAAATAATATTTAAAGCATGAGCGCCAAATAATAACAAAATGATTTAAATAATAACTGAGAGATTTCATACAGGTTTTACGGCAACAAAAACATTACCTCTTTCGGAAATGAATCGTGAAATTTTCCGACTTTATAATTTTATATTTTCAGCGGAAAATGTTATTTGCGCCTGACCTCTATCTTCAACATTTTGTTAAATGTTATAATGTGTAAAGTCGAGAGCGAAAAGTAGAATTAAATATGCTTTTAAAATCTGCTGCAAAACAACTTATGCTGTTCAAGCAAAGTAGTACTAAGCAGTGCTTTACTAACCATTACTACTTACTGAAGTACTAAACATACGATAGTTAATTTCTATCACCTTTTGAAACAACGAGTATATAATCATTATTTGATAAAACATGTAAAAGCAAAGTATGTTCGTGAGTAAATAATTAAACTTTACGAAGTTACTTCTATATAAACGTTAGATCAAATAACGGAACTTTTAACAACTTTCCTGTTAACAAATATGTTCTTCTGGTTCTTCATATATTGTTATATTTATTATTAAAAAGTAAATAAAACATACTTCCATTTACTTTATGAAAGAACACCAGTCAAAAGAACTAAGTCATTTCATACAGAAAATAGAGAAAACAGTTTTTTCACTTTGGAAATATTAAATACTAGCTCTTACCCGCGGCTTCGCTCGCATGGTCAAAGAGAATTAACATTAGCATTTGATAACGTGATTCAGAACTTGCAAATGAATTTTACTAATGCCATCTATTAACAACATCTGGGACTAATAAATATGTATTAACCAACAAAACATCGATATTCTCATGGGAATGAGAGAGCGCGGTAAAAAGTAACCTACGTCACTCTCCGCCCTCCTATCTCCCAGTATATAAACCATATCGTACAATAGGTATGTGACGACGTGAAAGAGGAACAAACAAACACATTTTCGCATGTATAATATTGGCATGGAATATATCCATATTTTAATAATAATAAAAGTAAATAATCTACAAGCTTTTCCCGGGACTAAGTCTAGTAATCACAGACCTAGATTTTACTAAGTCTAATCTGGAAAATCTCACGACAAGCTTTCATATTTTGTAAAATTGTACGATGCATTAAAAATATGGTTACTACTGCTAAGTTTATTTTCAACTTTTCAGTACATTGAAACGAAAGGTTGTTTTTGAAGTGAAACTTCTTTAGGCGCATGAGGGTAAAATTTTTACAGATGAAACGTCACGCCGGTATGCAACGGAAGTGTCGGAAAAGAGAGAGAGAGTGATCGAGACCGATTGAGAGAGAGTAAGACAGGGCGAACGTAGCATGAGCAACTAGCCGTGGAGTGACAGTAGGGAGCAAGCGAGTGAGAAAGATTGAGAGAAAAAGTGAGACAGAGCGAACGTCGTATCACGCCTTTTTCCCTTCCTCTTAATCTTGGAAATTTAAAGTTTTAGATTTGTATAAATATAAACAAGATTTATAAATTAGTTCGCCAAAGAAGTTTCACTTCTGACATGTGTACTTTGTTGCACGCATGTTTTTTTTTTAATATTTTTAATAATACGTTACAAGATTCTGACCGTAACGAGGAGGTGGGGCCATTATTACGTCAGATAATATTTTATCCTTAAAAAATTAAATAGGAGTAAAATGTTTTTATTGTTTCTATTATGGTCTCAGCGTAAGAAGTCACAGGCAACAACTCATGAACATAATATGTTTTTTCCTGATCGCATCAGAATGAGGGTAATATTATTGGAGTACCTATGTGTAAGTATATATGTATGTTAAAGGTGGTAGAACCAATGTAGTTCGACCGGGGAGGTACCATCGCCACACCTATTTCTAAATCTAATTGAAGCATTCCTTGTGTTCGATGGAAGGGTGTGGTTGCCAGTACACATTTATATGAGGCAACCATCCCAGCCCTCGGGAGTAGCAACGCTTCTGTGATTTTCAGATAGAACCTATGTTCTATACTGCTTACAAACGTCTATGGGCGACGGTAATCACTTACTGTCAGGTGAACTGCATGCTCGTTTTCTACTTCATTATTATAACCAAAAAAATACAAAAATTGTCTATTTTTTGGCAAGCGCTACAGCAAAAATGGCTTGACAGATTGTAACATATGACATATAATAATTGATTTATCATGCAGAATGACGTAGGCTGAATATTTTTTTTAAATATGGCGCCTGCGATTAGAGAAAGGATGAAGAAAAGACCACAAAAATATATTAAACTAGTTGACCCAGCGAACTTCCTTCCGCCTAAAAGTCAAAAATCTAAAATTATCAGTGTTCTTCCACTATATTACGTTTTATTATACATAAAAACCTTCCTCTTGAATCACTCTATAAATTAAAAAAACTGCATTCAAATCCGTAGCGTAGTTTTAAGAATTTAAACATCTATGTATGTTTGGGACAGACAGTGGGAAGCAACTTTGTTTTATACAATGTAATGATGGATTTTTTTAAAGTAATAATGGTGCTTCTTGTTATTTGTAGGATACAAACCCTCCAATACCGAATATAAAATATCTGCTAACTAGTCTAAACGTAACTACTTTTCCCACTGTACATTCGATAACTTTTGTTTCCCTCTACGGAATTGCGTTTTCTTATTTCCAAACAGAGGATAATGTAATTCGGCGTGAACCGGAGTATATTGAAGGAATCCGAGGTGTTTATTTCGACACAACCATGTATGTTAAAGCGAAGTTCGAAATATTGATATCCTGTGAAAGCATTTATTCACAGCTACGCTAATTCTACGCTGTGCTTTATCCCTATCTGTACATTGGTATTACTTTAATGTTTTCTCATTATATTATAATATTATTATAAAAATATGAATAATTGTACATCAAGGTTCACGAGCTGGTAGAACGTATATGTTTCAACCGGGGCATTATCGCTACTCGTAGAATCCAATTCGGCTGGGCAACGGTCGGGAAACTTCGCCATATCTTCTCATTCGATATACCTCAGAGCCAGTGATGACATAAGGCGCCGAGACGTGGTCACTTACTGTGAGCGTCGTGCGTAAGCTCAAATTCGCTCAGTGAGCTATGGAGAGCGATGTTTGGTGTTTCCCTGTGCGGCAGAATTCGTAACGATGAAATCCGTAGGAGAACGAAAGTTACCGACATAGCTCTCAAAATTAGTAAACTGAAGTGGCAATGGGCAGGCCACATTGTTCGTGGGACAGACAACAGATGGGGTAGAAGAGTCCTCGAATAGAGACCACGTCTGGGCAAAAGGAGTGCTGGCCGCCCGCCGACCAGGTGGACTGATGACCTGAAGAAGACGGCGGGTTTACGCTGGATTCAGATGGATCAGGACCGGTCGAAGTGGTGCAGATTAGAGGAGACCTATGTCCAGCAGTGGACTTTCAAAGGCTGATGGTTGGATGGATGGATTATCGCTGCACTTATTTGTAGCGTGAAGCAGTTCTGGTTTCTGTGGAAGGGTAGGGTTGTTGGTGCGTTTTTAATTGACGCAACCATCTTAATCCGCGGAAGCAGCAACGGGAGTATGTAGTAGCTTACAGATTTCCAAAGACAGCGGTGACAACTAACCATCGCGTGGACTGCTTTTTTATCTGACTGAAGTAGGAAACAAGCATGCAGTCCACCTGATGGTAAGTGGCCACTGCCGCCCATGGACATCTGTAATCAACTTCATACAGAAAATGGGTTCCATCTGAAGTCAATCATAGATGCGTTGCTACTCCCGATGAATATGATGGTCGCCTCATGTGAAAGTGTGCTGTAACCACACCCTTCTATCGAAACGCAAGAAATACTTCACGCTAGAAATAGGTGTGGCGGTGGTACTTCCCCGGTCGAACAACACTGATTCTACCACCTTGAACCTTGTTCTTATTGTTATACTTATGTTATTTATTGTTTTAACCGACTTCTTATACAATACCAAGTTTATATAACTTGTTATTCCAATAAAAACATTGTCCATGTCTTCAATAACATCAGCTATCGAAACACACTTTCAATAACATTAGTTACCGACGTTACAAAACGTTTATCTATACAATCAAATGTCCACATGATCGCTTTCAATGTGACCTCAGTAATCGTTGCGTAAGTGCTTATCGATTTGCTTTTCCCCCAGAAAATTCCACTAAGCGTAAATAATTGGGTGGCAATAATAACATCAACATGTTATGCTTTTATTTGAGGCGATCATAGTGCTCGGGAGTAGCAACGCATCTGATTTGATTTCAGATAAAATTAATAAGTTCATTATTTAATTCTTAAGTTATAATTATCTCTATAATGTTATTTAATATTTCGTTTAATTTAATATTGTGTATTTTTTCTTTTGTAATCTGAGACTGTTATCTGAGTTAGTGTAATTGAAATTGATGACCGTTCTACCTAACTATAAATAATAATAATAATAAAACCTATGTTCTTCAAAAAGTTGCTTACAGGTGTCCATGGGCGGCAGTGACCACTTACCATCAGGTGGTCTGCGTGCTTGTTTGCTACTTCAATCAGATAAAAAAAAATCTCAAGGCAGAACAAGTATGTTTCGACTGGGAACGTACCACTACTACATCTATTTCTAGCGTGAAGCATTTCTTGCGTTTTGCTGGAAGGGTATGGCGGCTTACTTTCGTATCAGCCAAGACTAGAGAGATACTCGTCAGTGATTAACTTCAGTTTAAACCCCTGTTCATTATCAAGTTTATTACAGGTGTCCATGGGCGACAGGGACCACTTCACATCAGGTCGACTGCTTGTTCGTTTCACAAAATTTATGTCATGACACAGTAGTGGTATGCTAAGTTAAGTTCCGAAAGGTGTGGAAGTTTTTTTAGTTCAATAACAAAACAAATGAATGTACAAGTTCTTTTTTACTACTTTCTAGATATCCTGTGTCAAGCGAAAGGTGTTGTGATCATTCGTGACAGTTTTTGCTATGTGTTCTCGGCTCGACAACAATTTTTACAGCTGATTTCGACCTTTATTGTAAAAAAAAGCTTCTAAATCTCACATTCTACCTTTTTTATTGAAATCAATAAAAAATATGAAAGTTTGCCACAGATGCATTGCTATCTCTGAGAAATAAGGCCCCTAGCACATGGCGTATTTTAAACGCGCAGACGTCGCGCGTTTCAGGTATGCGTGTTTTCTGCACCGTAGATTTTTGCGTTTTTACATTTAGATTAGATTTAGATTCGAACGCGCGTAAAACGAATACAAACGCGCGTGTAAATCGCGTTTGGATATCGTTTGATGCGATGACATTTGATACATGTAGAATTTTTCCCATCTTTTATGTATATCTGTATCGCTAAATCTGCGTATATACGCGAAGTAATCACACGTTTCACGATCTCCCCGTGTGCTCGGGTTACAAGGTTGCGTTCAAATCTTATTTGAAGCGCGTAGAAGTGCGTTACCAGCGCGCGTTTAAAACACTCCATGTGCTAGGGGCCTAAGTTGGGGCGTCTCAGATAAGTATGTCTAGATCTACCTTATTCCATGCTTCAGACCAGAATATAGCAACGCATAACACTACTGTTATTATGCAGAAACTACTTGACGACACGCGTGCCGAAGCGGTCGACGTACCTACCACGCATTGGGTTTTGAATGATGAATTTAGATTTTTTTTCTGGGTCTGGGTGTTTTTGTATTCGTCTTTGTACGTCCATAGCACCTATGACAGAGAAACAAAACCTACTGTGAGCTGTGGGTGTAGAAAGTGAGTGTATTAATATAATACCTAAGTATCTAGTAATATCTAGCTTTGCAACCATATCTATAAACTTGCTTCATCACACTTTGCCCTGTATGACCGCAGAGATCCTTGCGTAACTGATATTGATTCTGTCTTATGCCCCAAAAGTTTGAAATAGTGATAGTATTCAATGTAGATTTTCTGATATAAATGTGGTTTGAAGTCAATGTGCTTTTATCAAACCTTGCAGTTGCAAATAATAGTTGTATGAAAAGTATGGTTACAAAATTAAAGTCTGAAATATTTTTGAGAAAATTATAGAACCCTAAACTATATACCCAATGTTATTTTAAGATAGTAGAACTGAATAAGGTGGCAACATCACTTATCTCTGTAGTTCTGGGATCAGAGTAGGGCTACGGTATCCCCTACCTGTCGTAAGAGGCGACTAAAAGGGGCTTCCGGGGTTGCGGGCGGTTAGAGTGGGAGCTCGAACCGTCCAGTCAATCGAACTCGTGTAGGATGACGGCATGTGTGGCCACATGCTAAGGATGGCCACCGGGGGCGGTTTTAGTGAGGCAAAAATCCCACATAACCCGGCGTTGCTCCTGCTTGCGTCGGATACCTTTTGAAGGTTTTCCCGATACCAAAAAAAGGTGGAAATACCACTATACCTATTTGTGGTATACAAAAGCTGTGTAAAGCTATAATTCCAACTTTGTCATCACGGTTAGCAACGTATCTGTAGCATAATCTCAGGTAAGACTGACTTAGTGCTGATGATTACAACTGTCCATCGACGGCTCGTGCCACTTACAATCAAATGTACTACATGATCGTTTGCTACTTCATTACTTAATACTTCATTACTTAATAAGTGACATTATTAATTTTTGAACAGAAAAACCCGAACTACTTAAAAATTATTATATGTTTTCAGTTCAGTTGAAAGTTTTTTATCAGTTAAGCTCTTTGCTTTTTTAAATTCAATAATTAGTAACATTAAATGTTAGAATATATATACGTTTGTAGTGGCCTTTTACTAGATTTTTACTGACACTTATATTGTTTAAATAATAAAAAATCGTTTATTCAGCCCCAGCCAACCATTCCTCTCCTGGTTTCCTGGTGCCAAATTTAAGAATTATAATAACTTTGTCGTTTCCAATGATGATCAAGCTAAGCCGCTACAGCCCATAGCGACAAAGAAATGAATATACATATGCACATACGTACATACATACAAACAAAGATATGCTCGAAAAACAGATCTATTCCTGTTTAATACCAAAAACTAATACCATTGATATTAGTTTATTACCCCTTATTCCGAACGAATACCACTCATAATTAATTCGAAAAACATACTCTGAGGTATTCGTCATTCACAAACTGTGGAACACTGTCGAGTACAAAGTTCCAATGCAGTTTTTCTGAAACAAAAGTGAATTTAGCTGTAACGTAGTTATCAACGTTAGCTGCGAGCAGCTGACAAACTTGCTCCATCACCCTCGCTTATCCAGTCTGACCGCAGAATTCGTTGCGTAACTATCGATTTGCTCGTATATCCAAAGTTGCAAATAGTGAGTTCAATGCAGTTTTATTTTCACCCAGGTTCTATTTTTTATACAACTAAAGTAGCTAGCGAGCATGCTATACACCTGGTAAATGGTCATATCTGCGAATGGACATCTTTTAGCAAATTCATATGGAACAAAGATTTTATCCGAAGCCATTTATTTATCTGCGCTCCAGAGAATTAAAATGGTCGCCTCAAGTAAAAGTGATACGCAACCACATCCTTCCATCGAAACGCAAAAACTGCCTCACGCTAGAAATAGGTGTGGCGGTGCTACCTCGTCTGGACTGACCATCGTTCTACCATCTTGAAAAACAAACATATATACATACGTCCAAACAAACATATATACGTATTCGACATTCACAAACTGTGTTGGAACACTGTCGAGTACAAAGTTCCAATGCAGTTTTTCTGAAACAAAAGTGAATTTAGCTGTAACTATCAACGTTAGCTGCGAGCAGCTGACAAACTTGCTCCATCACCCTCGCTTATCCAGTCTGACCGCAGAATTCATTGCATAACTATCGATTTGCTCTTGTATCCAAAATTGCAAATAGTGAGTTCAATGCAGGTTTTTTCCAAACATTTTATATAATACAATAATAGCATTTACTCGTGGGAAATGGGATTTGAAGTTTGTTTTTCGTGGGACCATGTTCAGTAGAACTCCCAACAATAAGATCCAAACCAAGAATATAGATGATATGTTTTTGAAGTGAAACTTCTTTAGGCGCATGAGGGTAAAATTTTTACAGATGAAACGTCACGTCGGTATGCAACGGAAGTGTCGGAAAAGAGAGAGAGAGTGATCGAGACCGATTGAGAGAGAGTAAGACAGGGCGAACGTAGCATGAGCAACTAGCCGTGGAGTGAGAGTAGGGAGCAAGCGAGTGAGAAAGATTGAGAGAAAAAGTGAGACAGAGCGAACGTCGTATCACGCCTTTTTCCCTTCCTCTTAATCTTGGAAATTTAAAGTTTTAGATTTGTATAAATATAAACAAGATTTATAAATTAGTTCGCCAAAGAAGTTTCACTTCTGACATGTGTACTTTGTACGCACGTATGTTTTTTTTTACTATAAAAGCGAACTTTAAATCTCATTTCCCACAAATGCTATTTTGACGCTTTAGCATTATTTCCTTTCCACTGACGATATAATAGCAGTAACACATAAGCGTGCAGTCCAACAAATGGTGTCCAAAGACGTCTGTAAGCAGCTTCATACAGTACGTGGATTCTATCAGAAAGGAATCATAGTTACGTTGCTACTAATGTGGGCTGATGGTCGCTAACTAAGTGATCCTGATATACTTGTAATCATCAATATTATGGAAGAGGTTATAAGTATGTCGGAAATGGCGGTATTGTGGCAACACCGGAACACCAGCGCCATCTAGTGGCGTTCGATAAAGTTAGGGTTGTACCAGTTTAATGGCCGACACCTCAGTCTATCCTTGACGGTCGGCCGAAGCAGACAACTCTAAAATACGATTACTTGCCTACTTAATTTAGTTTGATTAATTCAGTGATTGTAACAAGTTTAATTCGCCAATATACTGTGTGTTAAAATCAAGTCTGCAATTTATTCTTGTGCTAAAATTCCCTATCAGAGCGCACAGTAGGTTATCCTGATACGATGAGCGAAAAAGAACCACCCCCTCCGTCAAGTATAACCATTTCGTATAAAGCAACACCCAAGGAAATAACGAACAGTAAAGATCTCAATCAATAACTGATTCAATGTAAAAGTGAATTGAATGTGGTTTTTATATTGTTTTTAATAATAGCGTAACTATTATTACTTATGATTTTTATAACATTAAGTAGACAGTATTTTCTTCCAGCCATTGTTTAGTTTTAGGAAAAAATCCCCTTTATTGGCCAATTGCAAATTCACACACTTAACGAAACTATTTTTAGAGAAATGTCAAGTGAGTAGGTTTCCTCACGACTTGTTTTTACCATAAATCTGTGGATATTTGTTTCTTGTTCGCCAATCATCTTAGAAAAATCGGTAGTGCCTGAGAGTCGATCCTTAGACCCTCATCTGAAAATCTGAGTTTTAACGATTAGACAAGAGATAGAGCTTAAACGACGTTAATTCGTACAAAACCTTAATTTACAAATATATTTACAAATATGCTCTCAAATGCACTTAAACTATACAGGAATGTGTTAAAATAAATTCCAAAAATATGAGAATGAATGTGAATACGGATTTTTTTAATATCGACGCAACTGTACCTCCGTTACTATGAATTATTTACACGTTAGGGAGTTTTTCATTTAGGTGTATTGTACTTAACGAGTTGGAGCATACGACTATAATCTCATTGATATTATACATCGTGAAAATTTGAGAGGTGTTGTTACTGTTTCACGCAAAAACAACTATTCGAATTACGCTGAAATACACATACACAGTTCAACACATACGATACCTACTTATTATTGTAGTAGATACGAGCAAAACAGGCAAGGCCGTGGGAACAACCTACGCAACAGTGAAGAGATGGAACAAAAATCACGTTAATTTGCACGAAACCCTTGAAAAATAAAATACGTTCTCCACTTTAGCTGGCAGGGAATGTGTTAATATTATTTCCGAAAATACAGAACAACAACGAACTCAACAACAAACTTCGCCTTAAATCGATCCGCGGAGAAGGCATGCGAATGCGGATTGTTTCAATATCGGCGCAACTGTACCTCCGTTACTATGAATTATTTATACGTTAGGGAGTTTCTTCATTTAACTGTATATAACCGGTTTAAGTACGTTTATAATCTCATTAATATAATAGATGCGAAATTCTGGGAGGATATTTGTGTTAACGCAAAAACTACCTTTCACACACACACAGTTTAGCACATACTCATCACTGTGGTAGACGTGAGCAAAACGGGCAAAGCCTTGAGGATGACCTAGTCAAGGAACAAGAGATAGAGCGTAAAGCACGTTAATTTGTACGATACCATAGAAAAATAAATACGCTCTCCACATAAACTGACATGAAATGTTTTAAAATTAATTCCAAAACAGAACAACAACGAACTCAACAACAAACTTCGCCGTAAATCGATCCGCGGAGAAGGCATGCGAATGCGGATTGTATCAATATCGGCGCAACTGTACCTCCGTTACTATGAATTATTTATACGTTAGGGAGTTTCTTCATTTATCTGTATTGAATTTAACCCGTAGGAGGGCAAGATTAAAATCTTATTAATATTTTACATGCGACAGTTAGTGAGATGTTGTGAGTATACTACTGTTTCACGCAAAAACTACTCGTCGGATTACGCTGAAATTCGGTACATACAGCTTAATACATAGGAAACCCATTGCTGTGGTAGACGTGAGCAAAATGAGCAAAGCCGTGTAAATAACCTACTCAAGAGTCAAAATACGGGACATAAAGCATGTTAATTTGTAAATACCATGGAACAATAAAATACGCTTTCAACTTAAGCTTACTACGAATAGGTTAAAATTAATTCCAATACAAAACGGGGTCGGTTCCCGGTTCCCGGGGTCGCCTAACCAAGCGGTTCAAGCTCCCACTCCAGCCCCCCGGCCCCAAACCCTCTTTTAGTCACCTCTTACGGCAGGCACTCTTTGGTCCCGTAACTACAAGTAAGGTTACACCTACAACAACTTTTAATATATACAAATGTTGCCCCATAAAATGGGGCAACATGGAGAATCCAATCTAAGGTTATTTATACATGTCCATGGGCGACGGTGACTTGTTACTGTCGGGTAGTCTGCTCGATTATTTCGTCTATTTCGTAAATCTCGTGCTTGATTATTTCGTTGATGTCTTCTCCGGTTGCAGGAAAAGACCGATTTCCAATAGTGAAACAATATACAATCCCTATACGTAGTTCCTCGAATTCACTCGACCAGGCCGATTACGTGCTAATAAATGTAGGAACGCCCTTAACAGATACACTACGTTTCGAAATAGCTAGATCGTGACCCGATTTTTAGGCATGTAGATTTTTGTATACCTAGATTTTGTATCGTAAGAATACTGATAAGATATTTAGGACTTTCATCATAAGTTTTTATGGAATGAAAGAATAGAAATGGGAAAATGAATGTTTGATGAAATCCATTTATTTTGGCGTGTGTTTTGTTTTGTTATCAATAATTTATTAAATGTAGGGCTCTGTAAAACAAAAGCTGCCTAGAATAATTTTATTATTATCTGACTACGTCAGAGAAAGAGTAATGTTTTTGAGCGTATGTATGTATGTATCTATGTATATAGGTGTCGTCTACCCATTATTGTCCCACTGCTGGGCACGGGTCTTCTCTGAGAATGAGAGAGTTTTAGGCCATAGCCCACCGCGCTGGCCAAGTGCGAATTGGTGCGTATGTATGTAGGTATGACATAGTATTTGAATCGGTTCAGTTGTCACAGTGATATAGGCCATAAATTTTTGAAATACTTCTGCTTAAAAAAATTGAAAATGGGATGTTTCTTTAAAGTTCTAAAAGTATTATTATCATACAAAGCTTTAGACACTTTTATTTTACTATTTGAAGCAAAAATCGTTAATTTTTTTAATTCATTAAATAATTCCACAAAAGTCTGTGCGCTTAAAATATTTTTAAGTTGTCGGATTTTTGTTTGAATAGTTAACAAGGGTACGTATTAATATGCCTAGTAGCCTATACAATTATGTCGACTAGTATTGTGTGGAGCTCGCCATAACAATTTGCTACGAGTTACGAGAGAAAGACTTTTATTTTAATCTCATAATCAATTAACAATTTGGAGCATATATTTTGTCTTTTATTTTGCGTTTATTTACTGGGTGTGGTTGCCGGCACACATATGAGGCGACCATCTTAGACCTCGGGAGTCGCAACGCCTGTGTGATTGATTTCAGATAGAACCCCATGTTCTGTATGAAGTTGCTTACAGATGTCCATGGCCGGCTGTGACCACTTAAAATCAGGTGGTCTGCATGTTCATTTGCTACTTAAATCTTATAAAAAAAACTTGTATGGACACAAAAAAACGGACGACTTACTAGTGTAGTAAAGTCATAAGTGTGAAATACGTTTATTAATTACTTAGCAATCATTAGTTCAACCACAATTTGAAAATTGAAAAACACAAATATTAGTAGTAGTAGTAGCATCAATAACGCAGTACTATGTAAAGAGTTGGAAAGAATAATAAAATGATATATATAAACAAATATAGACTTAGCGATTTACTCCAAATTCGTAGAACGTGAACTGCCTGAACAAAAACCATATCTCCCCAAAATCCACTTAGGCGAAGCTGTCACAAAGTGAATATTTATTTCTCGAAAAACATCTCCAAAGTTTGATACGTCCAAGACTCGAAAAGAAAAGTCAGAACGACACTTGAATCTCTTAAATTATGAAGTCCCATTATTTTCTGTCTAAAAGCTTTGAAAGCAAACACGACACCTTTTAAAAACGTCGCAAATTCTCTTTTCAAGTTCGAATTTTAACAAAAAATTACATAAGTATTTTACACGGACATGCCCACTTTATCAATTTAATGTCTTAGAGAAAACAAGAAATCATCATGCAAAAAAAGCAGACTACCAAAACTAAATTACATTCGGGTTTTTTTGTTTTTTTTTTTGTGAGTTTCTATCAACATAGTAACACGAAAGTAATATAATATACATGTAATGGTATGTTTACTACGATTCATATGATACCCATATTATTATGACAATAAAATCGACTCTCTTACTTATTTTCGTGTGATTGCAGGCGCTTTATTTAAAAATTATATCTTACTCTGCAAATCGATATTAATGATATATTATGGTATGTTACAATTTTTCAAGCCGCTTGCGCTTGCTTCTAACGTCAAGCTACATTTGCTTTTCGGTGGAAGGTCGTAGTTGTCAGCCCTCTTTTTTATGCGGTGACTATCTTAACTCTTGGGAACATCAATGCGTCTGTGATTGACTTTACATAGAACCTTTGTCCTGTATTAAGATATTGACAGATGACAATGGGTAACAGCTGCCATTTATAATCCGGTGATCTGAATGCTCGTTTGCTGCTTCAATCTTATAAAAAAACATACAGACGTACGTACAAAAATATATACATGCTGCAGCAGTGTCCTTCGGCGGAGTTAGTGATTCTGGGTGACTTCAATGCCCATCATATTGATTGGCTCGGCTCCCGGATCACTGACTTTGCTGGAAGAACTGCATATGACTTCTCCTTAGCCTATGGACTCTCTCAGGTCGTGCCCGGTTTCACCAGGGTACCTGATGTAGAGACCCATACTGCTTCTTTGCTGGATCTTCTGCTGACCTCCCACCCTGAAGACTATCAAGTAATGGTCAAGGCTCCACTTGGTTCGTCTGACCATTGCTTGGTAAGTTCCACTGTGCCCTTGTCTCAACCCGTGAGGACACGTCCCAGCGGGAGGAGACAAGTTTGGCACTACAAGTCAGCAGACTGGGACGGATTCCGGGAATTCCTGGCTTCGTACCCTTGGAGGCAGCTATGTTTCGTCTCGGGTGATTCTAGCTCGTGTGCTGAGTCTGTCGCCGACGTGATACGGCAGGGTATGGAATGCTTCATTCCAAACTCTGTCGTGTCCGTCGGCGGGCGGAACCAGCCCTGGTTTGATGCATCTTGCGCTAAGGCGTTAAGCCTTAAGCAAGATGCCTATCAAGCCTGGGCTTCAGCGAACGCGTGCAAGGATCCGAAGTGCCCCGAGCTCCGAACCGCATTTAACGCTGCCTCCCGTACAGCAAAGAAGCAAATGGCTAGGGCGAAGTCAAAGCACATCGGCAGAATTGGCGAGCGATTAATGGGTTACCCCTCAGGGAGTCGAGCCTTCTGGTCGCTTGCCAAGGCTGTCGAGGGTAATTTCTGTCGTTCCTCACTTCCGCCACTGCGGAAACCAGACGATTCTCTGGCTCATACGGCAAAAGGGAAAGCCGATCTTCTTGGTACCCTTTTCGCCTCAAACTCGACACTTGACGATCGGGGGACCACACCGCCTACCATCCCGCGATGTGATAGCACAATGCCTAATATACGGTTCACACAGAAAGCTGTCAGGCGTGCTCTATTGTCCCTCGATATCAAGAAGTCGAGCGGGCCAGACGAAATCCCCGCAGTGGTGTTGAGGACGTGCGCTCCCGAGTTGGCTCCCATCTTAACGCGCTTATTCTCGCTTTCCTACGCGGCGGGACAAGTACCGTCTTCGTGGAAAGTGGCCCTCGTTCATCCGATCCCTAAAAAGGGTGATAGAAGTGACCCGGCCAATTACAGGCCCATTGCAATAACCTCCCAGCTCTCTAAGGTGATGGAGCGAATAATCAACTCCCAGCTCCTAAGGTACCTTGAGGAGCACCAGCTGATCAGCGATCACCAATATGGTTTTCGCCAGGGCCGTTCAGCTGGTGATCTTCTGGTGTACCTTACGCACCGATGGGCGCAAGCCATAGAGAGCAATGGGGAGGCTTTGGCGGTTAGCCTGGATATTGCAAAGGCCTTCGACCGGGTTTGGCACAGGGCTCTTCTCACGAAGCTTCCATCTTACGGTCTTCCCGAGAGGTTGTGCACGTGGATCGCCAGTTTTCTGTCTGAGCGGCATATTAAAGTTGTGGTTGATGGGTGCTGCTCAGACATGAAGACCATCAATGCTGGTGTTCCTCAAGGCTCCGTTCTTTCCCCTACGCTGTTCATTCTGCATATCAATGATATGTTGCAGCAAGTCGGTAGCATGCATTGCTATGCAGATGACAGCACGGGAGATGCCTTGTACACGGGCCGTGCAAACACCTCTCGGATACTCGTGCAGGAAAGCAGAATTCGACTTGTGTCTGAAATCGAGCACTCTCTGGAGCGGGTCTCAGAATGGGGTCAACTTAACCTAGTTGAGTTCAACCCCACGAAGACACAAGTCTGCGCGTTTACCGCTAAAAAAGCCCCATTTGTCATGGCGCCAAAGTTCCAAGGGACCTCTCTCACCATTGATAAAAGCATAGGGATCCTGGGCGTTGACATCTCGTGTGATGTGCAGTTTCGGAGTCATTTGGACGTTAAAGCCAAGTTGGCATCCAAAAAGTTGGGCGTTCTGAGTAGGGCCGAGCGGTACTTCACTGCGGGGCAACTCCTTCTGCTTTATAAGGCTCAAGTGAGACCCCACATGGAGTACTGCTCGCATCTATGGGCAGGGGCGCCCAAATACCAACTTAACCCACTTGACTCCGTGCAGAAACGTGCGATCCGAATCGTCAACGACCCACGGATCACCGATCGGTTAGAACCCTTAAGCCTGCGGAGGGACATAGGCTCCCTCTGCGTGTTCTACCGGCTTTACAATGGCGAGTGTTCCGAGGAACTTTTTGACCTGGTGCCTTCGTCACCTTTTCTTCACCGCACCACTTGCCGAAGGATGAAGTTCCATCCACACCAACTGGACTCGTGGCGGTCCTCCACGGTTCGGTTTGCACGCTCGTTTTTGCCACGGACGTGCAAGTTGTGGAATGAGCTTCCTTCTGAGGTATTCCCGGAGCGCTATGACATGGGGTTCTTCAAGAAAGGTGCGAAAAGAGCTCTCCTGCAAAGCCGGCGATGCATTGGCGACTCCTCTGGTGTTGCGAATGTCCACAGGCGACGGTGACTACTTTCCATCAGGTAGCCTGTTGCATCGTTAGGTTAAAGTATAAAAAAAAAAAACATACGGTCGAAAAACTCTTTTCTGACGTAGTTAAAAATAAATGCGGATCACCATTAATACTGCAATCCCTCGCTAATTGACAGCTAGCTTCTCATTATAATATGATTAACATTTAGCTTAATAATGTCAATTTGGAAAATCATATCATGCGGACGTCGATATTTTTGCGTACATAATTCACCAGCAATTTGAGATGGGTATGCCATAGTAATTAGTGAAGTAGTGAATCCAAAAGGAAAAGGTCTTCAGTTAATAAAATGTCCCTAATGAACACGCTCAAACGATAAATGGTATTTGGAGAAGCCGTAATTTTATTGTAAACAGGAGCGATATTTATTAATGTGAGTATGTGGGTGCGTATGTGTTTAGGCGTAAACAGTGATATCCGACATGGAGCGACGCATGATGATGTGGGATTTTTACCGCACTAAAAACCCCTCCGGTGGCCGTCCTTGGCGCTATAAAGAGGACTCATGGATCTCCAAAGGAACGCAACAGGAATTCACTGAGCGTGTTGCCCCATCGTGCTCCTCCCAGATGGGCGGCTGGGCCCACCGCCCCGTCTAGTCTTTACGACGGTATGCGACCACACGTACCGCCATCCTTCCCGGGATCACCTGACCGAACGGTTCGAGCTCCCACTCTAGCCGCCTGCAACCCCGGTAGCCCCTTTTAGTCGCCTCTTGCGACAGACAGGGAGTGATACAAGCCTTGCTTAGCCTATTTCCAAAGCCTACTCTAAAAGTATCGAAATTTCATACCGATATTAAGTATATACTGTTCTGTTACCCTCTTGAGGGTAAATTTTCCAACAAGCTTACATGAATGCGAACTTAATTCCTGATTAAATTAAACTTCAAAATAAATGAAACGTGTTTTCGAAGGATTAATACGATATTAAAATAATCAGCCCGAACATACAATGATTTGATGACCCGCCTGGCGGAGTGGTTACCGTACCGGTCGCACACGCAGTGGGTCCTGGGTTCGATTCCCGGCCAGACAGGTATCTGAATGATGAGTTTAGATATATGTTCTGGGTCTGGATGTTTGGTTATTCGTCATGGAACCCACGACATAGAAGAAAATCCTACTGTAGGGCTATGATTGTAGAAAGCATAAGCGTAAGCGTATTTCGCTCTGTGTTAAAAAATAGATAATATTAAAGTTTTCAATAATATTACATATTATTACTGTTAATTGAAGAATATAGTAACTTGTCATATATCTCGTTTATTTTCCATTTTCCTTGTAATTGTTATCTGTTTGCCGTAAGTTACTTAATTGACTGTCAATCAAATAAACACTAATCAGAAATAATGGAACTAATTCCTGACATCGTAGAAACAAAGTTAATAATGTTTGGTGTCACCTATCATCAAATTATCACACTAGCCGTCGCTTAATGAGAGAATCTCGTGTCATGTCGCATTCAAATCTTGATGACACAATACCTTTACAAATAAACACATTTGACGTACCTACAGAATACTTTAATTCTTACCCTACGTCAGAACGAGGGTATGATTTTTTGTATGTTTATAAGTACGGATGTATGTTTTTCTTAGATGCGCTACAGCTTATACAGTTTGATGAATTGTAAGATCATATCTTACGATAGATTTTTTTTTATTATTTAACCTAACGATTAGGCAGACGGGCTATCTGATGGAAAGTAGTAACCGTCGCCTATGGACATTCGCAACACCAGAGGAGTCGCCAATGCGTCGCCGGCTTTGAAGAAGACCTCTTTTCGCACCTTTCTTGAAGAACCCCATGTCATAGCGCTCCGGGAATAACTCAGGAGGAAGTTCATTCCACAACTTGCACGTCCGTGGCAAAAACGAGCGTGCAAAGCGAATCGTGGAGGACCGCCACGAGTCCAGTTGGTGTGAATGTACCTTCATCCTTCGGATCCATTATTGTATCACCAGAATCGTCACAGTTTGTAGAGTGACATAAGCTAGATTATTTTTAAATTTGGCGCCTGCAATCAGAAAAAAAAGAATGCAACGTTTTTTAAATTGTCATTACAATAATTATGGGTAATAACCAAAGATTGCCGTCGACGTCGACACTGAATAAGTGAATTTTACGAGAAATGCTTTTACTGACTTTCGATAACTCAACTCATCAAACTCATCTCGTCTTTTTATTATAATATTCATTTTTATTACGTTCAAAATTCTATATAAAAATTTTCTAGCAAGAGATATTAATACGATTTAATTAAAAAATTACAGTACTTTGGCATTTGATTACAATCACATTTTAATGACTTCACAGCTATTTGCTTTTGGCCTTGTTAATTAATGTTTCCATTTATTTTGCTCAAATTAATTGTTCGCTAATAAGAATACTTCAAACAAAGTCGCGAATATTCATAATTCAAGATCACTGAAGCCTTGCCAAATAAGCGTAATTAATGGTATGAAATTCATTTGTACTTTACTAGCTTACCGCGGCTTTTCTTACCTGTTCACGAGACAATACCGTAATTCATGCATATCGTAAAAAGAAATTTCCTCGCGTTACGCACATTACAGAAAGGTTGATGATTTTCGGTGAAGGAAAACATCGTGAGGAAACCTACACATCCGAGAGTTCTTTAAAAAAGTTTTAGGTGTGTGAAGTCCACAAATTCGAATATGGCCAGCGCGGTGGACTATGGCCTAAAAACTCTCTCATTCTGAGAGAAAACCCGTGCCCAGCAGTGGGATAATAATGGGTAGACATTACATACATAGCATGCATATTTCGTTTATAGTATTCCGCAGATTTGATAGTCTCCATAAGCCATATATTCAATAAACATGCCATCATGATTGGATTTTTGCAAGAAGTTGACTAGGTATGATGTCTCTGTTGAGACTGCCTTATGACCTCAGGTGGGTGTGCAACCCAAGTTTTATCTTCTAATTTATAGTGTATCAAGAATGTCGTGTGTTTGTATGGTCATTTTTTACAATATTATTATTGTATGGACTGTTCTTTTAGCCCGTGAATTGGTCTCGCTGTGCAAGGAAGCACTTAGACTACAAGACAGTGTAGCCAACATGTCGAAAAAAAAAATATCCGACCATGAGAGCTTCAGTACACTTTCTTTCTGGACATCTCTTGAGTTAGAAAATAAAAATGTTTGAGGACTGAGAATAAGTAACAAAAAAGTTTCAAAAATTTTGTTACACGGCTTGTTTATTAATATTTCTATAGTTTAATAATGTATTTCAAATAATCGTTCCCAATTTTATTGAGAAACAGATCTTAACCGACTTCCAAAGAGATGCTATTACATTCGTCGCACGTACGCACATACGAATATATATTTAGTAGCTGTTGTGCCCGACTTTGTATGTGCATGACATAATACTCAATAATATATGCAAACTAGCTGTCCCGACAAACGTTGTTTTGCCATATAAAAAATAAAAAAAATGTTAAGGGTGGACAACCCTTAAGGGGTATGAATAATAGATGTTGGCCGATTCTCAGACCTACTAAATAAGCATATAAAATTTGGTAAAAATCGGTCAAGCCGTTTCGGAGGAGTATGGCAACAAAAACTGTGACACGAGAATTTTATATATTAGACTAGCTGTCCCGAGAAACGTTGTTTTGCCATTTTATATATTAGATGTTCAATTTTATTATAAACAGATTTTCCAAAATCGCCATTGGTATATTTTGTACAAAATGCATGTAAAGTTTAGCCAAAAAATGCAGTCTTTTTAAAAAAGTCTCCTGTCTTAAAAAGACCTCGTTTACTTTTCATTCATGATTTACTCAAGAAAAAAAGATAAATAAAATCGATTCTTTATTTTCAATTGGTTTAAGTTATGTATTTCAGAAAGTATATGATTATATCTTACATTGCTATATCTTTTTCAAGTTTTCATGTTTTTTTAGTATGTATCCAAGGTCAGGTATATTTTACCTTCTAACGCTGAGGTTCTACAAATTTATTTCGCAACTTGCTCACTTTTAGGATCAGTTATTATCTAACAACGTCACAAATGTCCGTGACGGACCCTTACAAAGGTCGGGATAAAACATTTGATAATAACGATAATCTGTTTCTGATATAAGCGAAAAAAGGTCTTTCTATATCTGCTTGGAAAATAAAAGGAGCTACACAAATCTAATGTCACCGACTAAATGTGGACACATTTAGTCTTTATAGTAATACATAAATGAATTATCTTCCTCCAAATCGCCTCAACGACCTCTAATTTTCTTCGGGTTGACCTTGAAAGCCTCTAGCGACCACATTATGGCCTACTAAGAGATATATTGTTCTATGAGATAACAACTAATATTTTACCCCCTTAAGGGGCTAATTCTTAGGAAACTGTGAAATATGTATATTTTATTATTTTTAATCAAACAGCCATTTACAATTTTAACCCTTCAAAAATTCAAAAAAAGGTTGAGTATTCAAACACATCTTTGATCCGTTATTTACCCCATAGGGGTTGATTTTTCAAAATCAATGGAATGCTTCAAACCAGATGATAAAAACACTTAACGCTGCCATTATAAGGCTGAAAATAGCGTAGTGAGAGAGTTTCTTTACTCAATCCACACAATCAACTTTAAATCCATTCTTCGAATACACATACAGGTGCATTAATCAACTGATGTCAGGTTATGACCTTTTAGGATAATTAATGGCTACGCGAGGCGCCCGCGATGACATTTTTGGATATCCCCCGGGAACTTGCGCTGATTTATAGGTTGTAGTTTTTACACGGTGTTGCGTCTGCGAAAAATTGTTTCTAGAGTTTTGTGCTGTAACAATGTTACAACGCTACAAGTGGCTTGATATAAAGCTAGTTTTTTTTTATTTAAGTAGAGAACTTGCAGTCTAACTAAGAGTAAATGGTGACTGTCACACATACAATTTTACAAGTCTTGTATATTAACATAGTAAAGCATTAAATTCTCTCTCATCAACCCATTATTGGCCAACTGATGGGCACGGATCTTCTCTCAGAATGAGAGAGTTTAGGCCATAGTCCACAGTGCTGGCCCAGTACGAATTGGTGGACTAAGCATTAAATAGGCATTGTAACTACGTATTTTCTTTGCAGAACATTAATCAAATACATTTGTTTCAAAGAGTATCGTATCGAATAAATCTTTGAAGGCGAAAAGAATTTCAAGGAAAGTCATTGTAGATAAAACTTAGCAAAGTTGTTCAAAGTTGTTTCGCAAATTTGTATAAGGAAAAATTATGATATCCTAGACTTTAACTTTATCTTTATCAACGCTGCGCAAGAAAATGTCGTAGGTATTACTCAACCACAACAATTAGGCGCATAAAACAAAATCGCGCTTCTTACCCCGCGCATCCCCTAGTGACGTGCAGTCGTGTATCGTCTAGGTGTTTACGTTAGCCAGCACGTGTTTAATGTTACTTCGTTATAATTTTTGAATTCTTAAAGTTATTATTAAATTAGTTGGTTATTCGTCAATAAAACTCAAAATAGGTAGGAAAAAGACTATTTGTGGAGGAGAAAGGACTCTTACATTCAAAATATGCTTTTTTTTAACAAGAGTATTGGGCTCAGTATTCCTGTCTCCCAAGTCGAAATTCGAATGTGTGCTGCAACAGGCATCAGTCTCTTACACAAATAAAAAAAGGAAGAAAATATTCCATGTCTGCGAGTATATTAAACACATGAAAGTGCTTTAATAAATACTCGACTATTGAAAATACACCACTATGGTGTAAACCTACATAATGGTATACCTACATACTTTTGGTATTTGGTAATAGAATATATTTCGTATCGGGATGGGAAACCCCTAGTTATAATGACGTTTCAACTGTCGTGCGCCTAATTGTTTTGGTCGAGTAGTACTAAATATATTATTTTACAAATCACACGGAGAGAAATCCGTGGGGGCGAAACCGTTATCTTTCATAACGGTTGAATATCATATGGACACTTCTTATCGTTATCTACCTTTATGATATAATCTTACCCATCACAGTTTCAAAGCTGAGCACAGGTTAAAGGTTAAAGGTAGAATAAGGTTAAAAAAAAATAACAACTCCATATTGTAACAATGTCAGTGCATATTTTTGAAGTTATTTTAAAACAAACAGACATATTTTATTTTGACGACTTTGACGACCCGCGTGGTGGAGCGGTTACCATGCCGGTCTGACGCACAATGGGTTCCGGGTTCGATTCCCGGCCAGACAGGTATCTGAATGATGAGTTTAGATTCATGTTCTGGGTCTGAGTGTAGAAAGCGTGAAAGCGTGATTTTAATTTGCAAGAACAGCTATATGGTGTTTCGTTTCTTATTCAACTAAGTATTTATGTGCGGCAGTAAAATAGATTACATGCTTTATAATGAAATTATTAAAATAATTTGACTGCGAAAGCAGCACTATTCAAATGAAATCAAATCAAATCTTCGTTAGTTACTTTCGTTTGTTCAATAAATGATTTATGTAAATACTTGACATTTAAAAGTTAAAAATGTTATCTTGAAATAAAGTTCTCTCAAAATGTGTAGTGGCGAGAAATTTCGTTTTAAATTAACTTAAAAATGTTGTATATCTTTGTTACTACAAACAAGATTATGCACAGAACGGCGCTATTTGTCGGCGAAGTCAATAATCACACATTTCATAATATTGAACTTGGCTCTCTTTTGTATTTACATGTTTTTGATCAATTATTCTTCAAATGAGGTGACAGAAATATGTTTTACTCTTTAAGCAACAATTTTAGTTTCTAGGAATAGTAACGTCAATGTTCAGTTTTACAGAGAACCCTCGCTTTATATACATATATTGAGTTGGTTGCAAATCGTTAATGAACACTTACCATTGTTGTATAGCATGTTCATTTGTTCCCCCCACCAAGTGGACTGATGTCCTGAAGAAGACAGCGGGAAACCGCTGGATTCAGAAGGCACAGGACCGGTTGGAGTGTCGTCATTTACGGGAGGCCTATGTCCAGAAGTGGACTTCAAAGGGCTGATGGATGGATGGATATTCATATGCTATTTCCATCTTACAATAATAATAATCTATTACAAGTCAAAGAATTAATTGTAATTTTTATGCAAAATTATTTTGACAAAGTACCAAGTCGTATTCCTTCATGATACAAAATAACACTTTGTCATAATCACTACAGTAACAGGACTGTGTTGTTGCAGGCAAACCCTGACGAAAATCGACTGCCCGTTGTGTCCCACTCGTCTCCATGTGAGTAATATACCTTTTTCTTTCCTTATCTATCTTTTTTCGGTCATACATCACTCACGCTTGACACATTCGGTGCCCTGCTTACTTCCAAAGTGATGTTAGATATTTTTCGTTTCGCTACGGATCTGTATAACGATGCCATTCTTCTGTACAAAAGGGACTTACTATAAATCAAATTTACCCAGTACTTAATTAAGGCTTTAATTTTTGGGTATTAATTTTGTATGATAATGACAGTCCATTTAATATTGGTAAGTAAGCTTGATCGTGGCAGCCGATTTGATTTTTTTTGATTTTTCTGCCGCATATGTATATAATATTATTATAAAGTGTTGCTCATTAAATAAAATAGTAACGAGATATGTTAATAAAAATATTTTATTTATAAATCAATATAAATTAGTAGTTGGGTAACAATAATTTTATAAATCGCTTACCAGAATATATTCTGTTACTAAAAATTAGTTTGATTTTTTTAAAGAAAGAGATAACACACGTTCAAATCTCGCCCTGTATCGTACTTTTAAGACTATATACTCTATAAAACTTGTTATTTATTAAAGTTTCTATGCCTTAGAAACAGCTCAACATTAAACACCGTCGCACCGCAATGAAACAAAAGGCTTTACAAATTCCAATTAATAATGAAAGGTATTGAGACAATAATTTTGAAGCATTAAATTTAATAACGCTAAGACATTGTAGAATTACAATTATGATAGAAAACACTTAAAGGATATCAAGGGTACAGACAAATGCTTTCAACTTTAAGTAATTCCGAAGATTTCAACTGAATTCACGATACCTATTTCAGATTACAACGGCCAAAACGGAGATAAAGGAGATGCTGTAAGTACGATAATTGTTTTAGAACATTACATCTTATGGCTAGTACTTATCTACCACCATTATTTAGTACTTTAATAAATGTATTGGAACAATAATCGTAGAACTTTTTATAGGTGGTAGAACCAATGTTCGCCCAGGGAAGTACCACCGCCACACCTATTTCCAACGTGAAGCAGATTTGCGTTTTGATGGAAGGGTGTGGTTGCCGGCATTTTTTTGCATGAGGCGACCATCATAGTCCTCGGGAGTAGCGACGCATCTGTGATTGACTTCAGATAGGACCCATGTTCTGTATGAAGTTGATTACAGGTGTCCATGGACGGTAGTGAACACTTACCATCAGGTAGACTGCATGCTCGTTTGCTACTTCAATATTATAAAAAAAAAACTTGGCATGTTTATACAATTAATCAAATATACGACAAATATGTTCTATGATCAACTGAATATACAATTAATTCTGTACACAACGTTAAAACTGAAGTTAGTATTGTTATTAGTTTAATCTGATTGTTTCATTTAACTATTTCAACGTTCAAGTGTGTTAGTGGTAATCACTTTTGTTGAGGTTATTTCTTGATTGAATATTTCGAATCAATACTTATCGACCAATATACCAAATATAAAGTTTATCAATTTTATTATTACTACACGCATATCATATAGTCATTAAATTATCATATACGAGAACAAAAAGTAAGTTCACACTATAAATTGATAATTATAATTATATTTTTGGTGATATAAAAATTAAGTCTTGTTATATAGCAACGTTACGCCATTTTTTTATTCAAAACAATTATTTTTAACATAATATTTAACATGATAACATATGTTTATACATTTTAAGCTATTTCATAGCTTTTATCGGTTTGAGCGACCGAATCAAGAAATTCCGTAACGAAAAAAACCTAACCCCTCCCCACTCCGCCTACCGTGTAGCGCGGCTGACCGTTCGCTTAACGTATATGTATTGGTACGACAATACGAAGCTCGCACGGACCGAGACGAGCTGCTCGGAAATCAGACGACTATAAGCAACTGTCAGTAAGAAAGTATATAAGATCAAAGAAAAAAACTGTATAAATAAATATTTATAATTGTATAACTTCGTGAAAAATGCTATACAGTAGCTTTACCGCGGCAGTCCCCGAGTGTCGCACATTTTTCTTTTCTATTACGTAACCTATTCATTTGTTTTCATTCTCTTACGTTTTCATACTAAGATTTAGTTCAAACCGTAGAACCCGTTTCAACTCGTTCAGAGCTTTAGAGACACAATGGTTAAAATACCAGAATCTCCATTTAAACCCGTTGTATTGTCCAAACAGGGGTCAGGAGACACGGGCGGAGTATTGAGTACATACAGGCAAAGCGGGCCGGTTGTAGGTTCGGAGTTGGGTTTTATGCAAACTTATTCAGAGATTACCGAAGCCTCGATTCTATTGTAGGCTGTACTTGAGCGTTGAACCTGCCTAAGCCATGTAACAATGGGCCATTTATACTATGCCTGACACAAATACATTTCTAAGTATCCGTATAAGTAAGATTAGGTGCGCTAAAACACACTTAATCAAAAATAATTCGGATTATAGTATTAGGACAAATAGCTACCGTACCTTCATGAACCTTTGTTTTATTAAGACATCTGTATCTTTATATATTTAGGGCATGTGTGTATTTATTTCATATTTTAATATGGAAGTAGCAAACGAGTGCAATCCAGCTTAAGTGTCTTCTGCTAATCGACATCTGTAACTTGGATAAGATTAGACCTACCATAGGACAGTTTTAACTGAAGCTAGCTGTCTGTCAATTTGAATAATTCTCTATGATAACAATTAAACTTATAAAATATGACAAAAACTCGTTTCTATTTGTAGCAAAATTATTCTAAATTGATAATTTGTCAAACCATAGACCGGTCCGGTCACGCACTTAAACGATTTTTTGTCAATCTATTAATACTCAATTTCCCTAAAAAGGTCAGTCCACGATCGCGTGATGGAGACGATGTTGAGTATCGTGAACTTGTCTACTGATTTATCACAGATAACGATCTAAATCGGTTTTGTTCCTTCGCCCATGAATTGTTTACACAAAATCTAATGTCGGGTGTTTTATGGACATAATTCTAATTATACTTACAAGTGTAACACAAATTATTAAGAAATTTAGGTAATAGATAAGTTTAAAAGTGATGGGACTCCTGGTGGAAACGTGGTGGTTCTACTCTAGTGATGCTCTAACAGTGTCGAACGGTGCTGTTTTTAAAGATGGTTATAATGATTTGAAGAGTATGGTAAGGGCGACAAGCTTATGGGCGTTCCAATTTGCTCGTCAGGGTCTGAGTTGACTTCGGGTCACATACTATCAGTTAGAATATATTTTCGTTTGCTACTTCTATAACATAAAGTTTTGAAATAATATAAGTAAATAATATGTATGTAAAAGTCGACTTCGATTAAATTTTAATTAGGCAATTTTCAATATTCCAAACTAACGTTTTCTATATAAGAAAATTCAAACATATAAATGTTAGGTGCCGATGCCACTCTTAATATTTTAACATAGCTTTAATAAAAAAATATAAATAAATTGAGAGAAGTTCATACATTGTTATTTGTTTTATTTAACTAACATTATTTTTCCTATTCTCATAGCAACCAGCGCTATCCGGACACTGTAGATGCAGTCCAAACGACATCTCGCAGCTTTTAGGAGCGCTACCAGACCTCAGAGGACCACCTGGGCCTCAGGGACCGACCGGAGCGGATGGAACCACTGGCGCACCAGGAAAAACGGTGACTTTTATTTTTTTATGTTGGGTACATAAAAAAATAACCTAATTTCCTGAGAACCTAACCTAACTTACTACCTAACTCCCTTGAGCTTCCTTCTGAGGTATTCTCGGAGCGCTATGAGATGGGGCTCTTCAAAAAAGATGTAAAAAGAGCTCTCTTCCATATCCGGCGATGCGACTCCCTTGGTGTTGCAAATGTCCATAGGCGACGGTGACTGCTTTCTATCAGGTGGCCCATCTGCCTTATCGTTTTGCCTAACTATAAAAAAAAAGTTAATTTTTTCAAACATTTTTTAAACTTATTAAGAAAAAGAAAACTTGTTAAGAAATATTTTTTACAGTTGTGGTAGTAGTAGTAAATCAATATTTCAGAAATCAGACATAGATGTAAAGGTGTTTTAGTATCATTTTAATAAGTTACTGCCATAAATTAATGATCAATAAAATTATGGAAAGTAACAAGGTAAATATAAGCTTTGTAGGCAGATAATTTCATATTTTCTTATCACATATCTAGTATCACACATTTTTTTCTGTTTTAATAAACGTCGTTTACTTTTAGGGGCAAATGGGCGAAACAGGACCTCCTGGACCCCAGGGCCATAAAGGTGACAGAGGAGAGAGGGGAGAAGCGGGTCCTCAAGGAGCCGAAGGGCAGCCTGGTCCCAAAGGAGATCCTGGAGCAGATGGTACTCCCGGGCAAGCTGGACCTCAAGGACCTCCCGGGCCACCTGGACCAGTGGCATCAGCTCTCATAGTAAGATGTTTGAATGTTGTAATTGTAGTTTTTGCTACGGACATGCAAGTTGTGGTATGAGCTTCCTCCTAAGGTAGGTATTCCCGGAGCGCTATGACATGGGGTTCGTTAAGAAAGGTGCAAAAAGAGCTCTTCTACAAAGCTGGCCATGGCGACTTCTCTGGTGTTGCGAATGTCCATAGGCAACGGTGACTACTTTCCATGAGGTAGCCCGTCTGCCTTATCGTTAGGTAAAAGTATTAAAAAAAGTAATTCTGCAGTGATAACCTAATGATGTGGGTTTTAGAAATTCATCATCATTGCCTTACGGTGAAGAAAAATATAATACGGACAGCTACAAAAACTTCTTAAAGGTATGTGAAGTATACCAATTCGACTATGGACTACATCTCTATCATTTTGAGAAAAATCTCGCTGTGCCATGAGACAATGATTGTTTGTCGACCAAATGGTAATAAAACATAGTAAAATAGATTGTAAATGTAACTAATATATACATTTAGATATCTTTAACGTTTATTTTACTGAAAATTTAAATTTTACATTTAGAATTAGGGAATACGTTCCTCTTTTCTTTCCATCCTCCGTTCTTTAAAACATCGTGCCTATTTCTAGCGTAGTTTTGTATTTCGTTGGAAGGGTATGGTTAGCTGCATCTGTGATAGACTTTCTCTTCTATGTGTAGGAATAAAGTTGATTATAGATAGCCGTCGGATGCAGTGACCAGTTACCATCGGGTGAATTGCAAGCTCGTTTGCTATTTCAATCTGTTAAAAAAATATAAAAAATATGTAATATGTAAGTACATAATAAATTCTAAAAGTATACTTTAAAATTAATTAACGACTATGTAGCTAATCTAATGCTAAGCTTAGTTTACATTAGAACAGAGAATGTCGTGGAGTGGCATTAAAAAGGTTTTGAATTTGAGGAAATGTCTTTCATTAGTGTCTTCGCAAAATGAGGTTGAAACACAAAAGTAATAAAGAAAAGCCTGACCCGGTTCTGAGACATTAAAGTGTATTAAACGTAATTAATTATCTCAGGTACAGTAAGTGCTGGAAATTATTCAGCATTCGTGACCAGCATTTTTAACATAAATCGTTTTTAACATAAATTGTTTTTAACATAAATCGTTTTAATATAAACTTTAGTTTTCTTCCTTAACTCTTTCTCGTTAGGAACTGCTTTTATTTGAATCTTAAATAGTTATAAAATAGCTATTGCATAAAATCTTATGTCGTATCATATTTTATACTAATATTATAAAGGCGAAAGTTTGTGAGTGTGTATGTTTACTTCTTCACGTCTAAACGGCTGGAGCGATTTTCATAAAATTTGGTAGGGAGTTAGCTGTCATTCTGGATTGACATATAGGCTACTTTTTAGTGTAGGAAAATATCTTATTCCCGCGGGACAATCGATACATCGATTTTTAACGCAGGTGAAGCTGCGGGGTTCAGCTAGTTAATATTATAAATACAAAGTATGTGTGTTTGTAATTCTTTCATGCAAAAGCTGATTGTCAGATTTTGGTAGAATTTGACATACATATAGTGTATGGCCCAGATTAACACACGCAATACTTACTACCGTGGTAGAAGTGGCCGTGGGCAAAACCGCGGGATTAACCTAGTAACATATAAAAGTTTGAGACAATCTTCTGACCATTAGTATATTTAAAAAAATATACCTTATAAATTTTATTAAAACTTTTTAAGTCTATAAATGTACAAGCTTATCTATACTTAAAGTCTAAAGTAGTATACGTATTTATATTTATGAAAAGAATGACGTATGAAAGAATTAAGAAATAGTACGCCGGGATTTGTTTTTGTTAAAAATAGAAATCAATTACTTTCGCTAGAGCCCACGCATGTACAAGGGGACTTAGCGGGATTTTCAATTTTTACACAAGATTGCTACCTTAACTTACCTATTTTAGGTTAAAAGTATTTTTATTATCTAAGAAAAATCCTATCTCCATGTCAAAACATCATTTAATAGTTTTCAAAATAAGCCCGTGAACTGCTTTTACGTTTATTTTGACAGCAAAAGCAATGAGGTTTTAGTGATATAGGTATTTCATTTATTTATATCTACATATTCCTAAAATATTTATTATATTTTCTAGTATAACAGTTCTTAAGTGCATAATATTCCACTGGATGGAAAATAATTTTAAAGCATATTATGTTTATGAAATTACAGCATTATATGAATTTTTTGTCTCTTTATATTATGTGTACATACAACATATGTGTACATTATATTATGTACACACGCCCGTATTTTTCTATCCCCTCTATACATAATAATCAATGCCTGACATAGATATATACCCACGCCCACACATCCACAACCCTGGACCTTCGTCCAAACGCCACATATCCCTCCATAATTGTTTCACATATCCTCTTAATAAATTGCTCATCGCGAATTTAAATGCAGGAATCAACGGGATTATATGGGTCCAGTAATCGCGGGATGGTCGGCCCGCCAGGCGAAAGGGGTCCTATGGGACTCCCCGGACCTCAAGGAGAACGAGGCTACCAGGGAAATAAGGGCGAGAAGGGATTCCACGGAACCAAAGGCGACAAGGGCGAACGGGTGAGTATGAATAAATTATTATTATGACAAGTTGTTTGTGAATGCTTGAGAAAATTACATTGAAATGGTTGTTTAGATGCTAAATGTGTGAAATGATGAATTATTATTAAGTGAATAAAAAACATGCTTTCTACACTCATAGTCTCACACTAGAATACACAAACACCCAGACCCAGAACATGAATCTAAACTCATCATTTAGATTGTCTTTCACCTGTCTGGCCGGGAATTGAACCCGGAACCCATTGCGCGTCAGTCCGTTATGGTGATCACGCGGGTCGTCCAAAAAAAAAATATACAGCGTTGGACATATTCTTAATTCCTCAACATTTTTTTACATACTTGACATCGTATATTACAAATCTTGTTAAAGAAGAATTTTAATTGCTAGTAGTAAGAAGTATACGGAAAGTTTTATTAATTTTATTTCATTTCTAACACTGCGCGTAAAATTTTGATAAAAACCATTTTGTCGTATTATACCAAATGGCTTGAGCATGGACAAGTATGGTCCAGACTTTATGTCAGTTTTGGGAAAAATTACGCCTAGAAGTTACCAAAAAATTGGCAGAAGCGAGTTCCTAAACTATTTTGAGGTATTATACCAAATGGCTTGAGCATGGAGAAGTATGGTCCAGACTTCATGTCAGTTGTGGGAAAAATTACGCCTAGAAGTAAAATACCAAAAAAATGGCCGAAGCGACTTCCTAAGCCCTTAGTTCAACAAATCTACTTAATATTCGGGCAATTATTTTAATTTCAAGAATTATTATCAGCGTACATCACAAACAATTACAGCTTTGGTTTTAATTGAAATAGGACGTAATAACGGGCAATTATTGCTACAATTATATAAATTTCCCAATTATGCGTAAAATAAAATTATTAAACAATGAATATGCCGATGTTTTGCTAGAAACAAAACATAAGGGTTTTTTGATTCAGGCTTTCAGGGTTTTAATTAGAAAATTGACAGAGCGAGAGTGGAGCACTATTTCTAACGCTGTGTGTTTGTGAGTCGTGGAAAAGATAACAGAGAAATATATCGATTTAAAAAGTAAATTATATGTTTTACAATCAACGAATAAAATGTTTGACACGTACTTAATTATGTCACTTGTAAATTTATTAAAAATTTGATTCACGTAGTGACAGTAAAAAGTCCATACAAAGCATGCAACAAAAATAAACCATAATAGCAAATGTGATTACAAGTTTTTACGCGTTTATAAAATCTGTTAAAAAACGTACATTCATACATGTACGTTTTAATGAGAAAAGAAAAGAGGAAGAAAAGAAAACAGAACACTTATTATCTTATTCTAATCTCTTTTTTTGCACCTCTTAAAATGCGGATTGTTTGAAGTAGCGCTCTACTCCCAACATCAAAGATATGCAATTTTCTTAAGTTAAATTACTTTTATTACATACATATTGCACTTTCAGAGTAATTTCTGTGCACGAATATCAAGTTGCAATCACTACATAGTATAAAACAAAGTTGCTTCTCGCTGTCTGTCCCTATGTATGCTTAGATCTTTAAAACTACGCTACGGATTTTAATGTATTTTTTTAGTAGACTGAGTGATTCTTTTTTATGTATAATATAGTAGAGAAACACTGATAATTTTAGATTTTTGACCTGTAGGCGGTACGAAGTTCGCCGGGTCTACTAGTATCCTATAATTGCGAGTCCGGTAATTATTTATGTCAACAGCCGTCTTAGACGAATATAAAAAGAAACAAAAATCCAAGCAACTATTTTAATAACCTTCAACGTCATACACGAGTTATACAAAGGCAGCGTGAAAAAATGTATTAATAAAACACCTACACCTAACTTTGTGCCGTGTCTTTCACAATGCTCTCTACTTGGCATTACACGGCAGAATTTCAAAGCAGTCCTTTCCGCACTAACATAATGAGACACGCCAGCTTTTGTACATACGTTTATGCTTATGAAACATTATTTTAACATGAAAATGGGCAAAAATTTGGAAGTCCAAAGAGATTACGTACGAGGAAAACGCTTAGCGAGAACGGTGAAATCAAAGCGAAATCTCACAGGCCGTCGCGCACTAATTTAGTAGGCACCTATGTGGAAAATAAACTTGGTCCTAATGCAATAAGCGCCGGTTTGACCCTCGTAACGTGACGTTATGTTACCTACGACCCGTGAGCTTATAACTGTGTTAACCCTGCAGGGTTACGTGGGTCTACGAGGCCCACATGGCGCTAAAGGGGAGCGAGGGCAGGCCGGCCGGGATGGGACACCCGGTCTTCCAGGCGCACACGGCCGACCCGCCGAAAAGGGCGAGAAAGGTAACAAACTAACTCAACCATCAAATTTTATGTTTCACTATGCCCCTTATTTATGCGCGGAGAACGTTCGCAAGATTTTTAGGGCTTTATACCAACGATTTGGAAAATCTTTATTTCTCACTGGACCCTCGAGATACAGGCACCGGAATGTGCGTGAGTACTCGCGTATTATTTATCGTTGCACTTTCTTTTTAGGATTCCCGCACTGTGTTACGAACGGGGGGTATTACGCGTTTTATTTCGCTCCCCCGGGAATTCAGCGTTTTTATGGTCTTAGGTGAAACGTAAAAGGTGTACATCATCTCCGGAATTGTCAGTTTATTTATCCTTTACCGTTCCTTTTATTGCTGGGGCTAAGGACAGTTTTAGTCAATAACCTAATGAACGACGACTATTTATTTTATTCTCTAGAAATGAAAGTCAAGAATACTTAAAATCATTTTACTATAGTTTATAGCGACTAAACTGAAATGAAATACATTCTCTGTATAAAATTCCTGGGTTCAATCCCCAATCAATCTAATATGAAACATGTTTACATTTGAATATCTGTATTTGAATGCTTATTTGTTAATATTCCTTATTAATAGTTCTAAGTTTATAATCTACATTTTACATTCGATAGCGGCTGTACTAATGCTGCTCTTATTTTTTCACTTATAACAGCAATATTTGCCGCTTATAACAGCAGCAGCAGCTTATAACAGCAAGTTTGTTAATTAGGTTTAAGGGCAACATACATATTGGAGGTGTTCTTATTTAGTCCTCAAGGTTCTAAAGTATCGATTTCAACCTTAGCAATGTGGCAATTGTTACTTACCATCACTTGCAGTTTGTTACTTTTATAAGATAATAACAAATATTAATTAAACTATTGCATAGCTTTTATCGCGGGCTTTGAGCGCGGTGACCGAATCAAGAAATTCCGTAACGAAAATACCTAACACATGGGGGTGTTATGTTAGTCTCCGTCTAACATGTAGCGCGGCCGAGCGTTCGCTTAACGTGTATGTATATGGTACGACAGTATGAAACTCGCACGGATCGAGACGAGCTGCTCGGAAATCGGTCGAATATATAAGCAGCTATTTGTGAAAGAGTAAAGACCTTAAATTAATATCAAAGAAAAAAATACTGCATAAATAAATAAATATATATATTTGCAAAACATGATAAAAGCGCTATGCAATAGCTATACCGCGACAGTACCTGAGTGCCACTTGTTTTTTTAATTTCAATTTATAACTTAAGGTAGTGACATTATTAGTAGTTATTGTTACTAAATGATTGACTCTTTTAGGAGCTAGAGGCCTGCCGGGTCCGCCTGGACCACCAACACCGACAGCTGTGTCAGAGAACTCCATAATTACTGAACTTTCGCAATTAGGTAAGATATTAATTAATCTATGCTAAAATTTTAGTATAAGATGTCTGAGAGTCTGTTTGTCACACATTCACGCAAAAACCACTCGACCGATTTGCGTAAAATTTGTCATGGATGTAGTTAATTTAACTGGTCAGACTATAGGCTACTTTTAATTTGGATATCTTGCAAAAATTAAAGATGCTGGCTATTTTTGTCACATTAATGTCCCTTAGCAAAGCACAGGTAATCCAACTAGAATAATATGAGTGCCTTCCTGGTTAGGACCGCGCTGGCCAAGTGCGAATTGGTGGTTACCAATTCGCACTTGGCTAGCGCGGTGAACTATCTAAAACTCTCTAATTCTGAGAGAAGACCCAGCATTGGAACAATAATGGATTGTACCCGAGCATAAGTACACCTACGCATTAGTACTTACTTTTATATAAGAGTCTTTAAAACTATGCGTAGTCTTTAAAACTCTCTGTATCTGTATGTAACCAATACATTAAAATTAAATAACATCTTCATGTTGATTTTTTAGCAATAACTTTGAAATGTATGCATTTTATATACCAGTGAAAGAAAGCATAAGTCCGGTTTTCACTAAATAACAATTGTGTAAGTAAGACACACGTAACCAACCTGTGAAAATATGCGAAATCACCCATAATAAAGTTTTTAACAAGCAAAACACGACATTGTTTTGAATTCTTTTAAGCAAAGCTAAGTAACTTGAATACATAATCACACGTTATAAAACAACACAAGAAAAACCATGTAAATATTTGCAACAAGTTCATTTTTGTAAGCTTATAAAAAATATACGTCATGTCTCATAAAATTTCTGCATACTTTATGTATTAAGTATTTGGGGTACATCCCATTATTGTCCTACTGCTGGGCACGGGTCTTCTCTCAGAATGAGAGAGTTTTAGGCCATAGTCCACCGCCTGGCCAAGTTGTACTTCACACACACCTCCGAAAACTTTTTTTAAAGAACTATGTTTTCCTTCACCGAAAAGCAGTGCTAATTAATTTCTAATACGTACATAAATCAGTGGTGCGTGCCTGGGTTTGAACCTCAGACCTCCCGATTGAGAGGGCATGTTCAACCTATCTGCTGCTATCACTGCTACTGTATTAAGTATTTAGTAATCTTAAATTCCTAGAAATATATTTATTGAGAATATTTCAAACAGACGCGACTTACTCGTTAATACATACCAACTTTCCTAACCACACACATTTGTTCCTTGAGTCAACAATTGTTCTTTCTACACATTAATAACAATCCTCATTCGAGTCATTATGAAACTTTGCGTGAATTGAGGTCGCCGGATATAAATTATTTAACACCCCGAACCCATTCTTGGTTCTTCAGTAATTATGGCAACATTTCATTGTCGAACTTCCGACTTTCGAATTATTATTCCTGAACATGGTACTCATAACTTCTGTTTTATGTCTAAAGCTGTGTTCACATCTGATATGACACAGACGACTTCATATGCACCGTCAAACGGCCGATAGTCACTTACAGGCAGCTTTTTAACGACGGTCTCTGATATTAAACTTAAACTTAAACGCTTTCTACACTCATAGCCCCACAGTAGCATTTTCTCCTGTGTCGTGGGTGCCATGGACACACACAAAGACTAATACACAAACACCCAGACCCAGAACAAGAATCTAAACTCATCATTCAGATGTATGGCCGGGATTCGAACCCGGGACCCACTGCGTGTCAGACCGGTATGGTAACCGCTGCGCCACGCGGGTCAGTCTCTCAAATTGCTGTTTTATAGACATCCGAAAAACATATCAAATGTATACGTGTCTTTCTGTTGAATCTTAATTTTACACTAGACACGGAAAGGAAAGTTATAACACATTCATAGACATCGCTAGCCGTTGAGCCTAGAATGATTATGATTACATACACGGAGCATTGATTTTAGGATATCTAGGAGGTTTAAATGATTTTATTAGCGAAGCTAAATTATAAATATGTTATATAAGCCCTTTTTCAATTATGAATGACGGGAAGAATAATCTACTTCTCCCTTGCTTCTTCCTGGCGACGCTCAGAATCCTATAAGTACATAGAAAACGTGTGATTTTATTAAAACTTGTTTTTTTATTTTTATTTTGGGTAATATTTAAACTATCTGTATCTATGCGGTTTTCTACATTGAATTGCTAATTTTTAAGTTTTATATTTTAAGTGTTTATTATACCAGTTAACGATTATACTTTTTGTATACACTCATATGAAGACCTAACAAAATGAACAAACATTTGTACCTTGTAAGAGTAGTGATAGCCTAATGGTTGAAACTTGCCCTCTCGATCGGGAGGTCCGAGGTTCAAACCCCGGCACGCACCACTGATTTTTCTAAAATTATGTGCATATTACAAATTAATTATCACTGCTTTTTGGTGAAGGAAAACATCGTGAGGAAACCTACACACCCGAGAGTTCTTTAAAAAAAAAGTTCTCGGAGGTGTGTGAAGTCCACCAATTCGCACTTGGCCAGCGCGGTGGACTACGGCCTAATACTCTCTCATTCTGAGAGAAGACCCGTGCCCAACAGTGGGACAATAATGGGTTGACAACAACAACATTTGTACCTAAATGCTAGCTAAATGGAGGCGATCCGGACAGACACGGGTAATGAGCCGTGTCTGTCCGTGTCTGTCATTTAGCTAGTACATTATGTGTTTGGTTCTATAAAATGAATATCGTATGTTAATTCAGATGTGAATAGAGCTTTAAGCGTTAACTGAATATAAACGATATTTGTAATGTCTTAGCGCCTCGGGAGCAGCCAACCCCGACCGTGAAAGGCGACAAGGGAGATAGGGGAGAAAAGGTAATTACATAGTTCATACAATATTGTTATATGTATGTCTGACACATTCTTCATACGTCAAATTTCGCGTTTCGTTTCGCGTTTCCACGTTTCGCTGACATCAATCTTACAATAAACAACCTTGTATGCTTTCTGCTATATTCTGACTTTATGAGGTGTCGAGATATTTTATAAAGTGACACGCGAAGACATTTATTATACTTAAGAAACCTTTGGTATATACACCAGTTTTTATTATTTTTGTAAACAATAGCAAACTATATACCATATTTCTCAAGGTAGAACCAGTGTAGTTCGACCGGGGAAGTACCACCGCCACACCTACTTCTAGCGTGAAGCTTTTCTTGCGTTTCGATAGAAGAGTGTGGTTGTCGGCAAACTTCCATTTGAGGTGACCATCATAGTCCTCGGGAGTAGCAACGCATCTGTGACTGACTTCAGATGGAACCCATGTTCTGTATGAAGTTGATTACAGATGTCCATGGGCGGCACTGGCCACTTACCATCAGGTGGACTGCATGTTCGTTTGCTACTTCAATCTGATAAAATAATAAAGTTCAGTCATTTTTAAGATAAATACTTAATCACCACATTTGTAGATATTTCTGTACATTCGAAATCATACCGTAATCTCGCTTGGTCGTTTTCAAATTATATTTTAAGAGAAAAAGTTTAAAAAGAACAACTCAGTTATGCAAGAGACAACAATCATTACAACAATTCTTTATAAAAAAACATAACTTATAAGCTATTTAAGTAATATTTTCAACTACGGTAAATAAATTTCAAACAAATTTTAATATAATCTCTTCAAGAAAATATATCAAGAAGAAAATTGCTGGTCTCGGCAAGAATTTATAAAACGCTGGTGGGATTACTCTTTTAAATATTCAAAACTTAGCCTTTATCCGAGGAAAAGAAGCAGACTCTGTCCAAACTGGGACAAATAAAATGCGGAATTTGTACTCAAAAAATGTGTCAGAATAACGAATTGTTCTTTAAAAGTATGTACATTGTCGTTTGTTAATAGTGTTATTAAATTCACCCCGCCTTCCTCAAATTCAGTCATAAATATTAATCTAAAGCAATGAATTTCTTTATAGCCATTTTAGAGGAAACCGATTCATTGCATTATAAGAGTAGTTTAAAAAAATATTAATTTTGGAGATTAATGATAAAAAAAACTTTTTCTTTGAAGATTTAAATAATAATATATTATTTTTGATTTACAAGACCAATGTTTTATATAAACGTTCATTGTCGTTTGTTAATAGTGTTATTAAATTTACCCCACTTTCCTCAAAATTTAATCATAAATATTAATCTAAAGCAATGAACTTCATTACAGCCATTTTAGAGGTCACCGGTTCATTACATTATTCAAATCGCATACTGAAAGCCCAAACCACTATGGTGACAAGTTAATAGTACATTAGCGTTTTGACATTGAAATATTGTATCACAAACGACTTGAAATCTACTATCTAATGCTTCATAAAAACGAGGACTAAATATAATAATAGCATAATCAGGAGAGTGCCGTGTATAGAAAATTACAGTTCTCCTAAATATACTCATTTTTTCGATAAGCTTGGTTGGTCCGTAAATATCTGTAAGTGGCGTATGAATGCTGCTTATAATGTAAGTGCTCTAAATTTGGCTCTTTTACCTTTGACTATAATACAAAAAAAGCAAACAAAATCAAACAAAACTAACCAAATATAGTAAAATTAAACATGTTTTACATAATTATACAAATTAATAGACATGGATCAAATGTCAAATTAAGACGGATAAGGTTACGTATTATTATTTTTACAAACATAATTTATAAATAATAACGATTATGTATGTGATACTAATATTCTCGTAGCAATATAAATACCCAGTCGAAAAACACGCATGATAAAATTTAACAACGTACTAGTATCTGCTATGTGCATTTGTTAAATATTTTTTGGATTGTTATCAGGGAGAGAAAGGTACCCGAGGCATGGAAGGTACCCAAGGTTTTCCAGGAAACGATGGAAAGCCAGGTGAAAGAGGAGATATAGGGCCATCTGGTCTACCTGGCACTCAAGGGCCACAGGGACTGAATGGTCCCAAAGGAGACAAGGGTGACGCCGGACCTCCTGGACCTGTAGCAATATCTAGAGAAGAGGCCCTCGTAATGACTAAGGTAATTATTTCCTTGAAATGCTTATTTTTTAATGCTTTCTTAAGTGAACCAATGACAAAGTGACATAACTTTACCCATCATAGCAACAGGGTTAAAATAATTTCAATTTAAACGCAGTTAAATTTACACTTTTTTAGATTTTATTTTGAATGTAGCATATGTGACAAAAAACCACCTTTCACATAGCTTATGTTGAAAATTTTATCGTAATTGACCAAAAAATCTATCTCATATCGATTACAAATATGATGTTACAGAAAATTGGAAACGCTTTTATAACATTGCCTATCTATGTATTACTAGGCGTAGCAACACCTATTTAAAAGCAGTGATATTCTAATGGTTAAAATTTGGTCATTTAATAAAAGATTCGGGGTAGCGTACCCCAGACAGGCACGTTTGATTTTTCAAAATGATATCCCTATTGCACAATAAATATTACTTGCTTAGAAACAATAGAGAAACATTGTAAAGAAATCAACGCTAATGGGCATATCAAAAATCTCAATGATGCACTATGATCTCAAACCTTCCCACTTTCAGAAAAGATTCATTAGTTAAAGAAATTATATTATTGATGTCTTTTAACAGTAATTAGTTTACACAGAAACGTTGTAAGATACTTAAACCAAATTAATTTTGATGAAATGGCAAATTGAGATAAACTTTCTATATAATTAAATACATTTACAGCGAAGACAGAAAATAATTAAGTATCATACTAAACTAATAAGAAAATACAAGATACGTAATCGTATTGACATTTGATGCTTAGAAATGTAATAACGTCCTGTAATTTATTTGTTAGGGAGAAAAAGGAGAAGTTGGTCCGCGTGGTAAACGAGGTCACCCTGGACCACCAGGTCCTAGAGGTCCACCTGGGGTGCCGGGACCACCAGGCACTCCAGGTACCGATGGAACGTCTGGAGATATAGGATTACCAGGATGGACGGTAAGGAGACGAAGCAATAATTGGTTTTACTTATAGCGATATATTTATTAGTCTTGAATTCAATGATACTGGTAGTATACATAATATTATAGTTGTAGTTCCTGATATCAATATACCTAAATATATATAAATCGATATTGAAAAGGGTGTTTCTAATTCCGTGATACTAATAATAACACATAATATAGTTGTTGATAACAACGCAAGTATAATAAATATAGAATTATTTTGACTAAGTATTTTATAAACCTGATGAAGTAAAGGAATTAAAACAAGAATAAAAATCTAACTTTATCCCGTATACCGGCTTGGCGATAAAAATGAAACAAGAAAAACAAGTTATGAATCTCATCAATCAATTTTAGGGAGGTATAAAAAAGACATTTATTACAGGGTCCACCTGGCGCAGCTGGGCAGCCAGGCCCGGTGGGGCCGAAAGGTGAGAAAGGCGAACCTGGCATCGCTCCAGCTGACCTTGACAAGGTAATGTATATTAAAATACTTTTATAACAGCAATAAGAGACATATGTTTGGATTCAGATTTCTGTGTTGAGTGGACGGGAAGTTGAAACCTTTGCTTTCTTAGGTAATATTTTGTTTAACATGGAGCATAAAGCTAGTGACTGTAGAGGATGGAATAAAAATGCAAAACTGAAATATAATACAATCGATTGACACAACAGTTTTTAATATTGGATAAAATAAATAAACATAAAAGTAGTGAGGTTATTATACGAGTTCATAAATGTGTACATACCATATACATAGTTATACAATAAACCTGACTTTGAACCTTAATAACTATGTTATGATACAGTAGATAACTAAACAAGGGCCCTCATAGAATAAAATGTGTGGTCTCAGCAGTTGTGTAACTATTTCTAAAAAAAGAATTGTATTAGTAATAAAGTTAATATTCATGATTTACGTAACGTCAACGCTATCTTCACAAAGTAACAATAATATTGTATTTAGGAATATCCATCCATCCATCCATCCATTGATAAATGTATCTTTGTATAAAGATAAAAGGCGAGAAGGGAGACAGGGGCTTCGAGGGCTCCCCTGGCGTGCCAGGGAAGGAAGGGCCGAGGGGTCCCCCGGGACCAGCAGGGAACCCCGCAAGCAATATCCAGTACTTACCCGTCCCCGGACCCCCGGGACCACCTGGACCACCAGGGCCCCCTGGGGGTCCCTTTAACGAAGTACCGATCGACACATTGACCGATAGTCCTGGGATTAATCGACGGGAGCCCGGCACAGGTGGGTCATTAGGGTACTATTTCCTTATCGTATTTCCCTTTTCATCCTAATTCGTTTGTTAATTAATGGTCACATTAGCTAAATATGTTATTAATATTAGAAAAGGAAGCCATTAAATGTAAAAGACATTAGATATGATTTCTTTTTGACCTATGACACAGCTTAATTATTTGATATCGCAAAAGTGAACTTAGACATATATTCCTAATTCTTTGTATGGATACGATTTAAGTAGCATACAATAATTTATTCTACCTAGTATTACGTGGTCATTGCCGCTCTTTGACATCATCAACTTCATATAGAACAAGGGATCTATCTAAAATCAATCACAGATGCGTTGCTTCTTTCAAAGACTAAGGTGCTCGTCTCATAAGAAATTGAGCCGGCAACCACACCCTTTCACCAAATCGCAGCAACTGCTTCACACTAGAAATAGATGTTATGGAGTTGCCTCTCCGATGGAACTACAATAATTCCATACTCTATTAACTTATGACCTTTTTTTGATAACCTAAAAAGCTGAATGAAATGCTATCGCAAGAGCGAATTCCGATTTATGTCCAAGATTAGAATATAGTAGCTGGCTCTTAACTATAATAATATTGGGGTACAAAATAACGAATCCTATTGTAATAAATTCTGTTTGTATCTATAATTTCATAATACCCAGATAGTCGATTTCGAAAATTCATTTGGGATTAAGTCTGTTTATTCGCGATCGGTATTCAGACCGATCCTTATTCGATTTGCATTTTCTTTTGCCGATCTCTTTGAAAGTTTTTCACTTAAAGCGACAGTAAATAAAAGGTGTGAAGTTGGAGAGGTATTCAAATTGGAATTAGCTTAAAGACTTTTCTATTTAATATCGTTAAAGTAAGAGTGCAGTTTTTCTTTTATCGCTTATTTGCGTTCAGTTGAATGGTTCCAATTTGTACTGATTTGAAGGATTTGTTTAATTTTATTTAATTGCGGTGATTTTGTTAACAGGAAAACAACGCGATCCTTTACAAATTTTGAGAAGTTTGAACCATCTTATGCAGTATCCTCAGGAACAATACGGTAAGAGAAGAAAAAAATCTGTGCCCTTAATGAAAACGCGAATAAATCAGGTTTTTTACAAATTGGTATCTTCTACCAAAATTGTCAGAGAATGGGAGATCTATTAATAGATCTCATTTTTTCTAAAAGTTTAGTTAACATGGAGTTGTAGAATTTTGAATATATCTTCGTTTTTCTACATGCAGTTATTAGAAGAACGAAGATATATTTAAAATTCCTTGCTTCTCAAACATTTTTAGTAAAAGAAAAAAAAATACAAAAATATACTTATAACCGTTTTCATTATGGGCACAGATTTACTTTAACGTTTATCAAAGAAAAACTTCACATTAGAATTATTGCATTTCTAATTAGGTTTCCGTGATCCATTGGATATTTTAGGAGAGAATGCTGAATTCGAGGACGATGAAGATGGACGTGCCTTAGTTGGCACTATTTTGTTCAAAACTACAGATTCGTTAATACGGGTAAGTGGTCCATTTATATTTATTAACGCTATTCTATAAATATTATCATACCTCATGATATTCGCGCAGGAAAGAAAACTTTTCTATCTTGAACAAATACAAATTCACGTTGTAGCTATACTTTAAATCAATTACATTTAACTTATAATAACTTCATAGATTAATATAATAAGATTTTAGCCAAAATAATAGCCTATATAATAGATTTCAGCCAACAATGCAATATTTTACAATAGATACTAATAGAGTCTCTAATTTAAAAGTTATGATTCTATAAATAGTTTTTAGGTTGATGTAAAGTTGCATTTCCAAGTTACGAAAAGTTAGCTTCCCAGCGTTGATAGGTTAAGTAATACTAATAATTGTTCCATAGTAAGTGATTTTAATCGTCAATCCAACTTACAAAAAGGCCAGATAAGAGCTAAACGGATATTCAAGATAAACACTTCGTAAAATTTGTATGAAACTTGTATATCTACTTTAACAAGATATAAATTCATTTTCAGGTCCCATAGAAATAGTTTCCATATTACAAGACTGAAAACCAAGTAACATCTAACGCTGTATCAATTTAATACATTTCCATTACATTTTAATGTTAAAATTCGAAAACACATACTATAAACAATTTACATGTTTCCTCGCTTAAATTAACTAAAGTTTTTCGAAGAACCTTCGAAATGGATATTTGATGAACATTTGTGGTTTTCTTCGCAATTCTCACGAATGTGTTCCGAAAGGGATTTCATATTTTACGCGATTTGAATCGTAATGCCTTTGGGGCACACTGAGTATGTTTTTCTTGGAAATAGTCATATCCTTATTGAGGGCATAGGCATTTTTTCATAGGCCATAGGAAACCTTGAAAAATCTTTTCGTTCCCATGGAAGCAACGCTGATTATGTGAAATTCTTACACATAAAAACCTTCGGATTTTGTCATCAGCACAACAAAGAGGGCTCCGGTATGTCCAAAGGAACGAAACCGGAATTTTTTGAAGTTGCCCCAATTAGCCAGACAGGTGTAAAAATCCACCATGTGATGTTTACGGTGGTATGCACCTCACCTCTTAGGCAGGGAATATCGTAGCCCAATTCTATTCACACAATAGAGCAACAGATTAGTTACAAACATCAGAGAACGTCAGGAATTGATCAAACAGATTACACTTTGACTTGTCCATAAAATACAGTTTCATACAAAAACAAGTTGTTGACAAATATATTTAACAATAATTACTTTATTTTATTTGTCGGCGTCTTGCTTAGCATGTATGTTAAAAATATTTGATACAAGTGATCGGAACCATCAAATTTATGTGATAAAAATGATTTTATATAATAAATTAAATGTGCTAGAACGCCTTGTGTTTCGACTCTGGACGGGAAGGACCACCTATGTATGCCCAATAATTGCAATGTAATGTTCTGCTGTATTCTATTATGGAGGGTGTAGTAAGAGAGACACATTTATCCAAGGCGTTCCAACTAAATCCTCAAGAACCGCAACGTATGAGTAGGTACCACCTTAAGTTAAAAAAAAAAGGTACCACCTTAAGTAAGAATAAACTTATCTGGAGTCGATTACAGATTTTTATTGACAGTAATGGTTATTTACCACTTATGGATTGCATTGTTTTATATGACAGAAGTAGCAAACGAGCATGTAGTCCATCTGATGGTAAGTGGTCACTGTCGCTCGTGGACATCTGTAATCAACGTCTTACATAACATGGGTTCTATCTGAAGTCAATCACAGATGCGTTGCTACTCTCGAGGACTATGATGGTCGCCTCATGTGAAAGTATGCGGAAACCACACCCTTCTATCGAAACGCAAGGAATGATTCACGCTAGAAATAGGTGTGGCGGTGGTACTTCCCCAGTCGAACTACACTGGTTCTATCACCTGCAGGCTCTATTCCTACTTCCATATTATAAAGATCTCATGCTTATCACACAAAATAAAAATAAAAACATACATATTTTATTTTAGTCATTGTACAGTTATATAAAAAAAAAATATCAAATATCCTTCCACACGATGTTTGGCAAATGTAACGAACATACACGAATACGAAGCGAGACGCCGGCAATAAATTTTAATTACGAAAAGGTATTTGTGCTATTGTTCTGTATATTAATCGGATGCCATGTTTGACGTAGTTGGGAACAAATTGCCCTCGAGGCACTCTGGCGTACGTGATACAGGAACAGGCTCTCCTCGTCCGCGTTAACAACGGCTGGCAATACGTAGCTGTGAGTATTACATGTTAAGTTTATGTATTTTTAATATAGTTGAGTGTTATTGGGTTCTCGAGGTACAATATTTTACAACCGGTATACTATTGCCTTATAACAAAAGTACTACTCTGTCGTCGTAATAAGGAACGCTGTAATCGCCATTTTTGAGCTCAGACTGAGCTTTTTGTGGCGATTGCCTCAAAATAATGTTATCTACAAGTGGGCAGAGGAAAGTGGTATTTTTTTAAATTGTAAGTCGGTCAAAACGAAAGGAAACTGTAGAACTTGCACTTAATTAGGTAATCATTGTTTGGTGAAGATGGTCATATCTTAGAAGAGTGTGGTCGCGGGCAAACTTACACGAGTCTAATTTTGTAGCTTACTTTGAATAAAACTGTTTTTATTGGGAGTTTCACAAAATGGCGACAGCAGCCACTCAGAATCAGATCAACTTTTATTAATAGGTATGTTTATTACCAGGTATGGACGTGTATGATCCGAACGGAGTAGTATCATTGTCACAATTATTTCTAGCGTGTAGCAATTGTTATATAGTGTGGTAGGCGGCTTACTTTCATACAACAACATCATACAAGGTGACCGTCATGATTTACTAGTGTAGTAACATACTATGCATATAATATACTTTAGATAGAATAGCCCTGTTCCATATTCCATACGCCCTGTTGCACACAGATGTCCTTGGGCGACAGTGAACACTTACCATCAGGTGGACTGCATGATTCGATTGCATCAAAAATATATTATTTAAAATTGTGAGATTATGGATATCATATCGTCAACTCATTATTGTCCCAGTGGTGAGCAAGGGTCTTCATTCGGAATGAGAGAGTTTAGGCCATAGACCTCCGGGCTGGCCATGTGCGAATTAGTGGTATTCACACACCTCCGAGAACTTTTTTTAAAGAACTCTCGGGTGCGTACGTTTCCTTACGATGTTTTCCTTCACCGAAAAACAGCGATAATTATCTTGTGATACGCACATAAATCAGTGGTGCGTGCCTGGGTTTGAACCTCGGACCTCCCGATTGAGAGGGCAGGTTTCAACCATTTGGCTATCACTGCTCTATATCGGATATCGTGTAACCTTTGACAATAGCAAAAGAGTCGCAAATCCTAAATTAAGTTATAAAAGTCACTTAATAAATTACAGTAAGTAAAAGCCATAGCCGAAAGCTAGTGTATAGTATTTAATTGCAGCAATTTCCGCTAGTAACGTGTCGGTGGTTTACGTGGTTTCAATATATAGTTAATTTTCAGTTGTGGCTAGATAATTGGATAGGCAGTAATAACGCCGTGAAAGTAAAATTTAATATCGGGACCGGATACTGCTAGAGTAGGTATGAAGATTGTAGCTATATTGCTGTATTTTATTTTGCTTGAAGCAGTAGTCTGGTTAAGAGAATTAGTCTTATATTGGGGTATCGATAAATGATTATAGTGAGAGGTCAACAGTTTTTTTTTCATTTCTTATTTATTTAGAAGTTTTTGGTACAATGTACTTGACAACTCCAATGTTTCTTAACCTAATGGACCTAATGATAGTCACAATTTCTTAACAATAAAACTACCTATTGTATTATCCTATTTCGAAGGGATGCATTGATCTAAACGTGAACAAGTTTTGCCTGTGCAGGTGCTGGCTCTCCCAGAATACTCTGGAAAGCACCAACATCGAACAAATTTACTTGTAAACATTTCATCAATGCCTCTCTACTACTCAGAAAATGAGTAAATTCCAACAAAACATGCTGGAGGACATCCAGGGTTTATTACAATTTATACAGCTTGGCGATTGTACCTTTTTCATCAGGAAACTAAAAATGTTTAAAGATGGTAGAACCAGTGTAGTTCAACCGGGGAAGTACCACCGCCACACCTATTTCTAGCGTGAAACATTTCTTGCGTTTCGATAGAAGGGTGTGGTTGCCGGCACACTTTCAAATGAGGTGACCATCATAGTATTCGGGAGTTGCAACGCATCTGTGATTGACTTCAGATGGAACCCATGTACTGTATGAAGTTGCTTACAGATGTCAATGGGCGGCAGTGACCGCTTACCATCAGGTGGACTGCATACTCGTTTGCTACTTCATTATTATAAAAAAAAAATACTAAAATCGTAAAACTAGCCAGGGCTAGGAAGTTCCGTAATTGACTACTGACTCGCTGGCCAGATAATTGAATTTTATCAAATTAATCCAATTATTCAAAAGTTGGAAGATCTCTCAATAGAATATCTCATTTAAAGGACCTAATTAGGGCAATTCAATTGGGTCTCTGCTTAATACGAGTACATTAGATCTTTAGGTATTACGTCATCCATGACAAATACATGGATATGATACGTGTCATATAGTACTTTGGAGTACTGAGAATAAGTAATTATAGACATTAGTATATTTTTATTTTAGAACTGTCTGCTTGCACATGTGTTTGAAAACTAGTGAAGCCAAAACTAATGAATTATCTTTAAACTATGTGTATCACCTGTAACTTGATTTAATATTTATTGTCAGTTATTACTGTTACATTTTTTAAGCAAACAAAACCGCGGGGCACCTCTAGTTTATATAATATTAGTAGGCCGGCGAAGTGAATCTGCTGACTATATCCTAACTTTTAACCTAAAACCAACGCTAGATTTTCACAGCAAAGTGCTATGGAACTTCCAATTTTGCAACTAACAAAAAGCACAAGAACTTCTAACAGAAAAAAGCAAATAAATCTTATAATTAAACTCGCAATAACTATTGTAAAATATAATATAAATGCTTTAACGGAAAATGATTTCATTAATGCAGGCATTATTATTAAAGCACTTAAAAAGTTAGACTACCTTGAGAGAAAGAGAATAAACTTGACAGTTTCAATTGGATATATTTCTGTACGGGTTTAAGGTAATCTTATTCCTGAAGGCGAAAAAACATCCACTTTGCGTCCTTTTGGGAATATCGTCCTTTTTCCGCTATCCATTTATTTAAACGGAACTCACTTCATCCCAATGGGCTTAGACCTAAGTCAGTTAAAATTCTCAGGAAAATACATATGGCTAGTGAAACTGTTGAAAGATTTATTTAGATTTCTATCAACGTAAAGTTAAATTGTTTAGTATATGAAACAGCTAAATAATAAGTAAATTAAATAGTTGATTACGTTTTTTTTATCTGACTGAAGTAGCAAACGAGCATGTAGTTCACATGATGGTAAGTGGTCACTGCCGCCCATAGACATCTGTAATCAACTACATACAGAACATGGGTTCCATCTGAAGTCAATCATAAGAGGCAAATTAAGTAGCAACACTCCGGAAGACTATGATAGTCGCCTCATGTGAAAGTGTGCCGGCAACCACACCCTTCCAACGAAACGCAAGAATTGCTTCACGCTAGAAATAGGTGTGGCGGTGGTACTTCCCCGGTTGAACTACACTGGTTTTACCACCTTGAGAAATTATTTTTAAGGTGTAGTTTAATTGTATAGCACTCGTCAAAATGTTGTGAAACTACAACATTGTCTTCACACCACATTTCGTAAGCAATAATAATCAGGTTATAATATTTTTATGTCACTTTCAAACCAATAGCCTTTTAAAGTTTATAAGAGGTTTCCAAAATGGGTTTTTTTGGCCGTAGTTACCCCGCAATCACCCAACGTTGGTGGTGGACTGCGATGACTCTCAGACGCCTCTTATATCATCCCCGAAAAGAAAAATGGTGTTGTTTAAAACCAATAGCAGAAAGTATTCAAAGCAGTAGCAAAGATTGGCAATACTAGACTATTAACACGTCAAAATTTTCGACATTACTTAATTAATCATCATTATACTACTATTATTATCACGCGCTTTCACGGCGCAGAAAACATTGCGAAGATAGTAATCGTACATGCCAGAGATCAGAAAACAGATCTCTAAAATTTCTAACTTTAGCTTTTTAGACTCCGATTGACATTAGTTAGCTAGTTAGTTAATCGTGAGTAAGAAAATTCAGATAGCACAGGACCGGTTGGAGTGGCGTCATTTAGGGGAGGCCTATGTCCAGCAGCGGACCTCAAAGGACTGATGGGTAGATGGATGGAGTAGGAAAATTTGCTTAGCTAAATAGATTATCGATTGTTTGTAATGCAACGAATTTTAATGATTTTATTTAAACTAGCTGTATCTTGCGCGCGTTGCTACGCCATCGCAAAAAAAAAAGAAAAAAAAAATACACGAAAAATTCGCAGGGTCATAAATAACAAGTTTGCTAAAGATCATCACATGATCAAATAAATATATATAAATGATTCTATGGAGAAAATACAGAAAAACATTCATTTTTTTTATGAAGACAAATGAAACATTTGAGCTGCAGTTAATTTTCAAACATAGACTGCAGCAAAGCATTGTCACGAAAATGCCAATTTGATTTGAATATGGCATGAAGTAAAATATTCACGAGGACGTGTGTCACATACTATTACAGTACATGATACTGTAATTAAATTTCTATTTAGGTTAAAAGCCAACTTGAAAAAATAATTTAATGGCCCTCAACGGAACTAATTATACAACACAATGAAAAGTGAATGTGAGTGCATGGCGCAAATACAATACGAAATCACTACTGCATACGAACATGACATCTACACATGCAATTAGTTTATTCTTTGATAGGATTCGTTTATGTTTCCAATTATAGTGCCACTGATATAAATTTTTATTCTTTAAACGAAATGAATTCGTCGTAGATTCTATTATATTATCGTAATTATCTATCACTACATAACATAAAACAAAGTCGCTTCTCGTTGTCTGTCCCTATGTATGCTTAGATCTTTAAAATTAAGCTACGGGTTTTAATGAATATTTTTATTAGGAACACTGATTTTTGACGGATCAACTAGGATATTATAAATCTTATCAATGTTATGTTTGTTTGTATCAATGTCATGTTTGTTTATATCAATGTTATGTATGTATGTTTATTACTCTTTTACGCAAAAATTACTGGTCAGACTTCGCCTATTTGGCTCACCGATAATTTATGACCTGGATTAACACGTCGGATACTAATTACCCCGGTAAATATGAACGATGTGGATGGAGTCTCGAGAATAAACTAATCACTACATAGTATAAAACAAAGTCGCTTCTCTTTGTCCCTATGTATGCTTAGATTTTTAAAACTACGCTACGGATTTTATTGCAGTTTTTTTAATAGATAGCGTGATTTAAGAGGAAGGTTTTTATGTATAATACATGCAGAATATAGTGGTGGAACACTGATAACTTTAGACTTTTGACTTTTAGGCGTAACGAAGTTCGCCGGGTCAACTAGTAAATATTAAAAGAAGAATGTAATCTAAGCATACATAGCGACAGCGGAAGGAGATTTTGTTTTATACTATGTGGTCATAAATATACTGATCGAAGACTAAAGTGCTTGTTTTCTATAAATTGTAGAAGTAAATTAGCACACAGTCCACGTGTATGGACATCAGTAAAGAAATGCATATAAAAATGGTTCTATGTACAAAAACTCATCTGTAAGTTGGATATCTCGTATTTAAGTATGCCGTTATCCACACACTTCCAAGGAAATTCAAAGTGCATGCTAGAAATAGATGTGTGGGTGGTACCTCCCCGACCGAATCGAACTAGTTCTACTGCCTACATGAGTTCACAAGTCTTTTTATAGCATCCGAAAAAGAAAAAAGTGGGTGATATTTTTAGCGAATACCATTCGTATAGCATATCACTTTAATCACAATAACCATAACCACAATAACCAGTGAATGAATGTAGTAGTTTATTAGTATTATTATGCTAAATTTTACTACATTTGAAAATCTGGTAACAATATTCTTAACAATAATCTGGTAAGAGTATTTGATTTTAAATAGGTAAGTTCCTGATTTTTAAACAATATTGAACAACATTGATTTTTTGAACAGATGGGATCACTTTTGGCCATTCACACACCACCTGGCAACGGTCCTACCCGAACGCCACTTCAGAATATTCTAGAAACTTCGAGTTTGGTTCATCACAAGAATCCTGCTGGTGAAGGGCCTGTGGTATGTACAGAATGAAAATTATTGGCAACTTGGATAGTTCCATCAAATGTACCAGAATTGAGATATCAATTATAAGTAGCAGTAAATTCATTTAAGTTTTAATCTACTACTATTTTCCTTTATAATCTTATAACAGAAATGTCTATGATTTAAATAAAAATGCTAATTTGTTTGCTGTCGATAAATTCTGCATTCGACTCCATTACAAGTTTCTCATTAGGAAATATTTTTAATACAATTACTAGTAATTTAGTCCCAGACTAAATACTGGAACCGTCCCTAGTCTTTTCAATCATAAACATAGAATTGTCTTATTTGAAGTTAGTATCAGTTGCGTACATTATTAGCGTTTAGTGTTTAATAATCAACGAAATCAAAAAACATTTGTTTGTCATTAGTTGCGCCTAGCGGCACTCAACGAGCCTCACACAGGCGACATGCACGGAGTTAGCAGTACGAACTATGAGTGCCACCGACAGGCCCAACGCGCTGACCTCGACGGCACTTTTCGCGCCTTTATATCATCCAGGTAAAATTTATGCTGTCAAACTGAGAGCTCTTTCCTGAGAACTTCAGTCGTATTCAGGGTAAATTGAGAGTTTAAAATATAGAAATGTGCATTAAAAATTTTAAAATATTCTACCTATTCCGAAATTTTACGGTTATTCCGTTTTTTGAACGACGTAACCTTCTTTAGCGTTTGTAACGAGTCCCTTTGTTTCTTTTGACGTAGTTTTGGAACTGAAGGTTGTATAATAATGTGAATTTTCATCTTCACAATTTTAATTAGGAGCTGTTTCTGGCACAACAACAATAGCAATTAATGGATGTCTGCAATTTCTATCTAATAAGCAAATCAAAACTCAATTAGCAATCAGTTCGAATAACAATCCACCGTATTGTGTCTATTAATTACAGATTTTTCTTTATCACCTATGACAAATATATTTCTTTTAACAGGGTTCAAACAATAGACTCCATAGTCAGCTGGGTGGATCGAGAGATACCAGTTGTCAACACACGAGGTGACGTCCTATTCAACTCTTGGGGTGAAATGTTTGACGGCTCTGGTGCCCTATTCGCTCATGCACCGAGAATTTACAGCTTCAACGGGAAAAACGTTCTAACGGATCCTGCGTGGTAAGTTTTGTAAATTTACAGCTCTACACACTTTCTGTCATATGATTGAAATAGCAAACGACCATGCAGTCCATCTGATGGGAAGTGGTGACTGCCGCTAATCTGAAAGCTACTTCATATAAAATAGGGGATTTGTCTAAAGTCAACTAATGTGTGCTACTGATGAAAACTAAGACGGTCGCCTCATATACAAGTAAGCTGGCAACCACGTCCTTGTATCAAAAAGTAAAGAACTACTTCACGCAAGAATTAGGATTGGCAATGGCACCTTCCCAGAAATAAAAGTAAGTTGGTTCACAGAACTTTTCGAGATTTAACTTCGTCGTTGAAATATTTCTGTTTTATTGTGGTGACGTAATCGAATTTCTATGAGCATTTAATAGTGTAACAATCATACTTCATACTAATATTATAAAGGCGAAAGTTTGTGAGTGTGTATGTTTGTTACTTCTTCACGTCTAAACGGCTGGAGCTATTTTTATAAAATTTGGTAAGGAGTTAGCTAACATGCTGGATTAACATTTAAGCTACTTTTAAATGTGGGAAAATATCTTATTCCCACGGGACAATCGATACATCGATTTTTTTAACGCGAGCGAAGCTGCGGGGTTCAGCTAGTAATATATAAAGGTAACGAATAGGCAATAATTTTTTCACGCTAGAAATTGGTGTGGCAGAGGTATCTCTTCAGCCCAACCATAATCATTTTCCAACTTTATTGTTTACGTTTTTTTAAATAAAGAGTAAATATTGCTGTCTTGCTCTTTCGTAAAAATGTGATATATTTTTTATATCTTTTATGCATATAAAAGAAAATTGTAATGTCAAGAAAGGTGAAGACGTAAAACGTTTGATTATAAGTAATGTCTGAAATAATATTGATCCCGCGCATTTTAATTTTGAATGGTAAAGCATTTTTAAAGCTGCCGGTTATAACAATGAAGTTTTTGTTCTTATTATAATTTAATTATCAGGGGTAAGCAATCCGGTAAGCAAGGTAAAAGCTAATAAGTACTTTTTGCTTAACAGTCCTGAAAGAAAAAAAATACTATACGAGTCCGGGAACAAAAGAAATTTTAAACAATAACTCTACGTTTTACCCTAACGCGGTGTACTTTTATTATTCTCACGCAAATAAGAAAAACAGAGTGAAACAAACAATACAATGGCGAATAGATTTGAAATATTACCTCATTTCTTCTCCGCAACATCCCGGTGGACTACAATGGCAAATGTTTTAATCCATTAACTTTTTCCCCGTAATAAAAAGGCAAATTAAAAGATTATGCAACTCATTTCATACGCTGTTCATTTATTCAAAAGGTAGGTGTATTCTCTTCGATTTAACTTTGACACCTACTTTATGATAGTGTCTTTAGGCTATGTTCTAGCGTCCCTGTAGCCTCGGGGTCAGAATAGGGCTACGGTATCCCCTGCCTGTCGTAAGAGGCGACTAAAAAGGGGCTTCCGGGGTTGCAGTCGGCTAGAGTGGGAGCTCGAACCGTTCGGTCAGGCAATCCCGGAAAGGACGGCGGTATGTGTGGTCGCATACCGTCGTAAAGACTAGACGGAGCGGTGGGCCCAGCTGCCCATCTGGGAGGAGCCCGATGGGGCAGCGCGCTCGGAGGATTCCGGTTGAAGTCGTTTCGAGATCCCGGAGTCCTCCTTTTCAGCGCCGAGGACGGCCACCGGGGGGGTTTTAGTGCGGTAAAAATCCCACATAACCCTGCGTCGCTCCCACGGCGTCGGGTACCTTTGGAAGGTTTCCCCCTCGAAAACAAAAAAAAAGGCTATGTTCTAGCATGAAGCGTGTATGTGCGATGGACTAACGGTATCCAAACTCAAAACTTGGAGACCAGTGACCTACTTCAAGTTCACTTCGTTAGAGCGATAATTGTATACGTTTTGGTCAATAATCAGAAAGTCATAAAAGTCAGAAAAATATATGGCTAAAAACGTGAATAAAACTATACATTGAAATGTAGAAAAGAAAACTTAAGCATTGATTGTTTGAGGGAGCGGAATAAAGACACTGCAACAAAATTTTAACAATCATAATTAGATTTAATAATGACTGTATATGGTCAATATTAGGCATACTATATGAAACAAGCAATGAATTGCTTCCAATGATTGATTTTGAACCCATGCATTAAATATTTACTATGGTGGTAACTAACCACCAGTATCCATAAATTAAAGTACTAAGAACATCTTAGTGGTACTTTTGCTATATTAAATAATGTTATGTTAGGTTAAATTTTAAAAACTATCATCTAATCATCTAATGCTATATTTGGGGGTCTAATAATAGATAGGAATATTTTTTATTAGATAATAATACTTTGAGCTTTATTTTTCATTATATTATATTTGACTTTACTTCAAATGCCTATTAATGTTATTGCCGAACGAATACGCTCTTCATTGCCCTCCAGACTACGTAATTACTAGTTCAGACAAATAATAATCCATTCTCATTCCATCCCCAGATTTTATTATAAAGATAGAATAGTTATACACAATGCTTATGTTTGGCTTTAAACACAATATAATGATTACACTTGAAATCAAAAGATTAATACTTATCAGTGTCATTAAGACATGTTAATTAAGGTTCCTCAAACGATAATCGATTACGTTTTCCCAACTATATTGGAACGTACATTGCACGATAATGTTTTAGTTTTCGGCCATAGAGCAACTTTATGTGACGATCAAAATACGAATGTTTTCTAATAATTTTCAGTTAGTACGTATATAATGCATTATTTTTTTATGGGCATGATTGATTATGATAACATGTTTTACGAAGATTTTCTATGTTTGTAAAATTTTTATCACTGTTTTAGGATTTCATTTATAGATAACATTTTAGATGTGACAACGTCTTATAAATCGATGGAGTCGGCTACACGCACCAAAAACATGACTCATGCGGCGTTACCTCGCTCTGAAGCGTTCCATTTAAGGCTTGAAGTGCCAACGAGTGCGCGGAACGAGGGACAAAGAGGCACGATCGGGCAATAAATACAATTATGCCAAAAAGATGACATAATTGCATTTATGTGTACAAATAAATGTAACTTGATCAATTCCGCTACGATTGCTATTTACCTTCTTCCCTATATCCATACAAAATATCTATCAAACAAATAAAATTAAAATTTTCTTTTGATAAATGCAACCATTCCATCAGTATTTTCTTATGACGTAGTCACGTTTAACTATCGTCAGTAAACCGACTTTACAGACAACCGATTTTTGAAGTGAAACTTCTTTATCGGGGTTGGAAAAAAATTTAGTATAACATTTTTTCGTTACGCGCCATCTTTTTCTGTTACGCGCCATCTTTTTTTTCCGTTACGCGCCATCTTTTTCTTATCCCTACCACGCGTGATATTAGATAGATTATTATAGATTAGATTATTAGATAAAGTTTAATAAGCCTTTTATTAAACTTTATCTAATTTAACTTTATTAAACCAATTTCTGTAAAGTTGCATATAGTAAATTATTTTTTGAAAAATAACGTCATAAAGAAGTTTCACTTCTTACGAGTGTACGCTAGTACACGCACACATTTTTTTTTAACAAAGACTTCCTTTCTTTGCAATAAATGTTATCTAAAGCTTAATTTTAATTTCTAGAACTTTGTGTAGTATTATTTTATTGTATTGTTAATTAAATCAAATATTTTTAAAACACTTTTCTACTCATATTAATATCATTAGTTATCTTAGTTTTACTAAATCCGCTTTGAGTAATGTGAAGTTTAATTAACTCGTAATCGGCGGTAACTCGTAATACATTATTTATTCAGTTGACCCAGAAATGTGTTTAACATAAATCTACAATCATCCAGGTTTTGGATCAAAGCGACATTTAATATTACGTATCAAGTTACATTTTTGCATTTTGTATACCTTTCGCGTATATTGTATTAAATTGCTCTACATCAAACATTTACAAACTGTCACATACAATCCACGTAATATTGGAGTTCTTTGTTGGAATATTCTGAAAAACGTTTCTGTCAAGTATCATATAATACGCAAAAGTCAAAGTCAGCGGCAGAAAGATCCGAAAATTTGCTTTGGTGATGTTAATTTTTATCATTTAGGGATTTTCTCATACATCAAATATCATAACCCACTCATTTTTATTTTGCTTTTCTGTAAATCTGGCATGATTTTTTTAACGGAATCAAATCCAAATTGTTCTTATTGTTTTTGGTGTAGCTCATATGTACAAACATAGACCTAAATAAGTACGTAAATAAGTAAAAACTCAATGGGAAACCGGAAACATTATTTTATAGATTACAGTTCATTAGATCGTACACATCACTAAGAATGAACTTACTACAAAATCGTAAAATCCTATGTTCGACTCTGAAGGTAGGCTGAGAATAGGCTGTTTCTGGGCAGGCATGCTACATCTTTAAGCGCATCATCACTTACCATCAGGTGAGATTGCGATCAAATGTCTGGCTATAAATTACAAAAATATAGGTACCACGGTACCATAGTACCACTTATTTCTGCCCCACATTGTAGTAGCAAGGAATCTGTGGCCAACCTTAGCTAAGACGTTCATATTATCTAGAGGCGATTGCAGACTTCCATGAGTGATAATGCTCGGCTACCTTTAGATCAATACGTGTGTATATATATTTATGTATATGATAACTCTATCACTTAAATGGTAATTTAAATGTGCCTAATCTCTAAACCAATTTCATACAATAGGCCAACAAAAGCAGTATGGCACGGTGCGAGCCCTAACGGCGAGCCAGCAATGGACGCCTACTGCGATGCTTGGCACAGCAGTAATCCGGATAAATTTGGGTTAGCTTCTTCGCTGGGATCCAATAAACTACTGGATCAAGAGACGTGAGTATATAAGGAACTTTGAACAGATTAGAAGATTATGTTACACCGATGGGAACAGGTAGGATCAAAATTCCAAGGTCATTGTACTCTGTACCGTAGTACGACCAAACTACTGATATTATGTTTCTGGAGAAATTTTATGACTTAACTACGCTAAGTGATATTATACTAGCTTTTTCCAACGTCTTTGTATGCTCAAATTATAATGTAAATTTTCAATCCCTAATTTGTCCCTGAGGGACTTCTTATCCAAAATGGTGAAATAAGTACTATCTTATTTTCCTCAGAAAGCTAAATATTATGTTCAATACGACTTGCTTCAATTTATCTGGACTTACCCTGTTAGTGGGTGAAATTCCAATTTTTTTTCACAGTACCCATTTATGCTATACTTGAGAGTGAAATTTCAGTACACTAGAAGTTACTGACTGCGCTAACAACAAGAGAATAACAATAAAACATTGGCAATTTTGGATTTTATAGAATATGTCACAAATAAATAAATTCGTCTGTTGCATGTTTCAATCAACTAAATTAATGTATAAAAAATGTAGTTCTCGTTAAATTGAGGGGTAGAAGATTTCAAAGATATCCTAATACAATACGACACGAAATTAAATATATAATCGAAGCGTTGGCACAAAAGTCGTACAAAGGTATTTTCCAAATTCTGCTTACGTGGCGCGCTAAAATCAAAGTACCGTCCCAAGTCAGTATGTAACTAGGTCAAGGGATGTTTGTGACTGAACGCCTTTACATTGTAAGAATACATGCGCATAATTGACGAACCAGATGAAGTTCGATAACAACTCGTCTCTGTTTTGATATCAAAAAAATACTATAATCAAAAAATTACTATAAATATAGACGACCCGCGTTGCAGAGCGGTTATCATACCGGTCTGACGCGCAATGAGTCCCGGGTTCGATACCCGGCCAGACAGGTATCTAAATGATGAGTTTAAATTAATGTTTGTATATTGTGTTTGTATATTCGTCTTGTGTGTGTCCATGGTCCCCACGACACAGGAAAAAATCCTAGTGTAGGGCTATGAGTGTAAAAAGCGTATTAGCGGAATATACGAGTATGTATATATACTTTAATGTATTATTACCAATTGAGATTTTTCAATTTGGTCTTTACATTTGAACGATATATTAATAGTTAAAATTATTAATTACAAAAATGAAAGCTAAAGTTTAAAATAGAGCGATATCTTTCAAACTGTCACTGATGTCATCACCAATAATTAAAAATGCATTTTTTAACACTAACAGAAAATCTTTCAGCAAACAAAAAATTAACATTTTTGTATATTTCAGGTATTCATGTAGCACTCGACTAATAGTGTTGTGCGTTGAAGCAACTCCAGTGGGCACTGTTAGAAGAAAAAAACGATCTAAGTAAGTAGATATCAGTAACATCATAATATATGGTGATAATGGTAAGTACATACTGTATGGTTGGGTCTATATAAACATAATGCTATTTTAAAACTTGTTAATTCGTAAACGTCACAGAAAACATTGTACCTAATGTCTTACTAAATTTTATTTTAATATAATTTTTCAAGGTGGTAGAACCAGTGTAGTTCGACCGGGGAATTACCACCGCCAAATCTATTTCTAACGTGAAGCACTTCTTGCGTTTCGATGGAAGGGTGTGGTTGCCGGCACACTTTTACATGAGGCGACCATCATAATCCTCGGGAGTAGAAACGCATCTATGATTGACTTCAGATGGAACCCATGTTCTGTATGAAGTTGCTTACCGATGTCCATGGGCGACAGTGGCCATACTATCAGTGGACTGCATGCTCGTTTGCTACTTCAGTCTGACTAAAAAAATATGTTTCTAAATATATATTTTTTTGGAAATATCTTATTTCACTACTCCCATTTCCATATTATTCGTAATAATTTGTTTAATAATTGAAATAAAATATGATTGGCATGGTATCAAGATTCGTGTTACGCCGGTGTAAATGATATTTCAACTTTTCTGCCAAATCAATTTGTATTACCTTTGTTCTATTAGCATAATTCATTTCATATGAAATAACGCGATATTGCTTTGCCCTGACAGGTTTCACGTTGCGGACAAATTACATTTCCTGAAAGACATCGAAGACCAAAGGAATACAACTAGAGAGAAATGATAAATGTTAAGCTTTTTAATATAAGAACAATTGTGAAGACTGTAAATAAAGTAAATGTAGGAATTATTGACGTTTCGACGAAAAATCCGGTGGAGCATTATCGACAATATGAAACCATGCAACATTTGTATGAGATCGGTTTTGAAATATTATGGAAGATATATTTTACGTAGAAATTTAATGAAAAGATGTATTCATTAAATTACCTTAAATGATTTAAATTTCAAAAGTCACAAGTTGATCAATTCCGGATTTTTTAAATTTCATTTGGCATTAGACCTTCTATCCTGTTCATTATCAATCAATTTAGCAATATGATAGACCCACGGTAATTTTTGACAGTATTTATAGGTAAACACCTACTATGACGAAAGAAAAAAATCCGAAAAATAATTCTGTTACACAAGAAAACACTTTACTATTAACCAGAATATGTCCTATGATGAGTTACACTAAAATATGAGTAGACGAGAACATTTTCATTTTATATAACAAAACTTATTACGCAACTAACGAAAATAACTAACTAAATGAACTTAAACAAAGTCTATTAAGTCCTACGTAATAAGAGTTAAGTTCATTAACTAATGTATACAAATAACTTCTTCAAATTCCTCTTCGTATTGTAGAAACAATTTGCAAATTCTAATCGACTGTCCTTTTCTTGAGAGAATCGGGTCTTTATACATTCTGAAGTCTCAAAGAAACATTACCCTAGAACTAAAACTTTCTAAGTTACTTATCGTTTAAGTATACAGCCTCAAGGCTTTGCGAGTTTGTCTTCAAAGGCTGAAATAGTCTTTAATATGAATATCAAAATAATTTGAATATAATGACTAGATGGTACAAGCACGGTAATGGTATCTACAGTATTCTAACTTCTTACAAACGCACGAAACGAAAGTTGTACCTACGCGCCTCGATTTCGGTATGCACTCGGTATGCAACAGCCAACGAATTTGCCGTAGTGACGAGCGGGCGGTGTGATGTTTTTTAAGCAGTGGATCTTTTTATTTAAATAATAATGTAGCGAAAAGCAGCTGTAAACTATATTATGCTGTTTTTGATTGCTTTCATTGCGCATGAACACGTAAAGTGTTAATATTTTTTTATTTTGGTTGGTAAAATATTATTCATTGTGAAATTTATAACTATTATTTGTGTACGATTTGTTATTAAATCTCTCAAATATTAAAATAACGCGTTGTTTAATACCTTAATCTACTGAATAAAATACATAATAAGTAATAAAGAAAGTCAAGTATGCATAATTATGTAATTTAAATACTTTAGACGGGTAGCCCTAACGCATACTCTCGTCCAGCACGTCTGTAGGTATAAAATTCAAGGACAGGGCAGAGTTAGATTACTGTATGATACTAGTACTGTGATACAAACTAATGGCGAAACCGTTACATCAGAAATCGATTCCCGATAAAAACCGTTTTGGTCACAAATAAAGTGTGTCATGGGTTTTTTAAATTTTATGTCCTTTTGTCACTAATAGTAAATTGAATTTGTATTTCTTTGTATCTGATAAGGCTACGCTATGATATTCAATTGAAATGTTATGGGCGCGAAACGTTCTTTTTATTCTTTATGAAATTTAAATATGAATTTTATAAACATTTCGTAATCTTGACTAAAACCGATCTTGATCCAAAATATCACAAACAAAATTGTATAGTCGTATTGTATTGTATATAGTTGGCTTTTATCTTTTCTATTTGATCTTAGTTCACCTGCGCTCATAAGACTTTTTGTAATTATCTATAAAATGTTTGACTCAGTAACATTAAAATAATCGTTTCTATTTTTAAATAAGATAAATGACGTTTAAACAACTTCTCGGGATATAAGTCTTCGAGAGTCGTTTGGTTGGAACTATTAAATGAAAAACAAAATCGTGTATACGACATTTTAATCGCAGCCAGTACAGAAGAGGCTCGATACACGTCCAGTGGATTTACTACAAAGCTGCAAAAAGTCTTGTGAATTTAAGGAGCCTAAGCAAAAATGTATAGATAGATAATATTACCTATTACAATTAATTAACAATTAATACAAGTGTAAATATATTCCTGGATGATGTAATTTTTTGGGATACAACTGCCATTTTTCGTAGTCCTTCTTTCGTGAGATATCCGTAAATAATAATCTAATTGGACACATTAACTTTAATATTTCTTTAAAACTAATTAAAACATTTTTTAAAGTCGTTTTATAGGCTTTACACACTTCACCGTACCTTATTATTTTCGGATCACCCCGGTACTCGCTTTAGGTATACTTATGTGTATTTAGTTATCCCCCCTGTAGTCGGAAGTAAAATACGGCTACGGTATCCCCTGCTTGTCGTAAGAGGCGACTGAAAGGGGTCTTCTGGGGTTGCGAGCGGTTAGAGCGGGAGCTCTAACAGCCTAGCCAACAACCCCTGGAAGGACGGCGGCATGTGTGGCTGCACGTTGTCGTACACCAGAAAGCGTAGGAGACAGTCACGCTGCTCAAGGGATGTGCCCGTAAGGGATACCGCTCTAGGATGCACCGGTGCGTTCCGTTGGAGATTTCGGGGCCCCCTGCTAGCGCAGAGGAAGGCCACCGAGGAGGTTTTAGTGGGTAAAAATCCCACGTAACCCGGAGTCTCTCCCGAGGTATATTTATGTCTCACTTTTTGATATTCCAAAATCAAAACTAGAAAATCCAGTGTCGTTTTGTGTTAGTTTCGTTTTTCAGATACGGTCAATAGTATCGTACGGTGAAGTAAGCCGTGACCTTTATTTCTAAAACTATTTTGTTTAGCGCGTTCAATACCACTATGATTTTCTAGTGCTATTTTATATTTTGACAAAATACTTTGAACACGTCTGGTGTGTTGCTGACACCGCGATTAAAGTTACCAGAACACGCAGGGAGTGTAGATGGCAGTGAACGTATTAAGGTCACACAGACCTTATTTATTTGATTTTAAAATGAGTTAGTTTCCTCAATTGATGTTCTTTATAAGCTCAGAAGCATAACAAAGTAAGTGTCAATCCATTATTATTCTGAGATAATTTAAGCATATCTTATAGAGGCCCGATGACCAATTTCAATGTAGATAATAGAAAATTAATTAAAAGTTAAGTCTTTACAGTATATTCTTACGATGATATGCTTCTGAGTTCTCTGTTATGAAACGTTATAAACAAATTTTTTTAAGTGTTAAAGCCTATTTATATTTATTTTATATTCATGTGCAGTTGCATATTTTGCCTATTAATTAAACTGTGATACTAAGTTCACTTCTCAATACTTTAGGTTTAAGAGATTTTTTTACTTATTATAAGTGTCCCCTACTGGTTTTGTTACAATGTCAAATTTACTGAACTAGATCGTAATGAGACTTGTAATTGTTAGTTAAGGCATACATTAGGTGAAGTTTATTGTACTGAGTAAGTACAAGTTGTTTTGAAAATAAAAACGTTTTTTTTAATCAAATTGTTTTATTTATTTCGTCGTCATCGTCAACACACACTAACTTGCATTTGACACAAACACATACATAAAAGAAATAGAACATTTAATGTCTTACTACGAAAACACAAACCGTGAACAATTTCAGATATACAAAATACCCGCTTTTGCTTTTAAATGCAGCCAAACTAACTTAAAAAAATATTACAATTTATTTAAATTAAAAAAATATTGGTAATAATTTGGACAATATGAAGTTTAGTTTTTAATTTAAATCACGGTTGAATTTCGGCCGTTGCGATGAGTAACTAGTGATAAGAAAACCGTAGTGGGTGTATCAGTCTAGAGATTTTACAATAAATGTATAATTATGAGGAGATACATTAAAATGTTGTCTGTAAGTAGGTCTTAAATAGGTCTTGGTTTGCGGTGCAGCATAAACTCAAGTCAAATAGAATGTCATGATCATTGCATTATTGCGACGAAAACTCACTCAAGATTTAAAACAAAACAAACAAAGTTTTAATAAACTTTTTACGGATTCAATATTGGGGTTACACAACTGGCCGCGCTGCGCGATGTTTGTCTGCTCTAGTCTAGATTAGAGAGACTCCGTATTCTAGGTCCTATTAAAATACTTTGACTCAACAGTTAATAACTCTCGACTAACATTTTTTAAGTCCTAATTATGAGTCATAACACTGAAGGTTGTAGAACCAATGATTATTGAAGGTGGTAGAATCTTTGTAGTTCGACCGGGGAAGTACCACCGCCACACCTATTTCTAGCGTGAGGCAATTATTGCGTTTCGATGGAAGGGTGTGCTTGCCGGCACACTTTTATATGAGGCCACCATCATAGTCCTCGGGAGTAGCAACGTATCTGTGAATGACTTCAGTTAGAACCCATGTTCTGTATGAAGTTGATTATAGATGTCCATAAGCGGCAGTGACCACTTACCATCACGTGGACTGAAGGCTCGTTTGCTACTTCAGTCAGATAAAAAAAAACATGCGTGCGTACAAAGTACACATGTCAGATGTGAAACTTCTTTGGCGAACTAATTTATAAATCTTGTTCATATTTATACAAATCTAAAACTTTAAATTTCCAAGATTAAGAGGAAGGGAAAAAGGCGTGATACGACGTTCGCTCTGTCTCACTTTTTCTCTCAATCTTTCTCACTCGCTTGCTCCCTACTCTCACTCCACGGCTAGTTGCTCATGCTACGTTCGCCCTGTCTTACTCTCTCTCAATCAGTCTCGATCACTCTCTCTCTCTTTTCCGACACTTCCGTTGCATACCGGCGTGACGTTTCATCTGTAAAAATTTTACCCTCATGCGCCTAAAGAAGTTTCACTTCAAAAGAATAGACTGAAAAGTCGAATACTATTTGATTTATACACCTATACCTGCTTGCATTATTTTGAAAACCTAATCAATTTTTCTTTTAGCATTATTATCAGTTCAAATAAGATTTTATATATTATCTCTGCCAGAACCGCCTTCCCGTCACATATAGCAAACGGTCAAACGAAACGTCAGGTGACACAGGCAATACCAGAACATGTTATGACATGCTGTCAGAATATGGCTTCTACTTACGTACAATCCGCCCGTGGCACCCCTTTCTTCAAGGATCCTGGCAAATCTCCACGCTGTACACACAACACGCGCTTAAGTTAAAGGTTTCAACTTAGTCCACACACATTTAGTACACAAATAGTTTATATCTTCCCAATACACACGAATAACTAAACGCAATAATTTATACACGTATGATTTAGCGCGAGCCGCGTTTAACGGCGATCGCTTCAATAACGCTTACACCGCCGTACTGCTTTTCTGTGCATACTACCCTCTAATTGAACAGAGTGAATAAACATTTGAAATGATGCTCTGCTATTGGTTAAAGACTCAAATCCCGACAGCCAGTTTAAAATTAGTTAGGAGCTAAACAAGTTAGGAGCAAGTTTGATTTTATACTACGGTGATAAAAAAAATATAATATATTACGTATTTAAATATTGTTCATATTTCAACTCAGCATTTTTGATCGATAAAAAATATTTCAAATATTTCTGCAATTTTCAACAAAATACCAAGTTGTATGTGAATTCTCATAGGGGGCCCATCCATAAACTACGTTACACAAATTTCATTATTCCCCCCCGTTCTTGTCACAGCTGGTCACATTTGTGAGCCCCCTCCCTTGTGTGACGTTACATATGCTTTATATGATGTAACTTTGCATTGTTACATCTAGAAATAATTATTTAATTTATAGAGCAGTTTTATTTCATTTTTTTTTTTTATAAAATAATATGAAATGAAACATTAATGGAATTAACAAAATGAAACGATTAATTATATTAATTATAGAACAATATTAAGTTATGGATAGTCCCTAGTCTACTGAACAAAATAAACTAATAAATATATCCTAAAACATCTCGTGTACATTATGTTAATTCTAATACAGTACTTAATTATTTACAAAAGAGATTGCCAGGAGTTTCCGCAAATTTCAAGCGTGACAAAAAACGTTTCATGTCACATTGTGAAGTAATGCCGTGGCCGGGATGTCACGGTTTTTGCGGTTAACCGTTTTTGCCCATTCTAAATGAAAGGCAAACAGACGCTGTGAGTGAATTAACGGACCCTTACGGAAATTAGCTTCTCACATATTTATAGTAGGTACGACAAGAAACCCTTAGTGTGTAAGAAAATACACGCGATTGAAAACTAAAACCACGACCCGCGTGGCGTGAAACGTGTAATGAAACTAATCACAGAATCGTTTGAGTATTGTATTTGACGACCCGAGTTACCGAGCGGTTACCATACCGGTCCCGGGTTCGATTCCCGGCCAAACAGGTATCTGAATGATGAGTTTAGATTCTTATTCTGGGTTTGGGTGTTTGTGTAGTCGTCTTTGTGTGTGTCCATGGCACCTACGACACACAAAAAGTTCTACTGTGGAGCTATGAGTGTAGAAAGCGTTTTTTTTAAACGTTGAGTGGTAATTATAGTTCCATATTCGTATTTCGGGGAATTTAAAAATATGACATTGTATAGGCGACAATCTTTTTACCGAGAAATAGAAGATTTTAGACGTAAAAATAAAGTGGTATTAGAGGCAATAATTGGAATAAAGAAAACGTTTAATCAAATCTGTACAATATAATAAGTTTAATGAATACTCGTGTCTCACCTTAATATATGAATAGCTAGTTTTTGTTCCTTTGTTTTTTGTTTATTTTTAATAATATCTATTAGTATTATTATTATCTATAAAAAATATATAAAGCAAAACTTTTTTGTCCGTTTCAAAGAAATAATCTGTAGAAGTTCTAGTCAGACTTAAATATATGTTATAATATATGAAACGAGTATTATTGAGATAAGCTTTATGCTACAATTTATTAAAATCCGATTACTGGTAAAAGAGATTCAAGAGAATAAAACATTTAATGTTCAACCTGTCTATTCTACGTAGTCTTATTTAAGGATATCCATTAAAGTGGCATTACCTTAACATTCATGTATTATATTTGACAAATTTAAAACAAAATGTGACTGTTTCACGACACCATCTTGCTCCTTGTAACCGAACATCTAACATGTATTAAAGAGCTTATGCAACACAAAGAGCAACTTACCTGGTGGCAAGACCTGTGTACTTCGACCACGAAGGTTCCACCGCGCCCAGTTCCTAGTGTGAAGCAGCTCTTACGTTTTAATGGAACATGTGCTTGCTGGCTTACTTTTATATGCCACGCCCACGTTATATTTCTGAAGAAGCAAGTAATCTGTGATTGACTTCCGATAGAACGTCGGTTCTATTTGCTTACAGATGTCCACGGGCGGCAATGACCACTTACCATCAAGCGAACTACATGATACAGAGCAGTGATAGCCTAATGGTTGAAACTTGCCCTCTCGATCGGGAGGTCCGAGGTTCAAACCCGAAAGGGTGCTTGAATACGCACGCACCACTGATTTATGTGGGTATTAGAAAGTAATTATCAGTGCTTTTCGGTAAAGTAAAACATCGCAAGGAAACCTACACACCCGAGAGTTCTTTAAGAAAAACAAAGATCTCGGAGGTGGAGTCCACCAATTCGCACTTGGCCAGCGCGGTAGCCATAGGCCCAAACTGTCTCATTCTGAGAGACGACCTGTGCCCAGCAGTGGGCCAATAATGGGTTGATGAGAACTACACGATACTTTACATGATTAATCGGAGAAAAAAATAAGAACTTCTTACGTTTACAAAGCTACCAAAAATATTTATTACATTTTTTTGTACCTACTTAATGTATTCTATAACATACTGTTACATTGATTTCATTATCTTCAAAGCCAAGCCTTGTAATCTAAATTAATTAGGTACTTATAACAAAAAATAAACCCTCAAAGAACCTTGATACGTCTCCCTGTCTGTGTGTTTTGTAAATGTCACTAAGAACGTAAAATAAAGCCATGTCAGGCCAGTCAGGGTTTTTACCCTCCGTACATGTAAGGCGGCGCAAAAAATACGTACAGACTGGACAGGTCAGAATGACTGTGCTACATATAACATTTTTTCAAAGGTTTATTTAAGTTTAAATGTTTTTATTTTATACTAGTTGACCCGGCGAACTTCAAGTCAAAAATCTAAAATTATCAGTTTTTATCTACTATATCTGTCGTCAACCCATTATTGTCCCACTGCTGGACACGGGTCTTCTCTCGGAATGAGAGAGTTATAGGCCATAGTCCACCGCGCTGGCCAAGTGCGAATTGGTGGACATCTACTATATTATACATATATTATACACAAAACATTACTTTTAAATCACTCTATCCAATAAAAAACGACATCAAAATGCCTATCGTAGTTTTAATTATCTAAGCATACATAGGTATTAGGTACAGACAGCGAGAAGCGACTTTGTGTTATACTATGAAGTTACTAGCTTAATCCTGCGGTTTCGTCTGATTTCGTCAAGCCTACCCTACAGATAAGAATGTGTTTATTATAATCAAAAAATTGTAAAATTTCAGTGAAATCCAATTAGTACTTTTTGCGTGAAAGAGTGGCAAACAAATAAACATCCTCAAACTTTCGTATTTATAAAACAAATACATTATTTGAAGAGCTTGTATCATGGCTTGAAGTTTGCAATCTGAAAATAATATTTCTTTGCTAACAAAGGAACTGCTGTCGCATTCTGAGGTTTTATGAATTTCCAGGCATGGATTTCGCACTAATACCGAGACCAGCAAGCCTTACCTTTATCTTGCTCTAGTTTATTCCGCTATAACCTATTCTTCTGTGACTTATTACATACAATTGTCACAAAATGTAAATACGATACTCTCAAAACACGATTGTTTCAAAATTTATATAGATTTTAAATTCATTCAGTTTTTGATTCCTATGACACAGTTTAATAAAGTTAAAGAGGCTGCAGAGATAATTTTAATATTTTCTCAGACATGTTACATGTATAAATCAATCAATGACAGATTTGACTGTAATTTCAGGTTACTGATTTCACGACATAATTAAAATCTAGATTACTTGGGTATCATTAGAAGCAGTGCAAGTAAAAAAACACATATTTACGACTTTCTGTGTAACGTGCCAATCGGTAACTAAAGTACTACACGTGCATACGTACATTTCACCAATGCTACCGCAAGATCCCGAAACCAGCACGAAAAAATACATAGATATTATAATATTCTGTTTAACTTGAATTATGGCAAAACGTCAAATATTTTTTACGTTTATTACATTTTATTGTTCAGACCAATGCGAAAAATAAAAATTCACAAACGTATTGTCCATTGAAATGTGGATAGACATTAAACAACGGATAAAATTAATAGATATAATAACAGTCCACTGTTATCATAGCCACCAGATTATTTTACACATATGTACACATACATTTGACATATTTTAGAATTATGTGGGTTAAAAATAATCCCATACACCCCGCACGAGCTGTCAGAGCTAGAGCGTACAAAACCGTTAAAATATTAATCTACATTATAAACTGAAACACGGCATAAAGGGAACGTGCCGTTCCTAAAATTAAAAGGGATTTGGGTAAATTAAAGGTGTTAGATTTTCGTCCGATGCTACATATGTAAAGGCACGCTACAGCGTTATAATGGAGATTAAAGTTGTTATAGAAAGGGTACATTTCGCGTCGTTAGGACGGCTCGCGTTAAATGAAAATTTTGAACGGGCGTATAGAATAACCAAGTGGGTAGACGGAATGGTGTGAATAGAGCTAAATATAGCCGAAGTATCTGATAGGTGAAACCTATTTAATTATATTGGTGTTCCTGATAGAAACCCGTTTTGTGTTGTATTGCTGGACAATTCTGTGCCATATCTGGGGTATTGGAGATTATCTCCCAAGCATATCGAGAGCATCTGAATCGAGCTTCTCCAATAAAATTGATGGTAGCAATTTGCCCAATTATAAGTAGGCGATTTGATTTTGATTTGCCGATTTGATTTGATTCGATTGCCTACTTATAAGAAGCAATACAAGGTCATTACTGCTATCCAATTATTCCGAAACACGGAACCACGCATTAAACTTATGTTTTTTGAGTGTTTGTAAACTATTGGATTCTACGTATTATTTTTCGATTAATTATTTTTAGTGAAGGTATTTACTATCAATTCATAGTATAAAACAAAGTTGCTTTTCCCTACGTATGCTTAGATATTTAAAACTACGTTGCGGATTTTAATGCAGTTTTTTTAATAGGTTGAGTGATTCAAGAGGAAGATCTTTATGTATAATACATGTATAATATAGTAGAGAAACACTATTAATTTTAGATTTATGACTTTTAGGCGAAACGAAGTTTGCCGGGTTCTAGTTCAACTAGTTCCAAATAAACTCTTCATAGACAAATTACCTGTAAAGCATATTAACGTTATTTAATGCATATGTAAGTTATGCATATGGGTATACGTAAGTATACAATAGGTATTTGAAGTAGAAAGTAAGATATTCCTTCATGTCTGACTGCGGATGCACTAACGCCATTCATTTTTTTAACATATTGAAGTAGCAAATAAGCAAGAATTCCAATTAATGGTTTGAGGCCACTACTGCCCATAGCTGAGATTGAGCTTCTCCTAAAGACTTAGGTGAAACCCGTCAGATTATCTAACATTATTAGCATTAGACAAAAATAAAGAAAAAAATAAATAATTGATTCATAATGTGTACACACCTACACAATTTAAATATACACCAATAATAAAGTAACAACTAACATTAGATACTTGAGCGATAAATAGGAATAACGGTGGTGGTTCAATGGAAGGTCCGGGGTTAGAATTCCAGGCACGCATCCATGATTTTATTGCGTATTGGAAATTAGCTATAAGAACTTTGCTGCGAAAGAAATCATAGTGAGAAACCTACACATTTAAAACAACTAAAACATCGCAAATTTAGGTGATGTATTACATGGCCAGCGCGGTGCACTAGGGCCTAAATGCTATCATTTTGAGAGAAAATCCGTGCTCAACAGTGAGACGGGATCGACTATAAGACTAGTGTCATAACAATTCTCATATGGCCATGGCATAGCTATCTATGTCTACTGAAATACATGTTCAAAAACAGTTTCCAAAAACATGCTCATGAATTTTAGACTATTGACACTCCAAAGTAGCGTCGCTCTGCAAAGGAAGTTTTTCAATGTAGGAAACATTTCGCCGAGGTTTGTTGGTTTAAATCCCGAGTGTCTGTTTGTCTTTCATGAAAAAAAACTGTCGAAAAACCGCGAGAGCACTGCGTTTCCATTACTTTGGTACAATGTATCATATATTTTCTTTGACATCATTAACATAATCAACCTATTATTCTTCCACTGTTGGGTAAACCTTCCCATTATGAATAAACCATGTTTCTTAAGTGAGAGAGGCTCCACAAAGATAATATTTGACGATCACCGTACATACAAGCTTTTTAAAAGTAATTTAACCTGTAGTAAATTTTCTATACTGTTCGTGGACATTTGCAACTAAGCTCAAGGTGAAGGTCTTTTAATAAGCTAGTGCTTATTAAAAGACCTTACACCTTGTAGGTACATTTGTATGTACCTTATAGGTACATTTATTTAAGCTAAATAATCTAAAAACGCTGAGATGTCCCATTACATACGTAAACGTGACTTCGATTATATACGAGTAGGCAAGTGAGCTAATTTAATCACAAACTTAATTTCGCGTGCTTAATTAATAACTTAGTTTTTATCAATATTTATAATCGTGACGAAACTAATAAAACACGTCGGTCTTGTACGTGCTTTAATCCATACTAATAATATTATAAATGTGAAAAAGTGTTTGTTTGTTCCTCTAGCTATTATATGATATGGTTTATATGCTGGGAGACAGTTAGGAGGGCGGAGAGTGACGTTAGTTGATACATATTTAGTAGTAGACTTTATTAATAGATGGCGTTAGTAAAAATCACTTGCAAGTTCTGAATCACGCTATGAATACGCTAATGTTCATTCCCTTCGACCGTGCAGGCGAAGCCGCGGGTAAGTGCTAGTATAGTATACTTTATGACTTGTATTATCGTAGATGACTTGAATTTTATTTTAACAGCATTCATGAGTAATTTTTATATTAATAAAATTGAAGGAAAGATGTACGTAGTAGCCGCCCAGTGATATTTATAATTTACCCCAGATAGGATTTGTTTTTCTTAAGGTAGGCCGCTAACGTGTTATTACTTCTGAAAACTAAGTTGGAACGCCTCAAATTAGTATGTCTTTCAAAGCCTACTCTTCAACCCAGTTCATGGCAATAAAACTGGTGTTATTAGGCAGGAACAAGTAAGTAGCGCCGATGTCTCCAGAATTGAACTATTTCTATCGTAAATCAAATACTATGTGAGGTAGTTTTTTATGATATCAATAATAAGGTTATTCCTACGGCTTTGCCTGTTTGGCAAAGGGAGATCTCCCGCCAGGCTAGGTGATCATGCCTGAGGAGCGGCCGTGCTCCGACAGTTGATGTTCGGAACTTGTATATATGCAGGATTCTGAGAATGCTTCGATAGCGTGTTTCAGAATACTAGTAGCGCCATCTCTTCATGAGTAGCGGGAGGTCGCCACATCACCCCCTGCTCAGACCGGAGGTCGATAGGTCCGCAAGTCTTCGCGTGCAAGTACCCGTAGTTCGCCCTCGATCTGCGGTGAGTCGAGATGTGAGGGCGAAATGAGGCCTTGGGATGCCCCCTTTCCACGGTGAGTCGGGAAGTGAGGGTGGAGCGAAGTGGGGAGGCGAGCAATGGCTGCTCAAGCCGTCCGTGATGTCGCGGAGAGCAGCTGGACCAGGCACAGGAAGCGTTTCTTGATGCGCTGCGATGCACCTGATGAGCTGCTGATCAGATGTTCTGATGCCGCGGTCCATCTAGGGAGTGAAGTTGCCACCATCGAGAAGCGACTTGTTGACGTTCGGAACTTGTATATATGCAGGATTCTGAGAATGCTTCGATAGCGTGTTTCAGAATACTAGTAGCGCCATCTCTTGATGAGTAGCGGGAGGTCGCCACACCTGCTTTGGTCAAGTCTACCGTATTGAACATCTTACCGTAATGAGAATCTTTCGAACACGAAATTCCTGCGAAATCCGATTGGTAGTACCGGACAGGTAAAACCTCCACACTAGGAATATCTGTGATATCTACCGGGTATAATCATTGTCCTAAAATCCTTGAAATTCCCTTATAAAGACTGTTAATTAGGCAGTGTTTATTTCATTTTCAAACTACTGCGTTTTGAAAGTACGTAGGTAAAAACCTCGAGTTACGGTACGGCATTACTTCACGTGCGATGTGACATGAAACGTTTTTCTGTGACATTTTGTATTTGCGGGCTTAAAAGCTTGCATCGTGACGTGGTCTGGTTAAGGGATGTTATGGATATGAAATTCGGATCTTGATACAGATACTGATACAGGAATATTACGGATACGGTAACGGATATGTATTTATTTCGGAGTATCCGTAACTTTCGGATACTTTCGGTTACGAATATTAGATAATTAATTAGATAATTGATTAATTTGCTCATTTATTCTTCATTTATATATGTATAATAGTAAAATTGAGAATTTAGGTTAAATATTGTGTTACAATATCAAATTATCGTTTACAAAAAGATACAATTTTTTATACCACCATTTGGTATTACAATTTTATTAGTCATATCAGTAATTCTTATAGTTCCAAAACTATTTTGGTATTACTTACTAAAATCGTGGCTTATTTATCCGTCTCTGTCTGGAATGATCCGAAATTTTTATAACGGATTCGATTACGGATAATTATTTCTGATATCCGATAGTTTCGGTTACGGTTACGGAGCTCGATAACATCACTGGTCTGGATTTGTTACGTATCATTTTAAATTTATGCCGCTTAATATTTTAAATGCAATGCATGGAACGGAAGTTTATTTGTATTGGGATTTTAGCTTGAAATTCAAATGCGTTCTTATTTATTGCTTTGTATATTTTTTATCATTCAATTAATAACTTCAGTAAAATGTATATTGCACACATAAAAACACTACCTCATTATAAAGTTGATATTAAATATGCAGTTGATAAATATTTGTGCAATCTTTTGTACGGTGTATTAAACTTTGTTTTATACATATATTTTTAAGCATTATAATGTAAAGGCTAAATATTTTAAAAAATGAATTTCCTACACAACAAACATTTTCTTGTTTATTTTGTTACTATAATCTCCAATATCCAAGAATGGCTAAGACAACTTACCATAAAAGAAACCATAATGATACTTTTCTACTTCAATCTAGTTTTATATCAAATCAATATTAAAATACAGTCATCTATACTTCTATACTTATATTATAAAGAGGAAAACTTTGTATTTTGTTATGAATTAACCTAAAAACTACTGAACCGATGTTACAAATTCTTTAACCATTAGAATGCTACGTTATCCTTGAGTGATATAGGCTATTTTTATTACTAGAACCTACTTATGGGGTCCTTGCTAAAACTTCAGTATCTTGATTCAAGGCGTAAAAATATGCTTATCGCATACGCTGCGATACCTATTAGAACAGAAAAATGTTCAACAATATAATAAAAAACATATCAATATCTACGAAAAACTGGGATACCGCCGCCGCGCGCGGTATATTACAAATAGTGCTGTTTGGTGCGTAAGGATACAGTGTTGTTGTGTCGGGATATGGAATTGAAAAATATATATTGACTTAAGATCGGTAATTAGGTATATAGGTTAATCTACCAATCGTGTTTGTTTCTCCAAGCCACCGCATTTCACCGTGACCACGTTCTGTGAAACTGGGTCGAAATTAGCAAAAATAATTCAAAAACCGCTTCCCGCAAAAAAATGTTTGTAACCTACAAAAATTAGGTACCTACTATCTGAGCGTAGCAGTTAGCCGCAAGGATAAAACACGCTTAATTTATTTTATTAAAAATCGCAATCATTCAGGCACATTTTTCGTGTATAATAAATTTCTATTTCATGCCAGCACAAATGTATTTCAGTTTGCGTAAACAAAATGCCTTCCCACACATTTATTTGGATTTATAGCATAGACGTAGCTGAAATTCCATAATTCACGATAAAATTTTTCGTTTACAACGAACGAAGCCTGGGCGTGGCATTTAGTCGCGTGTAGAAACCATGGTATTATGGAGGTTTATAGTTAGAATGGTATACCATAAAAGGGTATGGATATGATACTAAAGTCATTTACTTATATGAGTTAGTGTTGTGTCCGACAACAAAAATGGTTGGATAAAATAATACAGTGTCTAGATTACAGCAACTACAGTTCTTTAAGTAAATTTTAGCTATTTGTACGTTATCAACGGGTGCACATATATATTTATTAAAACGACCTCACACGTCAATCTATTATTGTCCCACTGCTGGGCACGGGTCTTCTCTCAGAATGAGAGAGTTTAGGCCATACTCCACCGCGCTGGCCAAGGACGAATTGGTAGACTTCGCACACCTCCGAGAACATTTTTTTTTAAGATCTCTCGGGTGTGTAGATTTCCTCACGATGTTTTCCTTCACCTAAAAGCAGTTGATAATTAATTTATAATACGCACATAAATCAGTGGTGCGTGCATGGGTTTGAACCTCGGACCTGCCGATCGAGAGGGCAGGTTTCAACTATTAGGCTATCACTACTATTAAAACAACTTGCTAATCTATATATTAATACGGGAAATGAAGATTGTTGCATATTTTAATGCGTATTATTTTCCAAATAATACGCATACGAAGGAGTGTTAGATTTCACCTCCTTAAAGTTAATGTACAGAAGGATTGTAGACAGATATTATTTATGTTTAATACGTGTTATACAAATAAACAGTGAAACCGTTTGTTCACATGACTGACACTATAAAAGGTAATGTATATTAATAATTACTCAATAACTGTGATCGAATTTCGACCAATACTACGGGCAAATTACTTAATATCAAATCAGATATTTAAGTACTAGGTCATAACTCGGGTTTGCCCTCTTATTCTAGATCACAAACTACTCTTGTGCCAATTTTTTTTGCGAAATCCAACCGATAACTTTGCATGAAAGAGTAGCGTACACACGTACACACAAACATTCATCCTCACAAACTTTCGCATTTATAATATTAACTAGTTGACCCAACGCACTTCGTTCCGCCTAAAAGCCAAAAATCTAAAATTATCAGTGTTTGTCCACAATATTTTGCGTGTATTATACAAAAAATCCTTTTAAATCACTATAACTATTCAAAAACTACATTAAAATCCGTAGCGTAGTTTTAAGGATTTAAGTATACATACTGACAGACAGCGGAAAGCGACTTTGTTTTATACTATATAATGTTGTAGTGATAAGACGTAAGACAGAAGACTTTTAAATATTTGTATTACGTTAAACAAACATTTTGTTAATGTTGAAAGACACATTTGTATTCGAGATATATTTGGCAATCTTAGTTCTATTGACGAATGCACTGGCCTTCCTCGCACATTCATTCGCATAACACAAACTTAACCCAAGGTTACGAAACATTTGCTTTAAACGTCAATCGCTCTACCCTGTATGCATCAGGGTTAAGAATCAAAAATAAATTTATAGATCGTACTTTTATTCATCAAAAAAACTTCATATTTTTTTTTAATTTGCGACTTTATCACCTAGCTCATTCGCTTTATGGTATAAACTCGAGAAATACATTTTGAGATATTTCTTTTTATGAATAAAAAGAAATATCTCAAAATGTATTTCTACCTATATTCGCAAAAAGAAATAACTATATATGTGTTCAATCTTATAAGGCTAGGAAATTTCGTTGTTCAAATAGCGAGTTGTACTAAAGTTCTCTCAACTTACAGTCGCTTACAGTCCCAAATCAATGTTTTGTGGCTGTTTTTGCGTGTCTCATGAATAGAATGTTCTACGCCGTCCACACAAGAGCACATAGAACAGTTTAGTCGATACGTCAAGCTTCATCATTGATATAATCTATATATACTCGTATTAATTTACTATCATTTACAGAATGTAGACTTTGGTATTTCCATTATTATCCTGAACCCATTAATATCTTGGACTCGAAAATCATTATAAGACTTTTGGTAATTCTATCAGTATACCAAGCATAAGTAGCAGGTACATTTATTTAATATATAATAGAAGTTGCAAACGAACATGCAACCCAATTGATGCTAAATGGTCACTGCCAGCAAGGGCGTCTCTAATCAACTGCTGATAAGATTAAATTGGTAAGCGTAGATACCGTTATTTTATTGGTTTACGGGAGAAATATCAATTCAATAGAATACAATAAACAATAGAAATACCTTCCTGCTCGAACCATAGTTGTTCTACCAAAAATGAGAAAAACTAATAAATGTGGGTAGTTCGTAGTACAAACTTTTCAGTTTGTATGTCTACCGTAAAAGAGAAGGACGCCCGGGTGTTCTTCCTTGACAATATTCCGATATTTTAATATGTGTTAAGTGTTTTATTACAATGTATGTGTTTTAATTTTTTTTTGTATGTGTTAAGTGTTTTTTTTCAATTGGTGTATCAGTTGTATGAGTGGTCAATGGTGTCTGAAACATTTTTACGCAATGAACTTCCAAATACAAGGTAAGTAGAAAAATATTTGTACTTCACCTATATCTGAATGGGCTAGGCTTAGCTTATTGCTGTAGTTATAAAAAAAAATGAACTGAAATAATCGTTATGGTATCATTGTTAAAAAAAATATTGGCAGTGACAAGACAATCTTTTAAGTTAATTTATTTTGTAAGCAATAGCCTTGTACCTTTGTTTTTAAGCGAATAAGCACAAACAATAAATTTTAACAAAACTTTGCATTTTTCTTAAACAAAATAAAAGTTCGTATATATTATAGGATATAGGGAAAATTTTGTAATTTCATCAAAAGGACGTCGATTAAACTGTCTAGGTTTTTGTAATCTGAAATTTCTCTCCACAACAAATTTGTATTCAGCGAGAGCGTTCATGTAAACAGAAAACAATTTGTCTTTAATATAATTCATCATATTATTTTAGAAATTCTATTTTTACATTTACGTGCTAAGCATATGAATGAAGAAAATTGAAATATAACTAAGCTTTGAAGGAAGATTAAAAGAATAGGCACGAATATAAGTAGGTTATGTTGGTGGCGGTCGCAAAAAGACGCAAGACCATATTTACCATTTAATTTAGACTAAAAATTACGACTACATTTTAACTTAAAACTAAAAGGGTGAGACCGAGTCGATGTGAGAGCTCGGAATGCTGTGTATTCTCACGATATGTGGGAACGTTCGATGTGCTGCGTCAGCTCCTCGGGTTGCTGGCTGGGTAGCGATGCACTAGGGCTGTGCATTAACGTTACGGTTATGTAACATTTGTATATATTATAACACTAGCTGTACCCGCAGCTTTGCCCGCGTGCAAATCAACGTGTCACAAAGTTTTTCCCGCGCACATCTCGACACCGTGGGAATTCTATGATAAAAAGTAGTAACATTAAAATCGGTTTGGCCGCTCAAGGATTATCTGGTCAAACACAGACTGAAAAAACGAATTTAAAGTGTGTATTTGTGGGTAGGAACGTTTTGTTATGTATTTTTTTTTAAATTAGACGAATTCTAATGTTGTAAACCGCTTTTTTGAACCAATTTACATTCTTAGTGGTCTGATTCACAATATCGGGATACTTTTTTCAATCAACTCCTCCACATTTGAACCAAAACGTATCGATTATAAAGATTGATTTGAACTTTTCCGAATTGGAAAATACTATTTAAAGTAATTTTGGCGGATTCAAATTTCTAAGTAAGATTATAGGTAAACCTACTTTTAATATTAATTTGTGTTCAGGAGTTCCGGAAGGCATTAAGGAATTCAAAAATTCTGTTGGATAATGTACTGCTTCCTCCATCTCAATGACTGTGTCTACCGAATAGTAGATCTGTGACGCTGCTTTAAATTTTGAAAAAAAAAATCATTTATTTTATCGACACGTTCCTTTGGTGGGTGGGTATATAGCCGTCTTTTGGAACCAATTTATAGTGTTATTGGTTGTATTAACAATATTAGGATATACTTTTTCAACCAACTCCTCCACATTTAAACGAAGACGTATCGATATAAAGATTGATTTTAACTTTTCCGGATAATAGTGCTTTGTAGCACTATTATCTACTTGAAGTAAATCATTAGAAAATTGGAATATCACTGAACAGCGACATATATTCTAAGTTCATATTTTGTTTCATGTGGCCAGAGCTAAGATCTTTTAAGAGGTGTATCGGGCTATTTGTGTGCGTAAATCCCGCATTGTTCTTTGTAAAGCAGAAGACGTATTCAAAACACTTTTACAATTCATACGAACAGGGCGCACCCGCTCGCAGGGCGCTACCGCACCCTGCTCGCTTATTTTTTATGTTTTCTTTTATGTTCCAACCTAACCTAACCCATCCTGTTTAAAAAGCTACAGCTAAATCCAACTCTTAACAATAACATGACAATACTCCTGCATTTTTAGGATTTAGGTATTCAAAGTGACACTTTTCATCATAATGGTCTCTCAGGAACGGGTTGTAATGTATTGTAATCAATAAGTACCAAACTCATACGGCTTAAGTAGGTTGTGTACTTAGATTATCAGGGTTGATGAATTGAAGTTTAATTTATTAATCACATTTCAGTTTAATGAGCTGTCATTAAACTAATAATATATACTAAAAACAACTGTAAGCATTATGTGACTACCTTTTATAATTTAGGCTTGCACTATCCCGCATCATCAAGGAGGAGTTGAAGGTAAAAAAAATATCCCGTGTCTTTGCTTAGTATTCTTATTAGTATTCTTATTACTCATACGTAAGCACTTGCGAGCCAACTTCTATAGTTTGGGCTTGCAGTACCCTGCATCATCAGGGCTGAGGAGTTTAAGATCGAAATTTTCATCATGTGTCTTTGTTTAGTAATTATATTACATACCCGAAAGCACTAAATAGCTAACTTCAATGGCTTAGGCTTGAAGCACCCCTGCATCATCAGGGTTGAGGAGTTAAAGGTCAAAATTTTCATCATGTGTCTTTGCTTAGTAATTATATTACATACCTGAAAGCACTAAATAGCTAACTTCTATGGCTTAGGCTTGAAGTACCCCTGCATCATCAGGGTTGAGGAGTTAAAGGTCAAAATTTTCATCATGTGTCTTTGCTTAGTAATTATATTAAATACCTGATAGCATCAAATGCCCATCTCGTATAGTTTAGGCTAGCAGCATCCTGCATCATCAGGGGTGAGGAGTTGAAGGTCGAAATTTTCATTTTGTGTCTTTGCTTAATAATAATATTACATACCCGAAAGCACCAAATGGCCATCTCCTATGGCTTAGGCTTGAAGTAACCCTGCATCATCAGGGTTGAGGAGTTGAAGGTCAACATTTTTACCGTATATCTTTGCTTGGTATTTTTATTACATAACCGTAAGTACCAAATAGCCAACTCTTACGGTTTAGTCTTGAAATACCCTTACATCATCAGGGTTGAGGAGTTGAAGATCAAATTTTTGTCCCATGAATTTGTTTAACAATTTTATTATATATCCATAAAAACAAATTGACTTACTTCTACGGTTCAGGCTAGCATTACTCCTGCATCATCAGGATTGAAGAGATGAAGGTCAATTTTTTTAGGAAATATCTGCTTAGTAATCTCATTCTACATTCAACCCAATTGGACTCCTACAGCTTAGGTTTGGCCGAGTATCGCTAATTTCGTTAATTTGCTTCAAAGAAATGGATCCTATGATCAGAACCGTATCAAACTTATCAGAGTACCCTTGAAGTACATTCTTTCAAATAAAAGAAAAATCATCAAAATCGGTTGGCGGGAAATTGAGTTATTCATCTATTTATCGCGCACATCGTTAATGCAAATATCAGACTTATGCGCTTTTCTTATGGATGCCACTGTCAAAAGTGAACTAAGAATTAATGGGACCCCATGACACGCACTACCTTTCAAATGAAAAAAAAAACATCCAAATCCGTTCACCCAGTGCGGAGAAATCGAGTAACAAATATAAAATTAAAAAAAAATTAAAAAAAACTACAGACGAATTGATAACCTTCTCCTTTTTGAAAGTCGGTTTAAAACTATGTTTTAACATAAAAATCAAAGCGAAATACTAAATTTTATTGAGGTGGCCTCAAAATTGACTGACTTTCATACAAACTTACATCTCCTATTTGGGTTAAATTGGGGGGGGGGGGATAGAAAATTCATTCATAATTGACGTCTACGTCATAAAAAGAACCCCTAGTAAAAATCATATTCGTATCTTTAGCAGTTTAGGCTCTACGATGTTTATTCAATAGATGAGTGAGAGAGCATCCTTTCGTTTTTATATTAAGTATATATAGATATATAGAGATATAGATGTGTATAGTATCAAACAACATAGGTACACACATAACCAATAAAAATACATAACAAAGGAATACATTTTACAGACCATAACATGTTTAGTTTCAATCAATTCAACTATGCAGTTACTTATCTTATTAACACTTATCGAACACAGAATAAATACTGCGTAGTTTAAAATTGACATAACTTTTTTAGTTATAAACCGATTTACATAAAATAAACACTAAATGTTAAGTGAAGTTTCCCACAACACAGCGGTGAAAATTATTTTCAAATTGGATAAGCCGTTTCTGAGATTAGCGTTTTCAAACACACAGACAAACAGACAAACAGACAAACAGACAAACAGATAGACAGACAAACAGACAAACAGACAAGATTTCTAAAAACCATTATTTTGGGTTCTATATCGTATTAAAGACCTCTAGAAATGGTTTTCACCTAAATTTATTCCATGTACAGACAGCGACCTCTTACAGATTTATTATAGTATAGATTATGTTGATATATTAAGCACCTAGTAGTTACTATAATAACTATAATAAAAAAAAAACACTTTCAACACTCATTTCTATACTAGGATGTTTTCCTGTCTTGTAGGTATCATGGACACACACAAAGACGAATACACAAACAACCCCGACCCAAACCCGAACAAGAATTTAAAGTTTAAACCCATTATTCAAATACCTGTCTGGCCAATACTCGTTCTCCTCATGTTGACGATTTCATGGCCCAAAATATAAGTGTGTTCGTGTGTGTTTATTTGTGTTCAACTTAGCAAACATATATCTTTAGGTATAACTTGATGCTTTTACTTGAAATATTTTTATATACATAATTATGTTTGTACGTACGTATGGTGGTCGTTTATTATTATCGTGGTCGTATTCATACTCGAATTATATAAAAAACCATTTTTTCGCCGATAAATGCTCTAATAAGGCTTGAAATAGAGCTGAGATTTTTCAATGATTCCGAATTCTTCGACAATATTACTGGTAGCGCATACCTCCATCATCATACCTGCATCATATTTTTTTCTTCTCGTCAACCCATTATTGTCCCACTGCTGGGCACGGGTCTTCTCTCAAAATGAGAGAGTTTAGGCCATAGTCCACCGCGCTGGCCAAGTGCGAATTGGTGGACTTCACACACCTCCGAGAACTTTTTTTTTAAGAACTCTTGGGAGTGTAGGTGTCCTCAGGATATTTTCCTTCACCGAAAAGCAGTGATAATTATTTTCTAATACGCACATAAACCAGTGGTGCGTGCCTGGGTTTGAACCTCGGACCTCCCGATCGAGAGGGCAAGTTTCCATTAGGCTATCACTGCTCTAATTTTTTTTTACATTATTTCAACTACAGTTTACTTATAGTTATCCTCCGTTTAAATTTTATCGTGCTTAAAAGGATTTATTTTCTCGAAGAAGGGAAACAATATTAAATAAGTGGAGCTTCAAGAAAGTTTACAGTTCAAATGATCCGACGGAATAAGTGAAGAAACGTGTTCTTGCTGATGGCTGCCGTTGCATTCTATAGTGAGGTTGGTTCGATCGCATTTATCAGCTCGGGCAATATCATATTATATAATAGAAACACTAGTGTTTGCGTAACTTTTAACTTTAGATTTCTTTTCATCTACGTTAGTTATATTTACCCGACTGCATTATGATTGTAATGTTTTTAAAACAATATGTTTTGCACATGATACAACCTAAATGCGTGACGGCTTGTAACATAAATATATTACGGTATATCAATGAAGAAGACTCCATTAATGCTCAACCGTCTACACGTCAGTGTCAATATCTCGCGGAGCTCCCTTATGGAACTCTGAAAAAGCCCCTTTTCACCCCGTAGGGGCCATCACCCGATGAAGGCTTGAAGGCCTCATAGGCCAAAGCCAATAACTGGTGGTGTTTACTGGGTAAGCACGTACGTCTCTTGTGAGTCCCACATAAATAATGCCGACGGCCGCATTGGTATGCATGAGCATTCACCACCACCCTCCTCGCATGGAGGGTAGCCCTGTTCAAAATTTGTCTAGGCGCAAAAAAAAGAAGTAGATTCCGTTAACATAGTGGCATAGGTAAAATAATTCTTCAATTTTGTGTCAATAATCAGAAAGTAAAAGAAGGGGATTATTTTTATTATAACCACAATATATTTCTGATGCACAGCAGTTCTTGCATTATGGGAAAAGGGTGTTTTTTTGCTTGACCACTTTCATTTGAGGCGAACTCAAAAAAGGTGCGAAAAGAGCTCTCCTTAAAGTCGGCGATGCATTGGCGACTCCTCTGGTGTTGTAAATGTCCATAGACGACGGTGACTACTTTCTATCATATAGCCCGTCTGCCTTATCACCAGGTTCAAGTATAAAAAAGAACTAGATTTTCCGGAGTAACAACGCCTCTTTGATTGACTTCTGAAAGGACCTCTGTTCTATATTACGCTACTAACAAATCCATTCAAATCGTTCCATATGTAAAATGACTACTTACCTACCTTCAGCTATATTGCAGATTTCTTTACATAAAAAGAAAACATCAACACTTTATTTTTATCTCTCTGAAGTAGCAAACGAGCATGCAGTCCACCTGATGGTAAGTGGTCACTGCCGCTCATGGACATCTGTAAGCAACTTCATACAGAACATAGGTTTCATTTGAAGACAGTCACAAATGTGTTGCTACTCCCGAGGACTATGATGGTCGCCTCATGTGAAAGCGTGCCGGCAACCACACCCTTCTATCGAAACGCAAAAATGCTTTACGCTAGAAATATGTGTGGCGGTGGTACTTCCTCTGTCCAACTATGCAGGTTCTACCACCTTGAAATATTATTTATTTCTATAACAAAATCACAAACTAGAAATGCGAAAAAATATTTATACACCTTGTATATCGCCTATCGCATTCTAGCAGGTCGGTCGTGTTCGGTAGCATTTGTCAGCTGAAGCAATTTCAGATAATCTACTGCTGCAGTCTGAAGCAATTCGCAATCAATTTCATAGTCTTCCACATTGGCGCCGAGAGGGTAATATCGTACCGTCAGGGTTTGTAAATCTAATAATTTTATAAATATACGGTTTAAAAGATTGAAACTTTGATGTATTGAACGCTAAAATTGTAAAAAGTATTGCTTATTGTTGATAGTTTGTCTACTAAAGTCCCGTGGGTATGATCCAGGTTTATTTAGGTTTTAACTTTTATAACATATGTTGTATTTAGGGAATTGTGCTCCTCTTTCTTTGTAATTGCTGTTCTTATAGAAAGTGTGCCGGCAACCACACCCTTCTATCGAAACGCAAGAAATGCTTCACGCTAGAAATAGGTGTGGTGGTGGTTCCTTGGTCAAACTACACTGGTTCAACCACCTTCAACATCTATTGCGTTTATGATTTTAGACTAGTATTATCGCGGAATTGATACATTTTAATAATCAACGGGTACTCACGATATGCGGTTTTTGAATTCTTTAAGTAAGTAATTCCGTCTAGTAAGAGAAGCAATAGAGATCAAAAAACATCCTAAAAACTTTAACAGAAAAGATGGTTTTAAGTTAGCGCAAACGTGGAATCCAGTGGATAGGTTATGTAAATCACAAAAAGTGCAAAGTGTCGTGCGTAAAGATACAGTTAGTGTAGTGTGTCGTGATATGAAACCTAAAAAAGAAAAACGAACTAGACGAAGGGTAGATAGGTTAATCTACAATTAGTGCTTGTCAACGGTTTCTCCCCGCCACCGCAGTTTCGCCGTGACGATCCATGTAACTGGGTCGAAATATCGGCAAAAAGAATTCTTAAAGAATTCAAAATCCGCATATCGTGAGTACCCGTTGATTATTAAAACCTATTGCGTTTAATCGCATTTTAATTTTTGTGGAAGGTGGTTGCCGGCAAATTTTTAAATTAGTATATATACGAGGATTCACAACAATATCAGTATCTATATAGATGAAACTCTTTTTCTACATGAATTTGACACTCACTATCGGGTGAATTGTAAACTTCAATATTTTAAACGAAACTTACTATAATATACAATTAGTTGAGTCTAATATTTATTTTTAAATAGCATTATCTCTTGTTGTATCAGCACACCTATTAACTAAATCGTTTGATCGCCTTCGCTACAACATTGCGTGCAATCGCTTAAGTTGAACTGTTGACTGGACTGAAGCCTTAAAACTTTATATACTAGGTAATTGACTCAGATAATAATAATAATTTATATATAGGTATGGACTCTTTGTTTTATTTATAATTTCTTTTTAATTTCTTTTACTTTATTTCCTTTTTTTTAAATATGTTTTATTTTTAATATTTTATTTTGTATATAGTGTAAACAGATTTGTTTCAAAGTATTAATAAATATAATAAGAAACGTTTAAAAAAACTGGAATCGGAAGTATTTAAATTTAAATAGGTATATTTTTATAATATGATAGAAACAATTAAGCATTTGGATGCTTGATTGCTTCTTCCACCTGATGGTAAGTGGTCACTGCCGCCTATATAATGTAAGCATAATTTATTAGAAATAAAACATAGGCTAGGCATAGGCTTCTATCTGAAGTTAATTACAGATTTATTGCTCTTCCCGAAGACTAAAGTGGTCGCCTCATATAAAAGTGTGGCGATAACCACAACCTTCCTCATTTCCATCAAAACATAAGAAATGCTTCGCGATACAAATAGGTGTAGAGGTTCTACCGCCTGGCAAACTCGTAAAAGTTCATTGCTGCCCATGCACATCGGTAACCAACCCCAGATGAGGTCCGAATATTTTATGATTTTGGACCTGGATGCGTCGCTATCAATAAGACCTAAATTGAAACAAGCATTTCTGCCTTACCGCTTGCCCTTTAAATCAGAAATCAGTAGTGTTTGATATTGCTGATATTAGGCAAAAGTGATATGGCTGTGATGCTCCTGAAGTACAAAGTGTAGGAACACCTTCAATTCATATTTTATCGTCTTAAATACCATGTAGGATTAAAAATATTCACTAACATAATTTAGGGAATACCGAATTTAGGGAATTCTAGACGTATAACAAAATTTACAAGCGCTTCTGTGTCTTGATTTAAATAGAGTAGTGTGGGCGGCACACTATTATGTGGAATGAAATGTCTTTGTTTTGTATTAGCCTACGGGGGAACTTACAGATCGTCAGTTACAATATTATTTTATACATTACATATTGGTATATTATATCGGTACACGACCTCAACTGAGAAGATCCGACAGTGAAACAGGCGGGTTTGTCTTTTTCCATTGGAATCTTTTTTTCTGTTTTATATAATTTTGTTATTGACTGTGACCACAAAAGTTAGCTTCAGTGGTTATGTTTTAAGCAGTTTTTTTGTAACAGTTTCGTCGACCAGAAATTATATTTTATTTCTTTACTACTCACAATAACATATTGTGAAAATTCTTTAATACTTTCTATTTGTAATTACACTTAGATAACATTTTCTATTTCTAAAATAATACCTGAGTAACACGCATTTTTTAGAACAGACCCTAGTCGTATAGATTGAATCTGAGTTGAATATGAAATAGAAATATCAGACGCGTAATAACGTTACTCGTTTTTGATCGAGCTCAACATTTTATACCGAAAAACAATCCAACATCACGCGCTACATTCATACCAAACAGCTTTCATTAAAACTGCCAATTGAAAAGCGAAAAGCTAAAACTATTTTCATTCTAAACGGTGAAATCGAATAGCTCGTTCGAGCGACCGACGTGTGTAAATCGAGAATAGCGCGGTTGCGGCTCACACGCACCCAGCCGAGCTCAAATTGGATAAAGTGAGCTCGGGAGGGAAAGAGGACTGACCGAATAATGAGAGGGCATATCGCTTGTATGTCGGTTAAAGTTGACTGATTGTATTTTAATGAAAATTTTCTAAAAATAATCTTTTACGATATTAGGACTAATGATAGGTATTTTAATGGTGTAATAAATAAATAAACGACATTTAACAATTTGAAAACTCTAAAGATCTTAAACTTAATCAATCTTAAAGATTAGGTTTGATAACTTGGTTCCCTAACTACATCCTGGTCTATGGCCTTTTAATTTATTTTTTATATTATTACGTAAAGAAAAAAATGTGATTCGTTTTTAAGATACTTGCCGCAGACGGAGAAGTCGGCACTCATATAGGACACATGTAGTTTCGTCGTGATGCAGCGAAATATGGTGAGCGCCGACTTCGGGACTATGTACTAAGTACTGTGCATGCTCTAAACGAACATTTAATTAAATTATTTTTTACTTTTATGAGGCGTGGAAGTCAGTTGTATTTTTTGTTTAAAATTTTTTTTTTAATTTAAATTACGGTCGAATTCCGATCGTTGCGACGGGTGACTAGTTTTTATACTTTTATCTTTAGTTAGGCTATTAATTACCAAAGTAGCGATATCCGCAGTAGTTAATTTAATTCAGTAATTTCATAGGATCTTAGTCTAATCTAAAATAGATATATATTTATATTCTGAATGTGGGCGTTTGCGTAGGCTCAAATCGAATAAGCCATCTGAACAACCGATACAAGTAATTATTTTTATTCCATGAGACTGAAGTAGCAAAAGAACTGTTTTATGCTTTGAATAGATGTGGCGGTGGGACGTTCCACGTCGAACTATATTATTTTTTATTATATCGAAGTAGCAAACGAGCATGCAACTTAATGGTAAGTGGCCACTGCCACCCATGTACATCTATAAGCAACTTCATGTAGAACAAAGGTTCAATCTGAAGTCAATCACAGATGCGTTGCTAATTTCGAGAACTAAGATGGTCGTCGCGTATAACAGTGTACCAGTAACCACACCCTTCCACCGAAGTACAAGAACTGCTTGAAGTTAGAAATAGGTGTGGCAGTAGTCATGCAATCGTCGTTTTTTTCTACCACCTTGTAAAAACTGTATATTAGAAATTATTTAATATGCTAACGCATATAGTTATAGCAATCAAAGACATCGTGAAACCATTATTGTCCCTCTGCTGGGCACGTCTTCTCTCAGAATGAGAGAATTATAGGCCATAGTCCACCGCGCTGGCCAAGTGCGAATTGGTGTCAAAGACATACATGTAAAAAAACATGCGTGCGTACAAAGTACACATGTCAGAAGTGAAACTTCTTTGGCGAACTAATTTATAAATCTTGTTTATATTTATACAAATCTAAAACTTTAAATTTCCAAGATTAAGAGGAAGGGAAAAAGGCGTGATACGACGTTCGCTCTGTCTCACTTTTTCTCTCAATCTTTCTCACTCGCTTGCTCCCTACTCTCACTCCACGGCTAGTTGCTCATGCTACGTTCGCCCTGTCTTACTCTCTCTCAATCGGTCTCGATCACTCTCTCTCTCTTTTCCGACACTTCCGTTGCATACCGGCGTGACGTTTCATCTGTAAAAAATTTACCCTCATGCGCCTAAAGAAGTTTCACTTCAATAATATTGTATAAATTAACCATATCTGAAGTAGTAATTACTGCAAGTAATACTATTAGAAATCTGGTTATGCATTTAAATTTGCATTCAATTAAGCGTCAGACGTAAATAGTTGAAAAGTAATTCTATTCCGATAGCAGGATCAAATCGAATAGTCCCGAACAATGACCGACCAATGTGTAAATCGAAAATAGAATCCTGTTGATGCGACTCGTCCTGGGAAAGGCTAATTGCATTTAGTTAGAGCGGTGAAGGACTAAAATGTAGCTTCCAAACAAATTGGTCGGGTCAGTATAATGGATTTGTTTTATGCTCAAATAAGCGAGTTACTGAAATAAAGTTAATGGCTGTGTATATACATTATTGTTTGGTATGAGTTTTAGGCGTTTTCTTGCGATAACTGTCATATCATCACTACTTAGTACAAAATCAGTCGCTTCGCGTTGTCTGTCCATATGTAGCCTTTTTTTTGTTCTCGAGGGGGAAACTTCAAACCCGACGGTACCCGACGCCGTGGGATCGACGCAGGGTTATGTGGGATTTTTACCGCACTAAAACCCCCCGGTGGCCTTCCTCGGCGCTAAAAAGGAGGACTCCGGGATCTCGAAATGACTTCAACCACACATACCGCCGTCCTTCCCGGAATTGCCTAACCGAACGGTTCGAGCTCCCACTCTAGCCGTCTGCAACCCCGGTTTTAGTCGCCTCTTATGACTGGCATTGATCTGTAGCCTTATCCCGAAATTACAGGGACGGTCCATATGTATCCTTAGCTCTTTAAAACAACGCTACGGATTTTAATGCAGTTTTATTAATGGGTAGAGTGATACAAGAGGAAGGTTTTTATGTATAATACATGTATAGTGTAGTAAAGTAACACTGATAATTTTACGTTTGTGATTTTTAGGCGGAACGAAGTTCGCCGGGTCAGCGAGTTAGTAATATTTTGAATGAGTAGCAAATAAGCATGTATTCTACCAGATGGTAAGTAGTTACTGCCGCCTATGAAGATCTGTAATCTAACGCAGATGAGATTAATTTTATCTGACGTTGTCTACAAATGCGTTACTACCTCTGAGGATTAAGGTAGAATGGATGAGTATTTCTATCTTTTTTTTTATCTGACTGAAGTAGCAAACGAGCATGCTGTCCACCTGATGGTAAGTGGTCACTGCCGCTCATGAGCAACTTCAAATAGAACATGGGTTCTATCTGAAGGTAATTAGATCAGTCAGTCAATAACATGCGTTGCTACTCCTGAGGACTATGATGGCCGCCTCATATAAAAGTATGGCGGCAACCACATCCTTCCATCGAAACGCAAGAAATGCTTCACGTTGGAAATAATTGGGGCGGTGTTACTTCCCCGGTCAAACTACACTGGTCTTACCATCTGTATTCACTGGTTCTACAACCTTATCTAGAGCAGTGATAGCCTAATGGTTGAAACTTGCCCTCTCAATCGGGAGGTCCGAGGTTCAAACCCAGGCACGCACCACTGATTTATGTGCGTATTATACATTAATTATCACTGCTTTTCGGTGAAGGAAAACATCGTGAGGAAACCTACTCACCCGAGAGTTCTTTATAAAAAATTAAAAAAAGTTCTCGGAGGTGTGCGAAGTCCACCAATTCGCACTTGGCCAGCGCGGTGGACTATGGCCTAAACTCTCTCTTTCTGAGAGAAGACCCGTGCCGACCAGTGGGACAATTATGGGTTGATGACTACCTTATCACGCCCTTCAAATAAGAATACAGCAGAAGTTAATGCTTACTGCTCTTATTAAACAGTCATGGGTGTGGCGGTGGTGTGTCTGGATTAAAAGTAACCTAGATTCCACTAACGATGAGACACGCGAAAGATGTCATAAAGTATGGGAGTGTCTAATTATCGCCTGACTAAGCGTTTAGTACCCTTAACATTAATAGCAGCAATTTAAAGCGTATAAAAATGTGATAAGATATACGTACAATATACATGTATAGATTTATTTTGCTCACTTTCTTTTGAGTCGACCTTATTAGTCCTCCTGTCAGAGGATTTGCGTGGTGGTTTGCTATTTCAGTTTTATAAAAAATTATGGATGCTAACGAGCAGGTATATATATCATATATACCTTACAAAGAAGTTAAGGCGTCAATTTGCTTTTGCTTATTTTTTATACTTGATACTCTCATTAACTCTTTATAAATAACCGACATTCTGAGAAAATATGTTGAACAAATATAGATTCAACAATTAATACGCAATAACGTTGTTTTGCCATATTAAAAATTAAAAAAATGTTAAGGGTGGCCAACCCTTAAGGGGTATGAAAAATAGATGTTGGCCAATTCTCAGACCTACTGAATAAGAATATAAAATTTGGTAAAAATCGGTCAAGCCGTTTCGGAGGAGTATGGCAACAAAAACTGTGACACGAGAATTTTATATATTAGATTATTAGCTAATGATATAAATATTGTACGCAATTTTGTCTTAATTAAGCTACATAATGATCTAATTTAATATGGATCTCTTTGTCTATAAATATAACGATGTATTTTTAGTATTCTTATTGTTTGTAAAAAATATTAAACAATAATTTGAACAATTTCATTAAAAATTGTTTACTCAACCTTTCAATTACATTAACATGATTTTTTCAATTTAACATAGAAAGCTTCTAACTATGTGTTGCACAAAATTTGTAGTTGAAAGACGTTATAAATTAAATAAATGTGTGAATTGGTATTGCCATTCAAAGAGGAAATGCTGCCAGCATCTTGGGAACTTTGCCCAGAGACTGCGATGGTGATAATTGTTTATGGTAGTGTTTTTGTTTATATGTTTTTGTTTTTCATTTTTGTATATATGAACATTTTGTAAATAGTTTTTCTTTTTATATTTTGTTAAATTAAATAATAAGTATTTTAATTTAAAAGGTAGATTGTAAAGTATCAAACAATTAAACGTTTAAATCATAGGTATATTAGGAAATATGACACGAATTTACATTTAAAATAAAATAAAATAATAAAAACGTAGGTAAAAAAAATTAGTTACCGTTAAATATTTTTGTAAAATTCATTAGTTTTAAGATGCTGTGTTTCATAAAAGACGATATCCGCTTCACGTAAAAGTACTTCGATTTACTCAAAAATCCTTGTAGCTTATAAAGTCCGAATTCCTTCACAGAGGCATACCGACTATGAATCACTTCAGCGGGCGTCTGATGGAAATATGCGAGGTCTCTACCGATGTATAAGATTTATCGCAGTACTCCTCTTGCCTTCGCAAAGTAATTACTCAAATAACTAACACATGAACGTTACGTATTGCGAAACAGGCTTCTGGAGTTTATATTTCTGAAAGTACATTAATAAAAGAGAAATATCACGTAATAGAACCGCTACCGCGGATCTGCGGTACGAACGCCAAACATATTTCTGTCTTGTAATGTTGAACCTTGTCGTGTTCTACGAGTTTAAAAGATGTAGCAAGGTACACTAGTTTCATTGTAGCATCACTGCTGAACATACATATTTATTTTTATCTGACTGAAGTAGCAAACGAGCATTCAGTCCATCACGTCCATGGACATCAGTAATCAACTTCATACAGAACATGGGTTCCATCTGAAATCAATCTACTACATCGACTATGATGGTCGCCTCATGTGTGCCGGCAACCACACCCTTCTATCGAAACGCAAGAAATGCTTCACGCTAGAAATAGGTGTGTCGGTGGTACCTCCCCGGTCGAACTACACTGGTTCGGCCACCTTCAAAATTTTTGCCTTATGTTTAACTGTATATATATGCGATGCAATTTTATACTGAACAATGGTTCTGTATAAAGTCAATTATTGATGTTTTGCCACCTGGAATACGCAACAGCGCTTCACGCTATAGATAAGTATGATGATGGTACCTCCCGTTGAAACATACACCTATATACATTATTAATCTTTGGAAGTAGTACTCGAAAAATCGTAAAATGTCTCGAAAATATGGAACCAGTATTTCATGTTTTTTTATTACATTAAAATACCAAACGAGCATGCACTCCTGATGGTAAGTGGTCACTGCTGCCCATGGACATCTGTAAGCAACTTCTATCTGAATATTTGTTGCCTCTCCCGATGACTAAGATGGTCGTCTCATATAAAAGTGAATATTATATTTAACAACAATCCACATATATTTTTTTATTTGATTGAAGTAACAAACGAGCACGCAGTCTACCTGATGGTAAGTGGTCACTGCCGCCCATGGACATCTGTAATCAACTTCATAAAGAACATAGGTTCCATCTGAAGTCAACCATAGATACGTTGCTACTCCCGATGACTTTGATGGTCGTCTCTTGTAAAAGTGTGCCGGCAACCACACCCTTCCATCGAAACGCAAGAACTGCTTCACGCTAGAAATAGGTGTGGCGGTGGTACTTCCCCGAGCGAACTACACTGGTGCTACTGGTTCTACCTTCAAAAATATTTTAACAACAAAAGTAAATTTTATTCACATTGGTTAAGTCGTAAATAAAATACATGTCACTGATGAATATATTATTAATATTTCATTATGCAGGAGGCTTAATTGTTAAATCACTGGTATGCTCATTTTTGAGCTTAATTTAAAATGAGTGCCACTTTGCGGTAGGCGTCGTGTTTTAATTTTTCAGTCTTTATTATTGTGGTTTCAGTTATTTTTATGAATTCATTTCAGCTTATTGTATCGAGTAAGAAGTATAAAGTACGTTAATTTAAACAAATATTATGTTTTAAATGTCTATTTTCTGCAATAGAAGTAGCGAACATA